>CM053161.1:76007121-76107121 GCA_028571685.1 Heterohyrax brucei
GATTTGGTTCCTGCCAGCGCATCGTTGAATCCTGTAGGATTCACTCACAGACCAGACTTGGAAAATGCTCTTCCCATATTGCTAAGAGATAAAATGTTCCCTTTCTCCCCCGACCACCCCTCCTCAGGGTGCCAGGATCTCTGAGTTGACATAATCCTGCACAGATCACTCTGGTGGTTTGACATAGAGTGTCCCGAGCCCCTTTGGACCCTGGCCTCTGTAACTGGGCCATTGCTCTCTTAGCTTTACCTTAGCTTTAAATAAATGTAACCAGAAGAGACTTGTTCAGCTTACCACCTCTTGAGTGATGTGAATTATTTATATGGTCTTCATACACATTTGTGAAGCTGCACACAGCCAAATAGGGAGAAGCTGTTTGTCTGTTGTTCAGCCAGAAGGGTAAGACCCCAAGGTCGGGGTGAACAGCAAGAACATCCAGAGATTCTCCTTGGCTGGGTCTGAAGAAGCAGGATCACCTGGGATGGTTGTCCTTGTCAGGTAGTGGAGCTTCAAAGGGAGCTATTGGGGGTCCCGGTCCATCCAGGAGGCGGGGGGCAGCCCCAGCCCGAGTCCATGACTCCCCCAGCATGTAGCTCTCAGGGCCAGCAACATGGACTCTGAAACATGGGCCTCACACAGCTGGCAGAAAAACATATGGCTAATAAAAGGAGGTTCAGGAAAAGGCTGTAGCTCCATGGGAGTTTCCTATAAAGAAAATCAATCTGGAATGATCTGAGAGACAAAGGCGTGCTCTGGTTAATTGGACATTCTGGTTTATAAAGATTTACCACATGGTGCCAAGGAAAGAATGGGAATGGGATTTAGCAGTGCTGGGTTTCTGCAGTTCAGCCTCTCTGGGCTTCGTCTGCTGAGTGAGTACCGTGCTGTGGGCCTCACGAACAGACACGTGTGGCCAGTGAGATCACACATGCAGGAGTGTGCTCTGACTCCCACGGGTGATGTCCTGCTCAGCTCCGCACCAAGACCATGGAGCAGCCAAGTCAAACAATGAACCTTAAGGAAACGTCTTTCACCAATCCCTTGCCTGAGCTTGCTAATTTTCCCGTGGGAATTCAGAAGCAACTTCCCCAGCCCCTGCTCCCAGCCTCTAGCCCTCACTGTAAGCGGTAATTATTGCCACGGTGGCCTGCGAACTTTCTGGGTATTCGAGATTTGGTTGGAATTCTGAACTGACAAACTTGCTCTGCCTTGCGTGGAACCCTGGAGTAATCAACCTGGAAGAGAAGCTGTGGGAATTGTCTAGTCCAAATGTTTCCAATGACGCCTGGAGGACAACCTTTCAGAAACCCTATGGTGGGTCTGCGGGAAGCCAGGGGTCTTGGGCCTGTGTCCCCTCCCTTGTTTCATCAGCTTTATTCTTATCTCTTTGCTTGTGCTTTCAGCCTAAGACTTCTTCTCAACAAGGGTGGCAAAGCTACAATGATTTTGGAAAAGTTCAAATAGTCTAACTTCCCAGGATGGAAGCTGATCCTTGAGACCAAGAAACTAAGCCCTGTTTCTGGTGACTAGCACAGAGCGTAGGCTCCACGATCCCATCCAGGTCTCACCCCTAAGCTGGTCCCTGCAGCCTTGGTAGCTCCGCTGTCAGGATGGCCTGTGGGCTCCTTCTGTGAGAGGCTGCCTGGTGAAGAGGCCTGTGAGGGCATGGTCTGCTTCCTTAGGGGGCGTACAAGGGGTTCTCCCACATCTGCCTGCTGCAAAACACTGCTGGGTATTTGGAATAGTGCCATCCAAGTTAAAGAGGAGCAGACGGGGGCCTTTGTTACTGTTGGACAAACGCTTTTCTTTACTACATCAGAATGCTTCTTACCCCTCTGAGCCAACTCTGGACCCCACCACTTGAAGATTCACAGCCGTCTCTCAAAGGTGGCAGAAGGACTCAAAGCTATTCTAGGCAATCTATGTGGTGAGATGAAATATTGGGGAGATTGATTAGCATTCATTTCCTAGTCACCACAAGGTAAACCCCCAACCGAAGCCATTGCCTTCAAATCAATTCAGACTTACAGCGACAATCCTACAGGACAGAGAGGAACTGCCCCATAGGGTTCCTAGGGCTACAGTCTTTATGTAAACAGCACACAAAATGGCTGGTGGATTCAAACCACTGAGTTCTGGTTAGCAGCAAAGCGTTTAACCCATATGCCACCAAGGCTCCACCACCATAGCACACCAAACCAAACCTATTGTAACTGTGTGGATTCAGACTCACAGAGACCCTAAAGGATAAGAGTAGAACTGCCCCATAGGCCTTCCAAGGAGTGTCTGGTGGATTTGAACTACTTTCATTTTGATTAGCAGCTATAGCACTTAACCACTACTCTACCACAATTAAACCAAACCCTTTGCCATCAAGGTGATTCCAACTCATAAAAACCCTGTGGGACAGAGCATAACTGCCATAGATTCCAGCCCAAACCCACTGCTGTTAAGTCAGATCCAACTCACAGTGACCCTAGAGGTCAGAGTAGAACTGCGCCATAGAATTTCCAAGGAGTGCCTGGTGGATTTGAACTGCCGATAGGGTAGCACCCTCTATATCAGACATCTTTAACTCTACTGTCCAGAAAAAACAACGAGAAAGTAGAAGTGGGCAGAGGGGCAAATGTGGTAAATAGCGAGTGTCATGTAAGGAGGCCTCATCCATCAGCCTTCAGGAGACCAGGGCCCACCGAAGTCTGATGTTTATATTTTGCAGAAGAAGCCCAAGATTCAACTTACTACGTGAAATATCCTGAATATCAAACACAGTCTATTTAAATTTAGAAACAGCCTGTAAGCCAAGTTCAAGTCACCTGAGCACTGTTTCCTACCCTCGGACCACTGGCCTGACAATGATTTTCATTCCTAGAATTTTGAATAACAGCATTGCTGTGGTAGCTTACATTGCACTTTCAGTGCCAGTTGGGTGTCCATCTTGCCTCACTTTTCCCAGAAGTGTCCTACTAATATTGGAAAGCCTCTCTTGGTCACCTTGCTGCCAGAGAGTGTGACCAAGTTCTGGACACTGATCCTGAAAGGTGATGACTCACTTGTTACAGCAGGACAGACATTTGTGCAGTCAGACAAGTTCTGGATTTATGTCTTGTCTAGCCACTAGCCGTCTGGGTGACTTCTGAGGCTCTTTCCTCAACCTTCCAGGGTCTCTGTTTCCTCGTCTGTGAAATAAGATTAATAGCATTTACCTCCCAGGGTTGCTGGGGTTATATGGCACACTAAGTGCCAACTGTTCAACACTTTGAAAAGGTAGTTCCGGATGAGCACTAAGAATAGGAGATTTGTTGGTCCTTAGCTGACCAACCTTTGACTCAGTTGGTTGGAAACCCTGGAACTCCTAGGCTGCCTGTTGGCAGATGTCTTTTCTTTGGCGTCTTTGCTATGCTCTTTGAGGTACAGAGACTGTGAAGTCTGTGATATCCAGTGAGGAGAGGAGGTCTCACCTGTTATGTTCTGCCTCAAACCCAGGTCTGCAACCTGTCCGTTATGGACTGGATTATGTCCCCCTGAAATGTGTGTTCACTTGGCTAGGCCATGATTCCCTGTATTGTTCAGTTGTCCTCCCTCTGTGTTATAAATTCTGCTCTCTATGATCCTAATGACACAAGATGAGATGCAGTTATGTTAAGGAGACAAGACCCATACTACAGGATTAGGTTGTATTTTAAGAGAATCTCTTTTGAGATATAAAGGAGAGAATTGAGCATAAAGGAGTGAGACCTTCTGCCATCAGGAAAGAAGATCCAAGAGCAGAGTATGTCTGTGGACTCAGAGACCCTGCACTGAGAAACTCCTATACCCTGGGGAATATTGATGACAAAAACCTTCTCCCAAGCTGAACAAGAGAGAAAGCCTCCTCCTGGAACTGGCATCCTGAATTCAGACATCTAGCCTCTTAGACTGTGACAGTAGATTTCTGTTTGTCAAAGCCACTCACCTGTGGTATTTCTGTTAGAGCAGCACTGGAAGACACTTTCCATCTAGGCAATGGGACAAATCAAGATGTCGACTTGGGGCAAGGAGTTTCAACTGGTACCCTTCTTTCTCTTCCTTTGAATCTGGAAAGAGGAGGGGGCTGGCCAGCAGGCTCAGCTGACAGCTTGGGCTGACAATGTGAATCCTTGCTGACAATGTAAATCAAAGTTATAGGAAAATTTCACCTATAACTTCCAAAAGGTTTTATCAGAAGCACTTTGCCTGTGTTACAAACTGAGTAAAGCAAAGCAAAGCAAAGCAAAGCAAAGCAAAGCAAAGCAAAGCAATAGATATCCATGTATTTAAAAAAAGAAAAGGAAAATTGTGTGTGTGTGTGCACACATGCACGTATTGTTTACAGCAAATGCCAACTCTGGAAAACCATGGCTATATGCTGACCAAAAGCAGTTCTAAGTAGCATTCTGTGATCGATTTCCTAGCTCTCCCAAACTTACCAATTAAAAAGGGAAAACATCGTGCAGACCCATGAAATTTCTAAGGAGTTATTTGGAGATGTTGAATCCATATTGTAAGGTTTTCAAACTCAGTGTTGAATAAATACCAAATTCCCCAGGAGACAGAAACGGCTCCAAAAGAGATTTTCCCTAGGGTCCTAAGACCTGTAAATCGAGATAATTCTACGCATTGCTACCTGAGTATGGAAATTACCAACAAAAGAAATTAAGAGCAGGAACCCCACGATTACACTAATGCATTGATCAAGTCGTTCTTTGCTGTCTCACCGCCAGCACGGCACATAAATAACACGTGGGCAATTACCGTGAGTAAATTATACGTGTTTTATAACCTTCCATGAACATTTTTCCTTTAAAAAATAACAAAACAAAGAAAAACAAAAATATTCCTTGGGGGCGGGGGTGGATTAAGTCTCAGAGAGAATGGTAAAATACGTTTTAAAATGTTTCTGTGCATGAAGTAGTGGGGCTGGGTGAGGCGGACTCTCTCTGTAGTGGTGACTGGGCGGGAAGTTAGGTTTCCTTAGTGGACACAGCTCAGGCGACTCTTCCTTTTCTCCCTCTCCTGCAGGCAATTCTCCCTTGGCCTCACACTGTCGCTCTCTTTGTCTTCCTACTTCTGTTTTTCAGTTTTTTTTCTCATTTACCCTCTGTGTCTCTGTTTCACTTTTTCTTTCTCATCCATGAGGACTGGGAGGATTTGAGAAAGTGAGTAAGTTCCTTGGTGGTGCAAGCAGTTTACAGCTTGACTGCTAACAGAAACACTGGCAGCTGGAGTGCACCCAGCGGACTGGGTGAAAGAAAGGCCTTGGGGTCCACCTCCTGGTATTCAGCCGCTGAAAATCTCATCACACTACTCATCTGACATATCTGGTGTCACCACAGGAATCTGAGTAGCGAGGTCACTGTTTGAACCTTTCAAGCCCTGCTTCCCCCTTCAAGGCTGCTACTGCAAGAATGGCCTATGGGCTGGTCACACAGACAGGCCAGGAAAGGACTCCCTTCGCTGATCAACTTGCCCTCCGGTTGAAACCAGCTCACTATTCCTGGTGGCACTCACCCCAGATGAGACTCCCCAGCAGGCCATTTTATGCACCACTGTCTCTGCTTTGGGGGGTGGAGGTGGATGGCAGGCTTGAGGTCCATCTTTCTTTGGGCTTTTTGTGCAGCTGAAGTCCCATTTTCCTTCTCCCACCTTGGTTTCAGGCTTGCCTCCATTCGGCTGACGCATAGTTCATTCACAACAGGCTTACAGCTTAGTGAGGGAGGCAGCAAACACACAAAGTCACCTAACACTAAGTCAGGGTGGGCCCAGTTCCCTAAGGGGGAGCAGAACAGAGGCCTCTGACCCTCCCTCGGGGCACAAGGAGGGTTCCTTGGAGGCACCAGTGCCCAAGCTGAGTTTTAAGGATGAAGAGAAGTATTTTGTCTGTCTTCCAAAGAACCAAAACAGAGAAGACAAGAAGAAAAGGCCATTCAGGGCAGAAAGAACATCAATACTAGCTCTTCGCGTGACTTTTCTAAACCAGGGGACCTTCCCGCACTCTGCTTCTGATCTGTCCAAGTCCCACCAGCCTGGCCTCGGCTCTTTCGCTGACAGAGATCCTTACAGCATGGAGCAATGCTGACAGTTAACCGGCCTGAGAGACGCAAGGCTGGACAAAACTGGTTTCCCCATCAAACCCAATGTAGACTTTGTGCCAAAATAATGTAAGGTTTCTGCCTCCACCAAAAAGTTTGCCCATCATTTTTTCTCACAGTTTTGAACTCACAAAACCCTGGACCCGTTGTGGCAAAATGCAACTACAAGTCAAGCTCCTGAATGTGTGACTCAGTCACTTCCACTGGACAACTTTGTTTGTCCCTCTCAGCCCCTGGAGGGTGCAGGCTCAGCGCTAGCCGGACTTAGGTTCACATTCTGGTTTGTCCCTGCCTGTACACCAAGATCAGGACAAGTTAGTTATGCCTCTCGGAGCTACTGAGTCCTCATCCATGAAAAGATAAATAAGTCACTTCAATAATCAAGAGAGCTCACATCAGTAAAACTCTACCTCCTGGTTCCTGGCAAACAGTGGGTGACCAATACATGTACGTGGTTTCCCACTACCTTTCTTGAGCTCACATGCAAAGTGCCCATCAATGTTCTTTGACACTAGACAAGAGTAGAGAAGAGACGGTAGTGTCCTGGGACCTTTCAGGCCTTCATGCGGACATTACCTGGCACCTCCCTGCTCATGACCCTGCAGGTGATGCCTTCTGGTGTCTCCAAGGAGACACAGGAGGGCCCATGGGCTAGGCAGAGCATCCACTCTATTGCACTTCTATGAGAGCATCCCTTGAGGACCTTAGTCCAGGAGAAGGAAACCTTTCGCCTGGCTTGAAATCTGCATCTGTGACATGTTTTCTAAGTAAGGAGGCTCATCCTTTCTTTGTCTTTCAGTGTATGTGGGTGTATCCGCCTCCTGCATTGGGTCTCTGCCCCCTGCAGTGGGGGGCTTCTTCCTTCACTGGCTCTCTCCTGCCATCCTGCAGTGGGATCCTGAGCTAAACCTTCCCACTTTTCTGGATGCATTCTGACTGACTGCACCAAAGTATAAAGATCATGATTTAAGTATTTTTGTATTCAAGGATCATACGCAAGTGTTCATCTGAAGGTTCAGTGGCATTTTGAAATGAGGACATCATATATAAAGATGTCAGCCATGGAGCCTCCCACAGTGAGGTTGAAAGAGAGAGGGGAAGCAAATGAATAGAGGAGTTCCTGGGATACAAGAAATTGTAACATCTCATTATTTAGATTACCCTACATATAATTTTCCAATATTTGGTATCAGAGACTTTTGAAGGTATTGGTTAAAATTACTTCATGCCTGACATCAATTTAGTCTTATTAATTATCTAGCTGGAATAAAACCTCAAAAATAGCTGATTAAAGTAAGTAAGCAATTTTCTGATAAATGCAAATTCCCCACCAATTCAAAGGCATACTTGCAGCAGGCAGAAATAGAAGGGACAGGAGGTGATGGTCCTTTAGGGTTTCAGTGTCCTGGCATGCGGCAATGTGGAGCTGGGAAAGCTCATAATGCCTGTAGCATTTCACTGTGTTTGGAACAAACCCAGCTTCCCCCAGCAGTTTCCTGCCAGTATAACAGGCCAAACACTCCGGACTCCACTCACCTAATGACGGTAATTGGGGTGTGATCATCTCATCCACTCGCTGTCCTGATTGTTGCTTCCAGCCCTTTGTGAGCTAGTGAGCCATTTGATCAATATGTCCTGTCATCTTGGGGCAGAATAAGCTTGAACATGCATCTCTGAGCTATGCCTTCCCTGTAGCGCTTCCTCCCCGACCACAGAAGGAGCCCACCTCCCAGATACCTAGCTAGGATCTTAGCCCCTTGGCTTGTCTGTGCCTCAATTTCAGTACCCCTGGCCGTCCCCTCCAGCTGTTCCAACTCACAGACATTCAACTGGCACCTGTCTACACAGCAGTTCTGGGAAATATCTATAGAAGGCCACTCTTGGCATGCGGGGTCCATCACCTCTCACAAACTTAGTGCTAGATCAACATAAACCAAAAACCAAACCCACTACCGTTGAGTTGTTCTGACTCATAGCAACACAGTAGGACAGAGTAGAACTGCTCTATAGAATTTCCAAAGAGCACCCAAGGGATGTGAACTGCTGATCTTTGGATTAGCAGGCGTAGCACTTAACCACTATACCATCAGGGTTTCTACATCAACACAGATGCTGTTATAACTTGGAGAATTCAGAGGCCTTCCCCCACACCTAAATCATTTCAGTTCCTAAGTGTCAAAGTGTCAACTCTGAATTCCTATTCAGAGTTCAGTCCTCTGGGTCAGTGTGTTTTCTCTGAGAAGCCCCTATAGATGGACCTACTTCTTAGCCATGGAGTCACAACACCCCGCCCTGGCACTCCTGCCCACACGCACCCTGCGGGTTGGAGCTGCTCTCACACAGCTGGGCTCTTACATTCCCTTGACTAATTTGTTCCTCTCTGATGAAGATAAGCAGGTTTATTTCAGTTCTGACCAAGAGTATGGTGTTCAGAGGTCCAACCTTAAGTTACTACTCAGCCAAAATGTACCCGTACTGCCATATCTCTGGTGAAAATAGGGAACTGATGATATTCTTGTTGCTAAAGTGTGTCCTCATCCCCCGGAGAGCTCTCTAGCCACCCTGACCGTGCCATGTCTCTCTGAGACCCCAAAGTCTGAACTCCCACAGTGCATTGACTAATGGGTTAAAGCCTGGGAGCATAGGGGGATTCCAGGAACCTGCCTTCATTATGCTGGTGCAAGTAGTGTTGTTGTTAGGTGCCATCACGTTAGTCCCGACTCATGACAGCCCTACGTACAACAGAAGCAAAAACTGCCTGGTCCTGTGTCACCCCGTAGGCGCTGCCGTGTCTGAGCCCACTGTTGTAGTCCCTGTGGGAATCCACCTCTTTGAGGCTCTTCCTCTTTTTCAGTGACCATCTTCTTTACCAAGCATGATGTTCTGTGGGAACTGGCCACTCCTAATAACATATTCAAAGTATGTGGGACACAACCTCACCATCCTTGCATCTAAGGAGCATTCTGACTGTACTTCTTCCCAAGATGGATTTGCCCTTCTAGCTGTCTGGGCTATCTATATTCAGTATTCTTCACCAACTCTGTAACTTAAAGACAGCAATTATTCTGCACTCTACTTTATTCATTGTCCAGCTTTCACACGCATAAAAGGCTACGGAAGATGCCATGGCTGGGGTCAGGCACAACTTAGTCCTTAAGGTAACAAGTTGGCTTCTTAACATTTTAAAGAGGTCTTTTGCAGCAGATGCGCCCAATGCAGTGCATCTCAAGAGAGGCAATTAAACATTTGGGGTCCATTCCACTCCCCTCCTTGGCAAAGAATGGGATCTGCCCACCTTCACCACCAGGCATCCATGGCTTACGCTCCATCTCGCAGGGAGTGGAGTGTTTGAGTGGCCTCTGTCAGTCAATGAGCAACTGAGACCACAGGATCCATCACGCTGAATTAAGCCTGGGTTAGGGGACATCGCTCACCTTGAGAGTGATCAGCAGGCACGGCCGTTGTCATTGGGAAGTCCTTACCTTGTGAGATAATCTGTGGGAATCAGGCTGGCCGCTGTCATCAGCCAGGCTTCATTCTGCAGGACAACCGGCAGGCATCAGGATGACCACTGTCTTCGGGCTGTCCTCTCTAGACAGGTCTGGGCATGACTGCCACAGCTCCATGCCCAGCGCATCAAGCTGAGGGACAAGGGCAGTGGGGGTGACTTTGCTTCCCCACTGCCCCCATGACTGACAAGGGAGGATGTCTTCTCAGAGGGAGGCTCAAAGCTACCCCTGCTGACACGGCAGACCTGTCTGTGTGCTCTCTCTTCAGCCTGTTCCCACAGCTTAGCATCTTTATTGGGATGGAAATAACCTTATCACTCATTCTTCTAAAATTTTTGGCTATAACAAAAACTGTATGCCTAGAATCTAAAAAGAAAGCAAAAAGCTTTTCTTTCCATCAATTGGCTCTGCTATTTTGAAATTCATTAGCTTAGAAGAAACCTTCTTCTTCTTCTCTGAGTACTCCTGCTACGACAACCCCACAGTCTGAGCTAGTGGTCAAAGCCAGAGGTTCAACGAAGTCTGTGTGTTTCCTGTGATAAGGTAAAGTGCCACATATAATAATACTGTTAACCTTTCTCCTTGAGCACTTAGTTATCTTCCTGCTTTGGAATCACGGTGACCCCCTAATATGGACAGAGTTGTGTTGTCTAAAAATATAAGGTAACTTAGCTAGGCCATGAGTCACAGTATTTTGAGATTCTCTGTATTTTTGTCACCTGATGTAGTTTTCCCAAGTGTTGTAAGTCCTACCTCTGTGATGTTAATGAGGCAAGAACAAAGCCACTTATGTTAACAAGGCAGGACTCAGTCTACTGGCTAAGGCTGTATCTTCAGTCAATCTCTTTGGAGATACAAAAGAGAGAATGCAGCGGAGAGACAGAGGGTCCTGCTACTACCACGAATGAAGAACCAGGAGGGGAGCATGTTCCATCCGAGGAGCTCCTAGACCAGAAAAGAATGATGACAAAAGCCTTCCTCAGAGTCAAGAGAGAGAGAGAGAGAGAGAGCCTTCTCCTGGAATTGGTACCCTAAATTCAAACTTCTAGCCATCTGGAGTGTGAGGGAATAAATTTTCATGTGTTAAAGCCATCCACTTGTTGTATTGCTGTTACAGCAGCACTAGACAGCTAAGACAGAATTTAAGACCTAGAGTGGGGTTCTGCTCTAACAGATAGCTACACTGTGGAAGCAGTTTTAGTACTGTGAATGGCAAAAGCTGGAAGAGGCATAAAGTGCCTGATAGTAAAAGCCGAGATTGCCTCAAAGAGACTGCTGATGGATTTATGACCATCAGAGACAATTCTGGTGAGGACTCAGAAGGAAACGAGGAGAACTGTTAATACTGGAGGCGGCGAAGAGGATAAGAAGCAGCAGCAGAGAAACGGCAAGAGTGGACAAGCGGACAGTGCAGAAGCAGACCTGCGGAGTGAAAGAGCTGAGTGCCCTCGAGCAGAAGGCATTTGGGAGGAGTGGTGTGCCTCTAGGCACGTAGCTGTGGAGCTAGGCTGCTGACCTACAGCGCCAGACAGCTGAGTGCTTTGTGGGCAAAATTTATGTGCAAAGTGGGATGTCTACAGGAACTCATCAGTGGTGCTAAGGAGCTTTGGAACCCAGCAGGGCAGATGAAGTAGCGAAGCCCCTGTAGCTGAGAAGTCAAGGAAGCAGGAAGCAGAAGTTGAAGAGACAAGGAATCCCAGAAGTAAAGCTACTTCCGTCTCAAAGGATAGAACCAGAGGCCTCAAAAGATGGAACCATGTCTTCCTGAAGTCTTAAAGAGTCAAATCTTGTGCTCTTCACAAGTGCCGTTGGGAAGGTGTTGGATCCTAAAGTTAAGGGGGGGTACTGTCATGTCCAAGTGGCAGGAGAACAGGGCTTGCTAAGGCCGGGGGGTAGTTATCACTGCTCTGCTAAACTAGGAGAATGGGGCTGCCCAAGTGTCAGGGAGCAGAGTTGCCATTCCGTAGGCTGGAGGGTTGATTTCAATCCCAGAGCTGAGGGGTTTCCACCCAGAATCCATAGTCTGCTCAAGGCCCAGAGTCTGGAGAGGTGGTCAGTTCTCAAACAGTCACAGAAAGCAGAGGATTATTATCAGTCTTAAGAGCTAATGTAATGTGTTCTGCTGACTTCTTGTTTTCTCTTATTTCTTCTTTCCCCCCAGTTTTGTCCATTTGCAATGGAAATGTGTATCTTGTGCCTGTTCCACACTTGTACTTCGGGAGCAGATAACTTGTATTTTAGATTGCACAAATGAAGATGAATTTTCCCCCCAGGGGATTATGGACTATGATTTGGTTGGAAGAAGGTGTTTTACATACGGTAAGGGCATGAATTTGGGGGAGTAAAAAGGTAGTATGTTATGACCGAATTGCATCCTCCCCAAATGTGTGTCACCTGACTAGGCCATGACCTCCAGTATTTTGTGATTCTCTACCGTTTTGACAAATTATGGGAATTTCCACTGTGTGGCAAATCCCGCCTCTGTGATGTTAATGAGGCAGAACTCCGACTATTAGTCTGGGTTGTATCTTGAGTCAATCTTTTTTTGAGATGTGAAGGAGAGAAGAGAGGAGACTGCACAAGAGCAAGCAGCCACGTCTACAGCTGTCCTTATGAAGCCGAGCGAGATGTGCGGCTGCAGCCGTGCTTCATGGATTAATTTACTTTGAGACAGTACCCAAGGGGCAGGTCTGGAACTCAAAGCCAATTCTGTCAAACACTTAAACTGGATCTCTTCCTTATACTACAAACAAGGGTTAAGTCTAGAAAAATTAAAGATGCAAATGTCAAAAGTAAAGTTAGAGCACTTATACAAAAATCCAAACCCACTGACACTGTATGGGGCTTGGAAGAGGTAGTTATCACACAATAATAAATTACCCCAAAATGTAGTAGCTTAGAACAAAGTACACTTATTACCTCACGGTTCTGGGGGTCAGAAATCACAACTTTTAAACTGGCGAGAGTCCGGTGGATAACGCTAAGTGTTGGCAGATATTCAGGGCTCCAGGCACTACAGTGGGAGTGCAGACTGGGGCAGCCATTCTGGAAGCATCTGGAAATAACCACCCCCCCAATTACATTTCTGTTGCATTGATTCCAGCTCATAGTGACCCTACAGGAGAGAGTAGAACTGCCCCTAGGAAATTTCCAAGGAGCGCCTGTTGGAGTTGAGCTGCTGACTGGTTAGCAGCCACAGCACGTAATGACTACTCCACCAAAGATACATGGCCAAATTAAATACACACACGCGGAATGTAATCCAGTAACTCCTCCACTGGACGTATGTCTCTACAGAACCGTTGCCTCAGTACAAAAGGATTCTTGCTGCAGTGATGCTTCTAGTGATGGAGACTGAGAAGTGGAGGCAACATGATGTCCTCCCCAGGGACAATGTATGGGCATGGTAGAGGGCCATGCAGCGAGTGGAACCAGCAGGTAACCCATAAAGAGAGAGCACCATGGGGCACTGGGAAACAAGCGAGGTACACAAGGGACTCAGCAGTACAACATCGCTCAGGTGGGTCAACAACACACTTCTATGGAAAAAAGGTGCACATTAATGTGTAAATGGTTATCACTAAAAAATGCTGAATTGGAAGATGTGGTGTTATGGTGTGGTATATACTGTTACAACAACAGAAAAAAAGGTTAATTTTAAAATCATAGTTTAATTTCTTTTAAATGCATGTTAAAATTCAGCAGTTGCCTATAAGATTAGGAGTGGTGTGAGGAGAAAAATGAGACAAATAAAACAAGAGAGGCTATATGTGAACTCTAGCATATGAGAACTTAGCCTTAAGACTTTAGAGGTCATGAACTTGAATAAAAGAAATCAAACTCAAAAACCTGTGCTGAGAACTTGAGGACGTGTTCACGAGGGGAGTGCAGTACAGCAGGCTAGAACCCCAAGTTTTGTTGTTTAACTGGACACTACCCCACATCATTTGCCCCCATCCCCAGTTCCCACCTGAGAACTCTTGACAGCCACTGGAATCTGACCTCTGACATGTGCTTCAGAAAGCATCCCATGTGCTGGCCCAGCAGCTCTGCAGGGTGACCCCACGTATGTCAGAGCAGGACTGTGTTCCATAGCATTTCCAGTGTCTGCTCTTTTATAAGCAGATCACCAGGTCTTTCTCCTGAGGTGCCTCTGGGTGGACTTGAACTCTCAACCTTTCAGTTAGCTGGTAAGCATGTTAACACAGTGTTGCAGATTGAAATATGTTTTCTCAAAAGGCACACAGCAATTTTTCTGGACCATGATTCCCAGTATTGTGTGATTGTCTTCTGTTTTGGTGGTTGAAATTTTCATATATGTTGTAAATGCTAATCTTTGTCAGTGTTCAATAGGGCAAGACTGGATTGTAGTAAAGAGGATTAGGGTGGAACTTAATCACACTTACTAAAGATCACCTCCCTGATCCAATATAGAGAGTTTCACTGGGGTGTTGCTTGCACCACTTTTCATCCATTTGTCTTACAAGAGATAAAGGGAAAGGGAAGCAAGCAGAGAGTTGGGGGACCTGATACCAACAAGAGAGAAATTCTAGGAGCAGAGTGCATCCTTTGGCTCTGAGGTTCCCACACTGAGACACTCCCAGAGCAAGGGAAGACTGATACATCACAAGGATGCTCCCCCAGAGCTGACACAGGGAGAAGACCATCCCCTGGAGCTGCTGCCCGAATGTAGACTTCTAACCTTCTGGATTGTGACAGAGTAAACTTGGTTTTGTTAAGGCTACTCACTTGTTCTATTATAGCAGCCCTAGATGGCTAAGAAATTTATGATAAATCAGCCCACTGTCTTTGCAGTCATTTGGTTACTCCAGCAGCTCAGTGTGCATATATTTATGCTTGTGTGAGTGAGTGTATATGTGTGTATCTGTGTGTGTGTGTGTACTCAGATAATGACGATCTCTTTGGGGAACGAATAATTCTGCACGTAGATGTACATTTCAGAACTGCTCAAAGAATTAATATGGCTAGATACAAACTCACGTACAGCTTATAACTGTCTTTTAAGACACCAAGAAGTTTCTCTTCTTTTCCACTTTTTTTCAAATAGCGCCTCCCGTTGATCATGTAAAAGATTGAACTTCCAGTTAAGCTCACAAGTAGATGGTGGGAGGTCAGGCATATGGGAGAAACACACACGCCTGGACATGCACACAGACGTGCACTGCCATAGAGGTTCCCAACGAGGTTCTAGCTTCAGATATTATCAGCACCTGGCAGGATGAGACTATTCTATGTCAATGGATTCATTATTATTAATTTCTACCGGTGCCGAATGATTTATAAACTGCTTTTCAAAGGTAGAAAAGTGGTCTATGAATCAGAAGGAAAAATGTTCTCCCAAACTAGCATCGATAAATAACGACTGATTCATAGAGCCTGCCCATGGTGTCTTTTGTCTTTAGGAAGGACAATAGAATGGAAGATACAGAATCTCTTTGGGGTAGGGGCAGGGGGTGGGCAGGGAAGAAGGGGTCGAAAAATTGGGGAGGTGGTCCTCAGGTGTTTCCACTGGGCCAGGGAGTGTGAGCAGCTGCGATGACACACCTGATGCCTTCTCCCCTGCTGCAATCTCTGGCTCCTCCCCCATGCTGTCTCCTCCCCTCATCTGGCTCCTCCCCTCTCCTCTGGCTCCTCCTCTCTCCTCGGCTTCCTCACCTCTCCCTTGGTCCTTCTTCTTCTGGCCCTTCTCTCATTCCCAGGAAAAAGGGGGCTGGATTCAAACATCTTCTGATATTGCTATCCGCAAATGAGGCTTGGAAGATATCTGGCTTTTCAGAAAAATAAGTCTTCATTTTGCCAGTCTCACTTAGATCTGTTGCCAAGGATGTGTCATTGTGCCCCAAAGAGGTGCCAAGTTCATTTGGCACCCAGATAGGCCAACTCTAGGCCTTTCTGTCGTGAGAGACTCTTACAGAGCAGTCTGTGACCTGTGACACCAGGACTAGAATTTAGGGACCATTCAGCGAACACTATTGGTTTCACACTTCTAGAATCCAAAGCCAGCTGCTATCACGGCTCTTTGAGTCCAGAATCACAATATTATGTCCAGGTTCAGCCAAGGAGAAGAGACCGCGCATTCTGCTGACTGCTACCTTGGACAGCTCCAGTTCGATAGTCCTTGAAGGTAAGCAATACCTGTGATGGGTGCTTCCGAGCACTGGCAGAGAAATGGGACAGCAGGCTGCTCCTGGGGTCCTGAGATCTTACAAATGACTGTAGAGGGATGTCCAAGTAAGCAGTCCTTCTCATTGCCTCCAAGTGGCACCTCAGCTGACCAAGCCCCCTAAAGAGTTGGCAGTCCGTGGACTGGCCACACCACGCTCTAAGGAAGCAATAAACCCAGCTACCAAGAATTGGGCCTGTCTGCAGCTATAGGGGAGTCACCACTGCGGGATTAATGCAAAAGAATCTACACCCAGTCGGAGGGGACGCCAGAGAGGCAGAAACTGCGGTGGGAAGAGCAGCCCGCTCAACCTGCCTTTTTACTCCGTCCACTTACACCAGCAACAGGCATGGAAGGAAGCTGTGAGTCTGCGTCGCCTCCGGAAATCTCATCTTCACTGGTCTCTGCTTGGGTGGCCATCTCAAGGCCTGCCATTCTAGTCTTCCAAAATGCCCATTTTTAAGACAACTATTTAACCTAGTGCTTAACTGCAGAAACAGGGAGCTGTGTCAACACCGGGCTATAAAATGGAAAACTGGTTGTAGAGTCTTGAAAGATCATATGGCCATTTCCAAAGCAGGCTTTACAAGCTGAGAAGACCTGAATATGTATATAAGATGTAACTGGTTAAGGTTGGTCTTCTATGTTTAACAAACTCCTACCTTTTCATCCTGCTGGGAAGAACCCAGAAGACTGCCTTAAAACAAAATAGTGTGGTTGTGTTTTTCTTCATTTTATTTTACTACAAATTAATGTGGGCAGCAAGTGAACACCACTGATCTTGTTTAAAGGAAGAAAAACTGAGATACAAGGAAGACAATTATCCTGCAGTGGCATGACAGCAAATTGGAAAGGAATCAGGAGGAAATCTTCCTGTTTCTGAATCTGCTGTCAGAAATTCATCCGTTTAGTTACTGAGTGCCTCCTCTGTCCTAACACTGTGTTGACCGCCGGGACAAAACAGGCAAACAGAATGATGCAGCCCTTGCCTATCCTCAAAGAGTTTACATTTCAGTAGGAAGGGACGACAGTAACAAATGCCCTAATGACATAAAGCTAGTGATGAAAAGTCAGGCAAATCCTTAGAAAATTAGGCTGTTAGGGGACATTTTTCTGGGGAGCAGAGACCAGACAACAAGAAGGATCCAGCAACACGATGAGCCAGGAGAAGAGTCTCCATGAGGGTCAATGGTGAGCATGTGACAAGCTCGAGGGATAGGCAAAGAACCAGGCCCGGGCACAGCCAGAAGAATAGGGAAGGGAGATGAGTTTGAAAAAGCAAGCTAACCCCATGCATGTGGGATACACGGTCTCTGATAAAAAGTTTGAAATTCATTTTAAACACTCTGAAACGTTTTGTTAGACGAGTAGCTAAGAAAGTTAGTTTCAATTACTTTATGGCTGTGGAATTCTACTGAGGCAAACACACTAAAAAGAAAGAAAGAAACATGTTTCCTCAGTGTATTGGCAACACCAGTCCTCAAGGAGGAAAGAGTGGATTGGCGTCATTAGGGACGAAATCAATCACCCATTGCCTCCAACGTCTCCTCTGGCCTGGTGGTTCCAATATAAGCTGAACCTTTTTGTGACTCGGGACACTCAAGGTTGTCCAACTCGGAGGAAGTAGAGTTGAGAGAAAAGGCATTTCAGAATTAAATATACGCTTCAATCAGCGGAACTTTTACACAGATTGACTGCAGTGAAAAATTAGAGCTTTGTGTAATCCAGTAGAGTAAAATCAAATGCCCCAAATAAATAAATAGTTGTCTTTTTTTATTAGCTTTCCATCACCCCTGAATCCATTTGTAAGTCGCATTGTGTCACCTCTCTCTTCATTTGCAACATTGCCTCTGAAAACTCCTCTGTTGATTTGAGCTCAGCAATCAGACTTAAATGTACTAATATATATTGTTCTAAAGTGTGCATTTTTTCTGTCTACCAAAGACATAGGACTACTCCTTTTATGGGAAACCAGTTATTAATCCAGTAAGTCTGTATGAATCAATATCTTTGTGAAATGACACCATGTTCGAGTTATTTTATGTTATGTTGATGGTTAGCTCATTTTGGAATGGAGACATTTCTTGCAGAAGCAGACATAGTATAATTTAGTGGTGAAAACGTCAATCACTATAGGTTGTATGTCTATGTTCGGGCAGAAGAGGGCAGATTTATTGAAGCAAATGCATCTATATATGCCTTGCTTCACTCTGACCCCAAACATTCACTTTGCTTCTAATTTTGTTTGGCAAAATGACATCAACTGCAATCACTAACAAGAAGACAATGCCAGAAGTCGTTGTTTTTGGAGGTCTGATTCACTGTCTCACTGCAGGGAGACAGGGAAAAAACTTCAACACAGCACCGCCAAATGACTCCTGTGTCTGTTGCTAGCAGTCTACGAAGGAAAAATCGGCATGAGGCTACAAAAGTTGGTAAAATAGATAATTGTCTCAGAAAATAAATAAAAATAATTTCAGAAAACACTCTTCAGTAGAACTAACAGCTGCTATTGCATCAGTTCCAACTCATGGTGACTCTGTGGGTGCCAGAGTCAAATTGTGCGCTAATGGGGTTTTCAGTGGCTAATTTGGGGAAGTAGATTGCCAACCTTTCTTTCAAGGCACATGAGGTGAACTTGCACCCCCAGCCTTCTGGTGAGCAACAGAACACATTTATTGTTTGCACCAGCCAGGGACACCCTTCCCCATTGGAGCGTGTGTGCTTGAGAAATAACAATCAACAGCAGTTCGATATTCCTCTTCGTAAAATGTGAAAGCCTTTTATACATACGCTTTCGTTTATCTTTACACAGTCCTGTGAATGAACGACTATCATGACACCCATTTTACAGATGAGGAGACTGAGGTGCAGCGAAGCAAGTACCTTGACCAAGGTCACTCAGCAGGCAAGTGATGGGCCAGATACAGACAAGGCTGGTCTAGACCACGAGGTTTGAGTCCAGCTACTGCACTGGATCACAATACAAAGCAAACTCTGAGCTCTACAGCTTTCCCGAATAAGTCTCTGGCTTTCACTACCCACACAAAAGTGGGGTCTTCATTTTACCCAGGGAGAAGCTCTGAGGGGAATTTCAATATATTGTTGGCCATTTCCTCAGGGTGCTGTCTGTCACCATGGGCTTTATTTGTGCAGCTCAAAAACAGCACAGCTGACTGCTGTGGACAAAACAGGATTTGAAGGCACAGTGGGTTTATGTGGCTGCAGAAGGCACTGAGATGAAGACTTGAGACCTCTTGCCTGGCTGCTCTGGGCTGGGTGGTTTCTTAGAGCACCCAGATTCTGCAGCTGAGAGAAAAAACCAAAAAACCACCTTTCTTTCTTCCACACACTGGAGCATATCGGAAAGTCAGGTTCAAGGACTGTCTTGGCTTTCCTCCAGAGCACACATCTGCTCACAGGAGCATGGCCACACAGGGAGACAGAATTCAGACCCACCAATTCCACCTCCCAAACATAAGTGTTTACTCCAGATCCTCCCCTCCCACTACACCATCTCACTCCGTCTCCACTTTGGTAAAGGTTCTAACAAGCTCTCGGGACTCTAGAGATTGGGAAGAAGGGACACCGAGAAGGAATTTCCTTCCTGTGGCCCCCAGCATACCAGGTGACTGAGTCAAAGGCTAAGACTGGGTTTTAATCTCCTAATCTTACTACTGTGTGGTACAGGGGAAAGAACCTGCAGAACAGAAACTACACCATGACACACACCAGCTGCCCAGAAAGAGCGAGGGTTGGGGCTGCAGGATGAATTGTTGCTCTCTACACCCTCCCAGGGATAGTGCAAACAATTACCATACTCAGCTGTTAACTGAGAAGTCAGCTACTGAGCCTATCCACAAGTGCCTTGGAAGAAAGAGCTGGCAATCTACTTTCAAAACATCATCCACCGGCGCCCTGTGAAGCACAGTTCTACTGACAAACTTGGGGTCACCATGAGTTGGAGCTGACTCAAGGACAACTGCTTTACTGGCTTTAGAGTTCAGGCCCACTATGCGTACAGTGGATGCTTAAGGACGTGTGAATGAGGGCTGCCTGAGGGAACGGAGCTAGACGGCAGAACTACCAGTGAGGTCCATCCATGGCTTTCCTGCATCGTTAGCTACTGTGTTTCTTTCTTGCTAACAAATTTTGACATGAACTCTATGGACTCACAGTTTCTGTCTCCTGAAAATGAATGGTACCTTCTGGAAGCAAAACACGTTGCTTACATTTAGTGCTTAGTGTAGAGAGTCACACGGGGCAGGGTCATGGGAGGCAGGAATGAGCTGATGGAGAGCCCAGATAGACTTGAATCAGTGGTCCCTCTCTCTGGTCTTGTCTCTCCATCTGATGGAGAACTTTGTCTGTTGTCATCAAGTCAATTCTGAGTCACAGGAACTCTATAGGACAGAATAAAACTGTACCACAGGGTTTCTAAGGAGCTTCAGATGGATTAGACCTATAGACCTCTAGGTCTGCAGCCCAGCTCTGAACAGTGGTGCTAACAGGGCTCCCCATCGCATAGGAAGGACACCATAACTTCAACTCATCCAGATGCCACATTCCAAACACTAGAACCCACCCGCTGCCATCGAGTCAGATCTGACTCCTAGTGACCCTAGAGGTCAGAGTAGAACTGCCTCATAAAATTTCCAAGAAGCACTTGACAGATTTGAACTGCTGACCTTTTTGTTAGCAGATGTAGCACTTAACCCACCAGGCCACAAGGATTTCCTGAAACACTAGGGCCAGGTCACAGTCAGAAACAGAATTCAGCTGTAAGTCCCCAGTATCCCAGAGCTGTCTTCTGAGCATCTCCAGGAACTTCTGAGTCCTCCCATGGATGCCACTCATTGCGTGGAGAAGGCAGCCACCCACAGGGTCGGGAGTAGGGAGGCTGTCCCAACCGGCCCCTGACAGAACACTGCTCTCCATCACGGCCTCTGTCACCCGCAGAGGGTGAGCCCTGCCCACCATGACCCCTCGGATCAAGTGGGAGACACCAGACCTTGGAGAAAGAGAAAAAAGATTTTCTTGCAAGCTGGTGAGCTTAGAGACTGAATATCCAATCCAGCTCCCCCGAGGTTAGGGTTTCTAGAGTGGTTACAGGCTCAGAAGAGGGAGCTCAGTGTAACTCGTGAAGCTTCTGAGACCAGGCAGGAACTAACTCACAGGTGGAGGTACAACATGGCATCTGGGGGTGTGTTTCTTGGGGTATGACGCACGAAGTTCATCCAAGGTCAGTTTTGTGGCTTAAGGCACACGACTGAGTGGGGAGGGGTGGGGAGGTACGCAACCTTGAGCAGAGCAGCTGTATGGTGGCCTTGGGCTGCCACACAGAAAGCTTCCTCAGGAACTCACAGAGCCAGGGGGGATGGAAAGAGGAGAACAGTTGAACTCTATTGGTTACATTTCAGGAAGGGGAACAGCTTAACCCTGTTATATCCCAGAGTGTTCACAGACATCAGTCAGCCCACAGTCTCTTCCAGTCTCGAGCAGCAACCCACTAACCCCCCAGCACTAGGGATTCCTGACGTCAGTAACTGTCCAGTGGCTTTCATTTCCAGTGAAGAGTGTTTCCCTGGCTTCCCAAAGGCCCTCAGAAAGCCCTAACGATGGCCAACTAGCAGAGCTCAGAAGGCCTGTTTGGGCTTGTGACCCGAGGAAGCCCGTCATTTGAGGGTAGACCAGAGAGCAGCATCTTTCAGGTGCGACTTCTCCATGCTGCAGTGATCCACTTCCCTCCTTTGGGTTCCTTTAATGAATGTTCCCCATCCTGGGCAGGCAAACCATTTCCCTGCAAAATATAAAATCCATTGCTGAGCGCTGCAATGAGAATTAACCTTGATTACCGAAGTAATTTACTAATCAAAACTGGAGACCTGCTAATCAAGCTGGAATTGCCAGCTGGTTGATTTTTATAGTAACATAACCAAAATTGAACATTTGGTAAACAAGGGGTGTGGGTGTGATGGAGGGCTAGGAGAAGGTGAAGGAGGGGCACAGTCTGCCAGGCTGTGGGAGGCTGGCATTAGCATCCCTTGATCTGCTAAGGACTTGTTGGCCAACAAGTAGGACAGAAATGGGATAGAAAGGAGTGCAAACCCTTGTCTTGAATGGGACAGTCTGGTGAAAGAAGAATCCAACCAGAGCTGGGTACAAGTAGGTTATTACAATGGAACTTGTCTTAAGTTGAGTTCTTCCAGAAGTAGACACTTGGCCAAGTTGGCGGGGAAAGTGGTTCCAGGAAACGTCCCTAGGGGATCAGTGAGTCAGGGTGCAGAAAACAGCCAACGCAGGATGAGCGAGTGCGCAGGTTACTGCTGCTGGCCACCCAGTCTCAGGCTCACGGAGTCTGTCTGGGAGACTGTGTCGAGCACCCCTCAGAATAGTCCCTCCCAAGAGCTGGGAAGCTGAGTGCTTACTTGTGAAGTATAGTCTGTTACTGGCTGAGGGTACCCTGGGGACTATATCTCCCTGCCACTTCCGGATTGCTTTCCCCACAAGCCAAGCGGGCCGTCTTGGCCAGAGGAACCTGGAGCAGGACCGGGGCCGCATGGAGCAACTGTGCACTCTCTGAAGACAGAGAGCTGACTGCATCCACTGTGTGTTTCTGCCTTGAACTTCAGTGGCAGCCTACAGAGCTGGTAGCAAAGTACTCTTAGCACCCCAAGAAAGGTCAGCCTCTCTGGAGACACCTTCTCAGGGGAGACGGTACCATGCTCCTTCAGGCTTCTGTGCTTTCTCTGATGGGATGGCCTCAGCTAAGGAGCCTCCTCTCCCCTCTGTGCTCAGACCCTCGTGTCCCTTTGTCCTGTCTAGCTCCGTGGACCTAGTTCCCTGCTGATGGGCAGATAGGTCAGTGTACTTTCGTTATAAGTATACCATGCTGTGTGAGCATCCTTCAGCCACTCCTCCAGCACACGTGTGTGAGTTTTTCCAGTGTACACACCCAAAGCAGAAGTCCTGGAGGAAAGTCTGTAATCTTTTCGTTGTACTGAAACCTACTGCTTCCAAGTGGATTCCAACTCCTAGTGATTTTATAAGATACAGAACTATCCCACAGGGTCTGCAAGGAGCAGTTGATGGATTCGAATAACAGTCTCTCCAGCTTTCTGGTGAGTGGATGAGCTCTTAACCACTGAGCCATCAAAGCTCCAACTGTGTGCCGCCAATTTGCTCCCCTAAGGATTTGTAAGATGCGTGCCCCCAGCACCCACACCCCTTCCAGCCCTTCCTGTTGTCAGAATTACAAGTTTTACCATTCTGATGCACAGGAAATGCTCTTTTTGAAAAAAATGTGCTTTAAGTCAAAGCTTACAATTCAAACGACAACAAAAACTTATGCAACAACAAAAACTTATGCACGTTAAGTGATCCTAGTTGATCTCCTTGTGGTGTGACAGCACACTCAGCCTCTCAACTCTGTATTTCCTGCATCCAGTCAACCAGCTTTTGTCCCCTTTTCCTTTTGATAAGGGCTACTTTCTTACTGTTTAATTTTGCATATTACAGACAGCTGGTAAAACTGAGCAACTCTTTGTTCACTGGCTACTGGGTTTTGTCTAAGAAGTCTTAGCTTTGTCCATCTTTCTAGTTGAATGTTTATCTTTTTCTTCCTGAGGTGTAATTCTTTATACATCTTACACACAGACACACAGACAGACATATACACACACACACTGAATTCTAATCCTTTTAACTTTATTACTATGTTTCCAGTCATGGAGACTGTTTTCCTCCAAATCCTCCACCATCCATTCTTCTCCTAGTCCTCCTCTCTTCCTGGAAGAAGCCAGGCAGTGCTGAGAAAATGTGCCTACATCTGGCACATCTGGGAACCCCTCCTCACCTCACTTCTGCCAAGGGGAAGCTCCAAGTCTGGCACTGACTGTTAGGAAACCACCCCGCTATTTTCATCTGGATGCCTGACGCTTCACAGTTAAGACAAGTCAGGACTTCTGATTACTCAGGATAGGAGAATCATATCACACAGGCCAGCAACTCTGTCCAGGTGTGTACAGTGCACACGGTGAATTAAACCTAGCTTCTGCCTCAGCACCCTCCCTAATGGCAGCAGTCACCACTACCAGCTGGAGGGGACATGTTAGGAAATCCAAGTGCTATCACTGACACAGTGTCATTGGGTACATTTTAATCATCCCAGTTAAGAGGGATTTCAAAGCCTCTCCACTTGGCAATGATTATCTCCTCAAATATTTCATTAGAAGGGAAAACTCAACTAATCCATTTGACCTCACCATTTAGGAAAGTGGTAGTAACAACAAGCTAGCATGTACTGGTGGTTCCTATGTGCCAGACACTGTGGGAAATGCTTACCACGTGTTTTCTCATGGTCTGACAGCTGCTACTTCAGTAGAGCTGTGTCACATCCCAGGGGAAAGGACACATAGCCCCTCTGCTGCTCTTAACTGACCCTTTGCTCTCTTAAGATATGTGCTAAAAGACATCGGCTTTTGTGCCACTGGGATTATTATCACGTCGCATGTTTGTCTTCTGCTGCGTTCGAAAACAGATTTCTCCTCATGATCTGGAACTTCCATCTTAGCTGGGTACATGCAGCAGCTGTCAAGGTATCACCCAACTTTTGGCCACCCCGTGCACTAAACACCGCCTGGACCTGTTTCATCCCCACGATCAGTTGTGGACTGGACCATTATAACCCGTAGTGTTTTAACCGGCAGATTTGGGGGAGCAGATCGCCAGGCCTTCTTAGTCCATCTTAGGCTGAAGACTCCACCGAAAGCAGTTCAATGTCTCAGCAGCATGCCACCCTCCGCAGAAACACAGGTGGTGGCTGTCCAGGGCACATCGTCTGGGGATTGGAACCCAAGACTCCTGCATAAAAACAAAACAAAAAACCCAAACCCACTGCTGTCAAGTCAATGCTGACTCGTAGCGACCCTATAGACCAGTGTAGAACTGCGCCATAGCGTTTCCAAGGAACGCCTGGCAGACTTGAACTGCCAACCCTGTGGTTAGCAGGCTTCTGTGCAGAAGCTGAGAATTCTTCCACTGGTTACTGCCCAGGGACGGGAGGGGAAAGTCATGGAATGAAATTCCACTCCACAGTCATGCCAGCCTGTAGTCAACACCCTTAGTGGCCCACCAGATCCCATTCCCTGGGCCCCACTTCCACACCCAGCTGCGGGGTACCGAGTGCTAACACTTCTCATGAAAAAGTGCCTTTGACCTTCCGAGGTAGTGCCAGACCAGACAAAGACACAAAAGCCCAGACCTTTTGTCTCAAACGGGGACAACTCTGGGAGGCATCCACACTCCAGGGCTCTTCACGGAGGCAGAGCCTGGCCTTAGCCTGGCTTTGTCCCTGGTCGTCTCCTGCTCTCTTTTTCCTCTACAGGTTTCACCTGAGATCACTCTCCACAAGTCACTAAGCACAAGAATCTCCAGCCAAGTTTCTGCTTCCAGGAAGCCCAGCCTCAGACAAGGCCTGAGATGAGCCTTTCTTGAAACTTCAGCTTAGTCTATACCCTCACATTTAAGCTTCGGTGACAGGGCCACCCTGGGCATCTCCATCATCACCATGAAGAAGGATGTCATGAAATCCGGTTGAAACAAAAAAATGATTATGCCTTCTTGTTCAAATGGAAGGCTCTCCAAGGAGATGCTTGAGTTACCAGATCTTTCTAAAATGATAGACAATCCCTATCTGTGCATTATTTGATTAGTTTGCTATGCCTCCTCCATTTTCTTTACAAACCAAGAAATAACATCAAAAGGCAAATTTAGTGAGGGGCCTGAATCAGGTGAACAAGTTAGGCCACTGGGTGTGATATAGTCTGGCATGGACTAGTTTTCTCGGTTAAAGTGTTGCCAGTTTATATTTGTAGGCGTTGAAACTCTTCAGTGAAAACTGAAGAAAAAGGACAATTTGCAATCATTCTAAGCCAGCGACTTTGAGCATCAGTCCTAAGCTCCAGAGCCACTGAGTCTGATCCTGGATTTTATGAGTCCTGCCCTTCTCCACGCTGTGGCTCTGTTTCCTAAACTTGGTGTCTGCTAACTGGTGAGGAGTCATGTGCCCTCAAGTCCTGGGCCCTTCTCGTTTCTTCTGGTAACCTCAGGCTCTGTCTACATAGGTATTTATGTGAGCAAGTCAGAACAAAAAAGAACGCCCACCTAATTGGGCCTGCATCCTCTCACCACCGTTTGTTCCAGCATGGAAATTTCTCAGAACTTTTAATAAACCACTGGGCCTCACTGAGTTAAAAATGACCCAGATAACCACCCCCAGTTTCTCTCCTGCTTGCTTTTCCACGTGTAAACAAGACCTAACAGCTACAGAGGGGCTCCCCACCGTCCTCAGGACCACTGTTAGAGCAGAAGGCAAAGGGCATCGGGCTGTCGGTGATCCTGAAAAAGCAAACCTTCCAGAGAAGTTGGTTTTCCCAGCAGGTCTCCATCCAACAAACATCATGGACCACCTGATACTGGGCTTGACTGTCCATTTCTCTGAACACCCACTCCTCTGAGCCTTGTTCACCAGCCCCACCCTTCCCTGAGCAAGAGGACAAGACCTCCCCTGACATGACGAATGAGACCCACCCATCCCAGTTGAGTCAGAGATCTCAGGGCTGAGTGGGTGCTGTCCTTTCCTCAAAGGCTTCAGTTTCATCCGTGAAACGTGGTGGAGCAGCAAGGCAATGTTGGTGGCCGCCTCTGTCATCTCACCAGCAGCCTCCTGGACAGGGCTTTGATGCCAGCAGTGTCGTCTAACCCTCCCTGGCTTCACCCCTGCAGACTGGAGAAGCAGCAGGTTAACCCCTACACAGGGCTTCTCATTACCTGGTCCTCTCCCGCCCCTCACCCTGGGCCAGATGTATTTTCTGGAATCTCATTGGGCGACAACATAGTAGCCAGCGGTTTCCAGGTGGAAGGTTACATTAAGACCGCAATGGACCCTAGCTCCTTAAAATAGAAGTTTCTTTCTGTCCTTTGCATCCTTATCGGTGAGTATGGCTCTCTTAGGAAGGACCAACGATCCCTTCGTTCTCAGGATGACAATGCGTGCTTCTTTAGAACAGGACAGCAGGGAAGAGAAGTACCAGGGGCGTTTTCAGTCCTGTGACTCCCAGGTTCAGGTCCATTTGCTCCTCCATCAAGAGCCGTCCTCCGCACTTGTCCAGATCATGCTGGAGTTCTCTCCCCATCACATCCCAGGAGTGGGGGAAGCTAGCATACGGCATTCTGATGTCAGGAATCAATTTTATTGAAAACGTATTAGGTTTCAGTAACACTGAAGGCTCAGACACCAGCGGAGAGGAAGCCAGGGGAGAGAAGACGGCACACCAAGATTTACTTCTGAGCGCTACAAAATATTGAACTAAAAATAACATTAAAGAGGAAATTTGTAATGAATCTCAAGCTGCTAAATTCCCCAAGGCTGAATCTGCCAAAGGCTTTGCAGCAATCCTCTGTTCTCTCCTGTCTTTATTTAAATATTTTATACATTGTCTATGTGCGTGTGCAGTGTGAACTGTCATTTATATTTTAGCCTGCTCTCAAATGGATCTTAGGCTACCTCAAGCTGAGCACTGCGCAGGCTGGGTCTGGGCGAGGGGCCGCTGGAGTGGGCCGAGGAAATGAAGACGGATACTTAATGTACTTTCTGTGTACTTATATTTGGCTGTCATGTTTTCTGCCTTAAACCTGATTTGTAATTCGATGGGTTTTGTGACATTATGATAAGATGAGATGTGTGTAAGGCTCCCATTTAGCAGGGACATTGATGGGCATTTGAGTTAAAGAGAGTGGTTGACGAGAGAGAGGCTGGCGTCGGACCCCGCGGCTTAATGCTCCTCAGAGCTGGTTTCCTCGGGAGCCCTAGTATTTCATGCTTTCCTGCACATTAGACTTGGCCAAAGTGAACTTTTGGAAGAATAAAACATTTCCAAGATAAATTCAATTTTCCCCGGTGTGGAGCTTAACTTTCTACGGCACTTCATGATTTACTCCAGTTTGGGTGCAAGAGTTTATTTTCCTAGTTCCCCCACCGACGGGGAAGGCTGAGGATGGACGGTGAGACCAGGTGTGCAGCAGCAGGAAGATGAATTTGGGGTGGGGACAGTAAACGCGAAAGGCCTTGGGTGGCACTCTGATGCCCACGCGCATCACACACAGTCCTCTGTGTGTGCACCAGACGTAGGTGATAACAGACCCTCAATGCAAATCCCCAGTGGGATTCTAGAGGGTCAGGGGCCCACTTGTCCCAGGACTACACACACAGTGTGCTGGGGCATTTATTCTAAGATGATGGCCGTAGGGTGACAGACAGGGTTCTCCATAGTCTCTTCCTTTCCCCAGGCTACTGCTGAGTGCTCCAGGGACCCAGTTGCCATTCGCCTCCTCTGCCCTGTGGCTGCCACAGAGGAGCAGAGCAGTTTCTTCTTTCTGCAGTGCCCAGCTGGGTAGAAGAAATTCTGCTGCCTCCTGCACCTGGCCCTTCTCCCTCTCCTGGCACTCTCCTGGGGCAGGCTCTCATCCTGGACCCACCTGTCCTTCCCTTCTGGGGGCTCCCTCTAGGGCTCCAGATTCCAGGGCCTGTTGGTGCTGTTCCCAACAGAGTGATGGGGTCTAGGGTGCATCCCATAAAGGACAAAGCAAGTTACAAGCAGAAGCATTTGTGGTAACAAAGGGACAAGGGTGTCCATGGAATCCTGGCTCCCCAACACGCGAGCATGTGTGTACTCTGCTATGTCACCAAGAGCTAAAGGTGTCAAACAAGCAGTCACTCCTAGTGTTTCTCTGATGTGTGGACTACCTGGGCCAGGGGGCTTTCTCTCCTCTGCGCTCCCTCCCTCCCTCTCCTTCACTGTCCCCTTAGGGAGCATCTGGGAGCATCTGTATAGCACTGAGTAAACCCCATGTAGTCAGATTGGCCTGGTCCTAACCCTCCCTCAGGTACTTGCTAATGTGTGGCAGCAAGAAATCAGTCAGGCTCTCCAAGCCTGAGTTTACTCATCTTTAAAATGGGCATATGTCCACCCTCCAGGGACTTTGAGAGGTGTGATGTAGCAAGGCGAACAGAAAGTTAAGTGAGACTGGCGCAGCACTGACACTCGGGGACGCCACACCCCTTGGTGCTCTCTCCAGCATCCACGCGTGCCAAGACTGTGTGCCTGGCCTTGTCCTTCCTTCTGCCTGCAGAGAACTCAGCCCTTCTCCAAAGCCCCAGCAGTTCAGAAACCCCACAGAGACTGTCATCTTCTAAAGGGGCAAGGAGTGAGGTTCAATCTCAGGCTTGGCAAGCTCTAGCCCCAGATAAGCCTCAGGGAGTTGGAAGGGCAGCTGCTTCTTCCTCCAGGGTTCCCAGGACCCCACCAAGGCTGTGCACGGGCTGTGTTCCTCCCAACTCCTGCCTCGTTAAAAGCCACTTAGGCTGCAAGGAGCATGAGTGTACATTTTCATGTGAAGTAGAGAAGGTGACTCATTACTCAGAAACACAATCCCTCAGGGGAACCCACAGAAGGAAGGACTACCCTACAGAAAGATCAGATGGCTGTCTTTCCCTCTCTCACACAGCCGGGCTCTGCCTAAGGCCAAGTTCATCCTAGACCTGAAGCCAGGCCTGGAAAGCAATACCGTTCCGTGGAGAGTCTCTGAGCGGGGCTGCCGCCATCTGGGCCCATTGGCCACCTCTGTACCCACCCTGTACCATCAGTCCAGCCACTGGCTCTCTTGAGCTGTTGGCCTTCTCATCAATAAAATGAGCATCGTGAGGCCTGTACCTTGCCACCTCTGGACAACTGTAAGCATCCCGTGAGAGGCTTAGAGAAGAGACAGTCTGTCCACCGATACAGCATATAGGAGAGAGGGAACGCAGAACACTTTGGTTTGCTTGGTTTGCAGACAGTCTCCTTTGGCAGTACGGGATCCAGCTGGGGGTCTCTCCCCTAGGCTGTGCAATGGGGCAGGCCCTGCAGAGTCGGCCCTACCCCTCCTCATTCTGAGAGCTGCCAGCCTGCCAGTCCTGCGGTGGTTCTGCGGGGTCAGCCGCAGTGGGAAGGAGCCCTGCCTAGCCCCAGCTTTGTTGTCTTAATCACCTTTGTGTTTCCTCACTGACCCCAGGCAGTCATCTGACTTGTGACCTTCCCCTCACTGACCCTGGGAGGCTCTCTGACTTGCGACCTTCCTTCTGTTCGCAGAACTCAGGCATTTGGTAAATGGTTAGGTTTTCACACTGGGGGACTACAAGCTGATGATTAGCTCACAGAAGCCTTCAGTGAATGGGAGGAGGGGGCTGGGCTGGGCCCCTTTCCAGCGAGGCCTCAGAGCTGCGACCCGATGTGACCTTGAGCTCATCCTGACCAAGCAGACGCGTGCCCTGGGCAAGTAGAAAGGAGACAACAGACTGAGCACCTGGGAAGTGATTCTTGAGGCCAAATCTCAGTGCCCAATCTCTGTCTGGTGGACAAAGCACCACGTGGCAGGAAAGCAGGCAGAGTGTCCCCTGAAGGTACCAGGCCCTCATCCCTGGAACCCGTCAGTGTTACTTTGTAAGGAAAAAGGGCCTTTATGGATGTGAAACAAGGGAAGGATCTTGAGATGGAAAGATTATCCTGGAGGACCCTAAATGCGATCACAAAAAAAAGAAAAAGAAAAAAGCCACTGCTGTTGAGTCAATTCTGACTCAGTGATACTACAGCGCTGAGTAGCACTGCTCCATAGCGTTTCCAGGGAGCGCCTGGTGGATTTGACTGCCCACCTTTTGGTTAGCAGAGGTAGCACTTAACTTCTACTCTACCACAGTTTCCAAGTGATCTAAAAGGAAGAGAGAGAGGGGAATTTGTCACACACACACACACGTGCGCGCGCGCGTACACACACACACTCAAGGAACAGCTTCGTGAAGATAGAGCAGAAGGCGCTTTGAAGATGTTGGCCCTAGAAACTGGCGTGTGGCAGCTATGAGCCAAGAACAGCTACCATCAGCTGGAAGACATAAAGAACAGATGTCACCTAGAGCCTCAGGGGGGAATCTAGCCCTGCTAACACCTCGACATCATACCTGTGGCTTCTAGAAATCCAAGGCAGTAAAGGTCTGCTGTTAAGTCACTATACTTGCGGCAGTTTTTTAAAGCAGCTGTGTGAAGTAAAAACATTACGCAAGACAGGCCTCCTCCGGAGGTGGTACAGTGGAACCACTGCTTAGGGTGTCTGCTCCCAGGGTCCCTAGCTGGAGTATTTGTGTTTCCAAGATTCAATCTCAGACTTGCTCTCTGTGTCTCCTTCCGTTGTCACTCTCCCTCGCTGGATGTGCACTCCTGCAGGGCTCGGGCCATGCACTGCCATGTGTCCCAAACTCAGCACAGTACCTGACACAGAAGAATGCTTAGGAATCATTAGTTTTGAATAACTGGCAGAAGCAGGCGCTGACTAAATAGGGAAACAATGGGACCTGGTGCATCAGTGATAGAAGTCTTGCAGCATCAACTTTTATTATTACCCGTCTTGCCTTGGACGTACTTTTTCAGGATTGTGTCTTGACTTCCTTCCCATGCAGCCTTAAAGCTGGAGACCTACCTTTGTCACAGTAGAAGCCTGCACAAGGCTCAATACCTGCAGGTAATTGGTAAAGATCTGCTAACTGACGATCCACTCATACGAAGATCCACTGTGGGTGGACAGCCAGGTGGCCAGTGGATGTTTGTCCATCGAGTACCTTGGCTGTTATCTTCCCAGTGGTTTGGAACAGACAGAAAATACCTGGGGTCAAGGTTTACGGTGTAGAGCACAGGAGCCTCAAGTCTCAGGTTCTGTGCCTCTGGGGTGGGGCTCTGGCAGCTGCATTAGATCCCAAAGTGGCCTTCAAACAGGGGGTTAGGTTGCAGGACCACCTGTAGTTGAAGCTGACTGTGACAACTTAAGTGGCACTAGCGAAGCTTTTCAGCTTTCTAAGGTCCAGCCCCCAGTGCTGGAAAGCTGGCTGCCTGCTAAAGTGTGGGGATATTTTCAAAAATGCAGAAGTGGTAAACAACACAAAATTATCTAACTCCATTTGGCGGGGAGCCCATCTGGACACCAGGTCAGGGCCCATTTGTGGGCCCTTCAAACAATCAGTTGCTCAGGAGGCAGCCCGCAGGTTCAGTACTGAGAAAATTGCATCAGGACACCAGGAAACAGAAGAACACAAAGAGAAGTGTAGATATAAACACATCTTTTTCTTTTTTTTTTTTTTTGAGGGTTGGCAATTATTTCTGAAAATTATGAAATTTCAAGCAGCCGCTTTGGTAGAAACAGCTGCTGCTTTAAGAACTAAACTGGGGAGCCAGGAAACATTGTGTCTTAGCCAAGTATTTCTGCAACTGTATCTTATCTTTGAACTGGGCTCCTAGTTCTCCAGGCAGCCTAGCCCCTGCTCGCAGCAGCTGAAGAGCCTGTAAGCCTATCCAGAGAGGCCCTCGGCACTGCGTCTTCTTCCAGGAAACAGGAATGTTTGCACCGATGCACTTGGCCAACTTGCCTAGAGGAGGAGGAATCCCACGATTAGGGCTGGTCAGGTTCACTCGGGAGCCGATGAGGTGGACCTAAGAGGGAAAGATGTTAGCAAGGGAGAGGCGTTTCTCCAGGAGTCAGGAGGCTAATTAGAGGGACAGGAGGACACCTTCCACTCTCTGGTCCTCAGTCTTTCCGTCAGTTAGATAAAGGAAATGGACTCTATCCACCTGGGATACTTACTGAGAGAACTATTCAGTTGCAGCAATTATTTTAGGGGGCCACGGACAACCCATTAAAAAACAATAAACACACCATGTTGAAAAATTTCTCCATGCTTGTCTCTCTGTCCCTTAGATTACAGCAAAATAACAGCCTCAGTCTGGTGCTAGGGTGTCTTTACCATTTCTCTCACATTTTGCTAATCCTTTTCTACAAAAAGTATCAGATCTAAGGCTCAGAGCCCTAGGCAAGGGAAAGTATCTAGCTAACATTTAATAATGTTGTCTTGTTTTCATTTTATTCAAGGCAGTGATAGTGGTTTTACATCTACAGTAATGATCCAAAGGTTCCTTTTTGAATAAATGCATGTGGGTATCAGGAAGGAGACAATTTTGCGCCAATGCATCAGGCTAAGTGATGTGACCGCGGATGTCAGGGGAAGGGACCATCAAACGACAGACGTTTGGGGGCCCCTATACTTTCCTGTCCCTAAGAACCCTTCCAGCTCCGTTTTTACCAGGCCTTGTTCCCAGTGGCTACATCTTGTCCTGTTTCCATCCAGGGGATAGACCTACAGTGACCTTGGACTTCATGGTTGTCTATTCCTGGTGACACCCCTCATCTTCCAGCCATAGAAAATAACCTTCCTCCTGCCATTCATGCCTCTGACATCTCAGCTGTCTTGGACTCCTCTGACACTGTAATATTTCTATCAAAAGACATTTATTTGAGTGTGTGCACTACATCAGAGCACCAGCAGGTTTATTTTTTTTTCCTCCTGCCTGTTTACATTAAAAATACTCATTACGATTCAAATTACTTTCAAATTATGCTCATCTGGATTTCCATGCTTTATAAAGACTCCTGTGCCTATCTCTTCCTGGAGTTATAAGTTAAAATAGTTTTATTATGATAGAAACTGCTTTAGAAATGCCACAGACATTTGCTGAATTGTTGGGAAGACAGCTTCATGCTAAACAAGCCCTCTTTCGCAGACCCATCTTCGTGAAGGGAAACTGAGGGTGAGAGGTCGCGGAGCAGCTGAAGATGCCCCAGCATGAAATCAGCACTTTGATCACAGTTCTGGTGGAGCACTGAAGGGCCAGCACTACAAACCTGAGTCACAGGATGTCTGCAGCCACCCCCAACAGCATGGAGGGAATTATTTATTTAACACTGACTACCCTTAACTGTGCCCTGGTGGGGCGGTAGTTAAGAGCTTGGCTGTTAATCAAAAGGCTGGCAGTTCCAATGGCTCCTTGGAAACTCTATGGGCCAGTTTGCCTCTATTCCATAAGGGTCTCTCTAAGTAGGCTTTGACTTGAAGACTATAGGTTCATTACCCTCGGTAAGAATGCAGGCATTCTCTAAACTTCATCCAACATACAGGAAAACACATTATAGAAAATATGAGAGGAAACTTCCTGAAGTGCAGATCTTTCAGCAAGGAAATGGGCTGACTTCAATGGTAGTGAGCCTCAGGTCGCCGGAGGGGGATTCCTATCAGAGACCAGACGGCCAGCCAGAGTTTCGGTGGGAGATGAAAGGCATCCACTAACTTGGATTAAATATAATGAATAGGACCACTGTGAGTTGGAATTGACTCAATGGGTATGGGTTTGACTTGGGTTTGGTACTGGCAGACAAAGGGGCTGGCATGAGCAGGTAGATCTGGGTCCAGGTGCTTGAATGACCTCACCAGGATGTTGTCTCTCCATCCTTCCTCGTGTCCCCATCAGCTTTGAGCTCCAAGATATGGCAAGGCATCCCCCAGCTGCTCCAGGCTTGCATCCTTCCAGGTGAGCAGGTGAGCAGGTGAGCAGGTCAGAGTCTCATTCCCATCTGGTCCAGCAAAAGTCTTGAAGCTTTTCTAAGAAATTAATCAGAGACACACACATGCACACACACAAATTATATAAGGGGATTCATTCGGATCTACTTTTTATTTGCCAAACACCTGAAGCATCGTAAATATCCAGCGGCAGAGGATTAGTTAGGCAGGTGGTCACATATCCAAATGGTGGAACAACACACAACCAATACAAAGAGTGCTTTCAGAAGACAGCAGTTGGGCAAAAATATTCTTGATACATCATCAAGCAAAATTAAAAAAATGAAAACTAGTACAGTCACAGTTTTGTGAAAAAATATTTATTAATAAAAAGTTGTTGTTGTTATTAGGTACATTAGAGTTGGTTCCAACTCATAGAGACCCTATGAACAACAAAAGGAAACACTGCCTGGGCCTGGGCCATGTCCACAATCATTTTTCTGCTTAGGCCTGTTGTTGCGGCCCCTGTGTCAATCCATCCTCGTCTTCGTTAACCCTCTGCTCTAGCAAGCATGATGTCCTTGTCTAGGGTCTGATCCCTCCTGACAACATGTCCAAAGATACAGTCTTACCGTCTTTGCTTCTAAGGAGCCCTCTGTTTGTACTTCTTCCAGAACAGATCTGTTTGTTCTTTTGGCAGTCCGTGGTACATTCAACATTCTTCTCCAACACCATAATTCAAAGGCATCAGTTCTTCTGTCTTCTTTGTTCACTGTCCCGCTTTCACACCCATGTTACGTGATTGAAAATACCATGGCTCGGGTCAGGTACACTTTAGTCTTCAAGGTGCCATCTTTACTTTTCAGTACTTTAAAGAGATCATTTGCAGCTAGAACCACCATTAACTGCAGGTAGGTGTTCAAGAAGGCCCAGTATCTTTGGAAGATGGTCTGCCAGTTTCCTACAAAGCTAATCACAGGCTTGCCATGTGATTCAGAGCGCCTGTCCCTAAGTAGTAACTCAGACGAGTTGAAAGCTTTTGTCCATCTAAAAACCTACACACGAAAGTTTACAGCAGCTTTGTTTCAGAGTTGCCAGTGCATGGAGATAAATTGCGATGTATCCACACAATGGAGTGCTAGTCAGTGTTGAAAACAAAAAGCTATTTAAAGTTATCAGAAAGCTATGAAAAAACATGGAGGAACCTGAAGTTTATATTGTTAAATCAACGAAGACAGTTTTAAAAAGCGACCTACTGCGTGATTCTAACTACGTGACATTCTGGAAAAGATAAACCTACAGAAGCGGTAAAACCAAAACAAAACAAAAATCCCTTTGTGGGAAGGAGGAAAGAATGAAGAGGTGATGTGCCGAGCATCATTTCGGGCAGTAAAACTATCCGGTGTGATTCTCTAAGGGCAGGTGCATGACGCGTTGTTGTTGTTGTTAGGTGTTTTGCTGTGTGAGTTCTGACTCACAGGGACCCTGTGCACAACTCAACAGATTACTGCCTGGTCCTGTGCTGTCTTCATGATCTTTACGCCTGCGCCCATCGTGGGGGCCACCGCGTCAGTCCTTCTTCTCTTCTTCCCTGACCGTCCACAGCACCAAGCATGCTGTCCTCCTGATCGTGTGACGCAAGTAGGTGACTTGAAGTCTCACCATCCTCCCTTCTAAGGAGCATTCTGGCTGGACTTCTTTCAAGACGTGCTTGTTCATTCTTCCGGCAGTCCACGGAATACTCAATATTATTCCACAATACCACAATTTAAGGACAACAATTCTTTGATCTTCTTTCTTCATTGTCAAGCTTTCACAAGCATGTGAGGGAATTGAAAAAGCAGTGGCTTGGGTCAGGGGCACCTTTAGTCCTTAAAATGAATTCTTTGTTTTTAACACTTTAAAGAGGTGTTTCATGTTAGATTTGTCCAACGCAATGTATCATCTGAGTTCTTGACTGCCGCTTTCACGAGCGTTGATTGTGGATCCAAGTAAAATGAAATCCTTGACAACTTCAACCTTTTCTCCGTTTATCATAATGTTGCTTGTTGAACCAGTTGTGAGGATTTTTATTTTCTTTATATTGAGGTGTAATCCATACTGAAGGCTGTGGTCTTTGATCTTCATCAGTAAGTGTGTCAAGTCCTCTTCATTGTCATTTGTGAAAATCTGCAGAACTGTACAGCACACGTAAACACTGATCTAAACCATGGACTTCTGTTAATAGCAAATCAACATCACTTCACCAATTGTAACAAGGGTACTGCACTGATGCAAGGTGTTAGCCAAGGGGCAACTGTCTGCAGGAAGGAGAGGGCCAATATGAAGGCTTTCTATAATTTCTGAGAACTTCAGTGTATCTAAAAAACAAAATGTATTGAACAGAAAGAAAAAAAAACTTGCAGTAGAGTGGTCAGTCCTGGGTCTGTGGCCAGAGGCAGCAGAGTGGAAGCATCTGAGGTCTTTACTTAGAGGGACAGTGCAGGTGGCTTCTGTAGGCAGAGAAGGGCTTGGTTGGAGTATGGTTCCCAAGGGCTGAGTTTTAAGGACCCATGGAGAGAAATGGTGGGTGTAGGAGAAGCCCACAGTGATAAGGGGAGCCGTCCACTAGGGCTGCCCTGAGGAAGTCACATGGTCCCTTCCCTTCTCTGGAAGCAGGGGCTGGGCACGCCAGGGACACTCTGGAAGGGCTTTTAGGCTGAGAGTCTGCGAGTCTTCTGAAGCTCCACCGTCAGAAAAGCCTACCTAATTGTTGTTGCCGTCTCCACACACTGCCTCCTGGGCTGCGGTGGGGGAACGAGACAAGACCACGCACTGCAAGTGACATAAATAGACAAACAAGCGAACAAAACTGTCGAACTGGACTAGACACAGGTTTACTGAGACATCTAAGGGGCAGATCTAACTTAAGCACCACAGGATCCAGAGGCTTAAACTGCATCATCAAGACTTGTTCGCAGCATGGCTAGACGTGGCACAAACTGACATCTCTCTGTGGCCCAGGCCCACATCCTCTTCTTGGCAGGCTTGGCAAGGAAGCTGCTTGTATCTCCAGAAGTTCTGCATGAGCTCTGTACCTAACTGTCTGAAGTCCAGCCTGGGCCATGGAACCATCCTGGTACCAGCCTCAGGAAGTGGAAGGTGTTACCTGATTCAGCAGGAACTGGAAGGTGTTACCTGATTCAGCTGGACCACATATCCTCCCTGGAACAGGAGATAGTAGGCTTATAAGTTTCACTCAGACATCACAGACTGGGAATGCGAGAGGAGGAAAACCAAGGTGTTACCTAGACAAAGGAAGACGGTGAGGCTTGACCACCCAAACCAACAGATGTCCCCTCTAATATAAATGGTACCCACTAGCAGACTCAGCAGTCCCACTTCATTGCCCCCAGCCCTCTGCTTGAGCCCAGAATAGAGAAACTCCCTCAGAAGCACTTACGGGCAGGGGAGAGGAGTGTATCACCCAATTACACACTCTTATTGTGCTTCTACCACTTCCCTTCTAGTTTCTCACACTGCGGTGCCAGTGTTATTGTTCTGGTCCTGGAAGCTCTGCTACTTGTATTTCAAACACAAACTGGGTCACCCACGGAGGGGAGGCAGCTTCAGTGAAGCTTCTAGACTAAGGCACCCATGGGGGAAGTTCTCGGGGAAGCTTCTAGACCAAACTTCTAGGAAGAAAGGGCTGATGGTCTGCTTCCAAAAATCAGCCCACGATCACTCTGTGGATCCCCACAGAGCACGGTATGACTCTCTTGCTTTAGAAGGTCATTAAAGGGGGATGTCATGGGACTGTAAGACAGGGTCAGGGAGGGTGGGGGAGACCCAGAGGGATGGACCGACGTAAGATCCCCAACAATAGACTGGAACACGCCGGGGATCACGAAGATGATGCAGGACTGGAGAGTCTTTTGTCCCTTGGTACGTGAGGTCACCACGATTTGGACTCAGCCTGAGGACAGTGAGTGACAGCTGTAATAATGTGCTTAGAAAAATCCACCCTTAAGAGTGAGCTGAGTTTTTACATTCTCTAAAATCAGGCTCAAATCTCATCTGCCACTGAAGCAGCCCTTATCCCACTGTCATGTTAAAAGTTGGCTGTTCTGGTGGCACAGGCCCAGGTCCTTGTGACTTGACTTGACTCCCCAGTAAGCCAGAGGCTGCTGGGCTGGGAAGTGACCTGGGTTCGGGGACTTCACCTTGTGTTCTTAATTCCTGATTCTTTGCAGAGCGTGGCCCGCTGAGAAGATTTTCACAAAAGGTGCTGTTTCTTCCTTCTTGGTAAAAAGTTTGAATTATATATCTGAATTTTCTTCCTTCTTATAGAAATATTTATGATAGAGGTAGTAAATAATGCATTGGAGGATGACTGCAGTAGTGCACACGGCATATGCATAAAATAAGACTCAAGATCTTAAATTATGTGAATATAATTAGACCGAAAATCCTACCCAACTTTTCTGGGTTTTGGTGTCACATCTGAGGTACATGTATCTTTCTAGGATGAGGCAGCAAGTGTACCCACGTCCCAAAGATCAAAATTCATGATTGGGAGGCTGCTTGGATTCTTGAAAGCATTTCACTGCGTGCACACACAAAAATTCAGTCTTTTAAATGTTTACCAACTCGACGGCACTTGGCTTGGCTTTCATTTGTGAGTGTGTGAAAAAAAGGCAAGTGAATGTTGGAAGACCCAGCCCCTTATAAGCAGAATGCCACGCTTTTCTCACTGTTCTTTACACTGCAGCCCCCCCAGGCCAGAGGACCATGCCCGCTGTCAGATAAGGTGGGTGGTCGGGGGAAAGCCGCCATGGAGGAGGTTCGAGTCACCAGAAATGCTTCCAACAAGCTCTCCGCCTTCCCTTTGCCATGCCCACCACTTTTCCAGGGAGGCGCGATGCCTTACCCGCCTCGGCCTCTGACCCAAGCAAGGCCTGACCTGTTAACACCATAGGACTGATTCACACTGACTGCCTTGGGGTAAATCTCAGGAAACTGTCTGTTGCCAGCTTCCTGTTTTCCAATAGTCACTATGCTATGTATCGAAGTAAACACTGGTCCTGCTCTTCATTTCTGGGCCAAGAGGTGAATCACTTGCCTGGAAGAAACCACAGAGGCAGCCACAGCCTGTTAGGAGTCACCATTTGAGGACAGGGCCTGCTCACCAGGACTCCAGAACCAGCTGTTTATTGCTTGTCCTCGTTCTGGAAAAGGAAGCCTAGGACACTCAGGTCTGCTCTCCTCTTTTGTGGAGGAACACCAGAATACCAAGAGGCCCCCTCTCAGAAGTGTGCCACAGTGCTGAAACTCCATCCCCTCTTCGTGGCTGCCCTTTGGCTGAAGATGCTCTCTGCAGAAGGTTCTGGTTTCCGCACCAGTGTGTCGGCCGAGGGCAGTTAGCCTTCACCCAGCGGCTGTCAATGGCTCGGCCTTGGCATCTGAAGGAGGAGTGGTGGGATCCTTGAAGGGAGAGACTCTCAGGGTTCAAGAACTTGCCTGTGTATGCAGCAACCTTCATGGAAAACCTACTCTCCAGTGGGCCCTGTCCTTCCTGTCACGTTGTCTTCGAAGTCCCAGAAGGTGAGAAGCAGATGTGACAGAATCAAATAAAGCCACTGACAGACGGACGCTGAGGGCCCAAGAAGCCGCGAGGGCTGCTAGGTTGCCCGCATGGGGCTTCAAAGGCGGGCAAGGTTTACTTTAGAGGGCAGAAGGGACAGAACAGTGCATGCAATGGTGAAAACACGGAAATTTTCCAGAGATAATTGTAATGGATAGATTTGGAACTGCGGAGCGCTGGGGATGCCCCAAACTGGAGGAGTCTTTGTCCTTGTCTGGGCTGCAGATTTAAACTGAACATCCCAGTCTCTGTCCTAGGGGTGAAAGTGACCTTAGCAGATGATTTTCTGAAAACCACTAGTCCTTTAAAGACCAGTGAATCTCTAGTAGAAACCTGAATGCCACAGGTGTTCAACAAGTACATATTAACGAGATACATTTAAATAGGATCTCTATTACTCAAATTAAAAACCTTTGCTCTCTTAAACACTGCTAAGTGAAAGAAAAGACCAACTACAAACTGGAGAACATATTTTCAAGTCTATTCAAGAAAAGGAAGCCCTCATAGCATAGAAGGTTAAGTGCTATGGCTGCTAACCAAAAGGTCAGCAGTTCAAATCCGCCAGGCACTCATTGGAAACTCTATGGGGCAGTTCTACTCTCACTTGTTGGGTTGCTATGAGTAGGACCCAACTAAACAGCAGTGGGTTTGGTTGTTCACTGGTTTTATTCAACAAACCACCTGTATCCCTAATATATTTTAAAAACAAAAACAAACACACAGCCATCAAGCTGATGCCAACTCCCAGCAACTTTATGGGTCACAGTATAACTGTCCTATAGGGTTTCCAAGGAGGGCCTGGTAGATTCAAACTGCTGGCCTTCTGGTTAGCAACCAAAGTCTTAACCATTGCTCTCTCAGTGTTTTCATAATATATGGAGGGCTCACAAAATTCAGCAATGAGAAAGCAAATAGCCCAGTGAAAAAATAGTCCAAAGATTTCAACAGAAACTTCACCAAGAGGCTATCAGGAGGGCAAATAAACACTTGAAAAGTGTCCAATACAATTAGCCATTTGCTGTTACTGTTGTCAGGTGCCATCAAGTCAGTTGTAACTCATAGTGACCTGTGCACAAAAGAATGAAACACCATGCCACACCCACAATAATTTTTATGCTTAACTCCATCATTGCAGCCGTTGTCTCAGTCCATCTTGTTGAGGGTCTTACTCTTGTAAACTGACCCTCCACTCTACCTGGTGTGATGTCCTTCTCCAGGGACCGATCCCTCCCGATAACGTGTGCGAAGCACGTAAGAGGCAGACTCACCATCTTTGCTTCCAAGGAGCCCTCCGGTTGTGCTTCTTCCAGAACAAATCTGTTTTGTTCTTTCGGCAGTCCACGGTACATTCTGTATTCTTTTCCAATGCTACAATTCAAAAAAAGGCATCAGTTCTTCTTGAGTGTTGTTAGTTGCTTAGTTAGACGTTAGAGAAAAACAAATAAAAACCACTTTGGGATACCACTGTATACAAGTTAAAGAACCCTGCTGTCACAGGGGCCACTGAACCCACCAGCTTCTCCATGGGAGAAAGATGAGACAATTTGCTTCTGTAAAGCTTACGACCCTGGAAATGCTATGGAGCATTTCTACTCTGTCCTATAGGTTTGCTATGAGTCAGAATTGACTCAATGGCAACATATTTGTATACACACACGTGCACTCACACACACGTACACACGCGTAAGATCTGACAAGTTCGTGAACTTATCCTAGAAAAAGTACTACATACGGCATTGCTGAATATAACTACAGTCACCGTCAAAGTACTTCTCTTGGTAAGCTACGCACTGATGCCAGTCCATGCTTCAGAGCAATTTTGGAACTCTTTTTCTGGAATAGACCCCAGAGTTGTCATTGTATTACCCTTGATGCCCTTGACTGTCATCAAAAATGTCTTCCTTTCCATATTTCCTTTATTTTCAAGTAAAGAAAAATGTCATTGGGGGCCAGATCACATAAGTACAGAGTATGTTCCGGTAAGGTTATTTGTTTACTGGCTAAAAACTCCCTCAGAGACAGCTAGAGAGTTAAGTTTGTGAACTTGCCACCATGCCACTGTGCACAATGGCCATTCAGGAAAGAGTTCCAAAATCGCTGAAGGGTGGACTAGGCACTGGTGTCAGTGCATAGCTTCCGAAGGGGAGGACTTGGAAGGTGACTGTAGTGATATTCAGCAATGAAGTGTCTAGTACTCAGAACAATTAAGTTTGAGGACTTAATTGCTGGACTTCACACACACACACATCTGTTAAAATGGTTAATATAAAAAATGTGGATAATACTAAGTGTTTACAAGCATACCTAGCAACAGGAACTCTGATGTGTTGCTTGTGGAAATGAACAGTGGTACAGGCACTCTGGAAAATGTTTTGGCAGTTAACTTTATAAAAGTTAAGCACACGTTCAACACATTACCAAGCAATGGCACTCCTGATAGGTTGCCCTAAAACTTATGTAAACTTGTGTTTCAAAAACCTGTACACAATAAACAAATGTTTATGGCAGTAATATTCATAATGAGCAAACGCTGGAATTAGTTCAAATATCTGTCAACAGATGACTGGATAAAGATGCAGTAGAATACTCACAGCCACTACAGGACAGTCTTGATCCACCCCACAGGGTTTCTAGGGAGTGGCTTGTGGGTTTGATCTTTGTGGTTAGCAGTCACAGCTCACTGTAGCTCTCTGCTATGATGTCTCCATGACTGCTATGGAATACTACCCAGCAATAAACAGAAACCATTTATTGATAGATGCAATAGCTTGGATGAATCTCAAAGACACTGTGCTGAGGGGAAGAAGTCAGTCTCGAAATGTTGCATGTCTTATGGTTCCATTTATGTGACCTTCTTAAGAAGCGGAAACTACGGTACTAGAGAGCAGACCAGCAGCTGCCAGGAGTCAGGAACCGAGGGAAGATTTGCCTATACAGGGATAACAAGGGAGGTTTGGGGAGCTGTGGAAATGTTCTTTAGATGTGTCAAAATGCACATAATTTTCACAGCTTAAAGTCAAGTTGGCCTCCTGCTAGCAGCACCTGCCTTTGCTCCAGGAACCGGGTAGCAGTAGGTGTTTGGATCCTGGGTTCAACAGTAAACTTCCCCTCAGGCCCTCTGCCTTTCTTTGCATCTCACCCCAGTCCTCAGCTGGGCCACTCTGCAGTGGATCATTTTCCTATCTTCCTAAGGGGTGGGGCTGATGATCACTGGCTTGGGTGAGGGTTGGTCTTGGAGGCCCACAAAGGCTTCCCACCAGAGCCATGACTCACCTTTGGCCTTGTGTGGTATCTCAGATTGCTGGGCTACTGTGGAGTTCTGCCTGGAGATTAACCTCTCACCTACTGCAGACTCTTAGTAGAAGAAGCTTGGTGAGCTCTCTGCCATGTGCTTCCCGTCCTTCCCAGGATTGAGCTATGCCTGTCTACTCATGCTGTCAAAACATGAGTTTGTGTTTCAGTGTGACACTCTTCTTACTGCATTTATTGTTTGCCTGTTTGGGTGTTGTTGATTCAGAGTAGAAAGGGGCAGAAACCCCTCTTTTCTGTCAGCTTACTCTAGATATCATAACTGCATCATCTGAAAGCTATCGGAGGTTGTACACTATCAAAAGGAGGGATTAAACTATGAAACAAAAACTTAAGCTCCAGGAAGCAGGGGACCCAGTGGAGGAAAGAAGGGAAGAAAACTCCTGAATCAAAGCCAAGCAGTCACCTAAGAGAGGAACCAGACTTGAAGATCAGAAGACTGGGGAGACAATGCCTTTGAGAGTGAGAAGAAGCTGTTACCAGTGGACTCATATGTTTGACTTTGCGGAAAATTTCATTCAGAGGTTGTAGGCAGATGTGGGAAAACGTAACGACATGCACAAAGAAAACTAAGCAAATGGAAATGAGTCAGCTATGGATTTCGGGAAAAAAACAACAAAACGAAAACGAAAACAACCAAACAATCCCAGTACACTATTTAGCTCAACAGTGGGCAATACTTTATATAATCAAAAATAGAGATATTTATTTAACAAAAAGTTGGGATACGATTGTTAGGAAATAGCAGGGAACAGGAGGGGTGTGAAGTCCTGTGTCTTTCTGGGACCGAGGACACAATAGTAGCAAAAATAGCTAGTTGAGACCAGAATCCAAGTCTTCAGACTCGTGGTCTACCATGCCAGTGTATGGTGGCTCATTCTTCATGGAGCTGTTGAGGTATGTATGTGGCCAGGGGTGGGAGGACGCAGTCTCCAGCAACAAGAAAATCACTGTTCTAAGTGTTTGCCTTTCTCTGAAAGGAGGAGATGGCTCTTAGGACTCTGAGGTTTGGCCACTCCATGGTTTATGGGTGGCAAAACAAAAAAAAACCCTTTAACCCTGGTTTCAGTGTCCTAGAGCCTGCTGGGAGTGGACGGACCCAAGCTGAACTTGCTTAGTGGGGAACTGTGACCACGATGGCCACATTGGGATTTCAGTTGATAGGTGAGGGCTTCTGTCAGGGTCTTTAGCCCAGAAATGTGATCAAATTTCCACTCTTGAAGTCCTCTGGAGAAAGCTGGCCAAGGCTGCTGTTTTAATCAAGCATTCAAGTGTGAGATAACTTACCGCTTATAGCACAGCTGACACGTGCAGCTTCTACCCTGTAGCAATGGGACACTAGGAGAGAAGAGCCAGGCTAACAGATATCTACATATCCTGGTCCAGGGCTCCTCTCATCTGATGATTTCAGAGCTGGGCAAAGCCAGAAGAGAAGACAGAAAGGGAAGATCAGGAATTCTGACCCTGATCTCAGCTTTGTGCTAGCTAAAGCTTTTACGTCTTTGGGGATCATTTTCCTTTTTCCTTTCCAAGGAGACTCAGCATGCTTGTTTTTGCCTGTGGCATTTCCCTTCTCAGAAGTGCCTTCCCTCCTCCATTTTTCCAAAAAAGTACTAAGATGGGAGAGTTAAGTGTTCAGGGCCCCTGTCTTCTGAACCGCAGGCCCAAATCCTACATTCCACGTTCTGGCCCAGGCCATGTACTAGAGTTCCAGAAATGTGTTACTTAGCCTTCTTTCCCTTCTGTACTGGTGAAGTCCTTTGGAAAAAGGATTGTATTAGGGTAAGCTAAGCTACTGTAACAGGTAAATCCAACATGCAATGGCTGAACACAATGAATGTTTATTGGTTGGTCACATGGTAGTCTTTGGTGGGTACACACCCACACAACCACATGGTCATTCAAAGACCCAGGCACCCTCAATTTTGTGGCTTTACCTTCCACTAACTACTTCATCATCAGCTTCTGCCTCCAGCTGGTAGAAAGGGAAAGAACAGGACGGTGTATTCCTAGAACCTTTTTGTGGGCTGGACCTGGAGGGAAATCTCATCACTTCCGCTCACACTTCATTCGCATTTCATTTGGGAAGTTAAGTTAAGCAGACACACTGAACTGGAAGTTAGAGTGAGAGATGCAGTCCAGCTGTGTTTCCAAGAGGAGAATGACTTGGGTAGACCAAGTCTTCTGCCGCCTGAGTCTTCATCCTCTACTGAGAACCCAGAACAACAGAATCTCAAAGGCATTTCATGAGAAGCTGATGAAGTTGTGCTGGTTGCCAGGCTGGTGAAGTTGGCTGGTGCCAGGCTGACCCTAGCAAATCTTGCACCCCCTGGAGACAGAGGAGCCTGGGGGACTCAGGAGCAAGCATCACCCAAGACCCCATCACACCTATACCCACCAGGTCCCTCAGAGGAGAGACCTGAAGCAGCTGTGGTTGAATCAGATGGAAGGTGGACATGCCTTCTGTCCACAGCAGGAGGGCATCAGCACCGACTAATGAACTGTCACTTCAGGTCAATGCTGTGCCTGTCCCTCCTGTCCTGGGACAGCTCTGGCAATCACAGATGCAGTGTTGCTGAAGCCAACAGTACCCCTGAGGTCAGCTGTTGCAGGAGAGTGACAGAGGCCAAGGTCGGACTGGAAGGGCTTATGGAAAGAATGAAGATGAGTGGACAGAGGCAACTAGTTGAAAAAAAATAAGACTAAACGTGATTACACCTACTACAACTCAGCACCCTACACACATGTGCACGCGTGCACATACACACACACACATACTCCAGGACTAGGTGCCTGCCTGTCCAGAAGTCTGCTTCCTGCTGATGCTGTCTCATCTCCCAGGCTAGCACTTCTTCATTCCTCCTAAATACCAGTTTTGTACAGGATTAGAGTGCATGGATTTCAGGATGTGTCTACAGGAAAGAGCACCAGGTCAGACATCAGAGATCCGTTTTAGACATCTTACCCTCCAAGCGAAGGCAGTGGGGGATCAGTAGGAGAAGTCTCACCTTCTGTGTGGGAGATCCAGTTTCAATCCCAGCCTGTTCCTCATGTGGATCTCCCACCTGGAGAGGCTTTCATATCACTGGGATTCTGAATCTAAGAGACACAAGAAAAAGAGGTCTGATGATCTACTTCTGAAAATCAGCCAAGGAAAATCTTCTGGGTCTCCATTCTGACCTGTAGCTCATCATGAAGACAGAGAAGGAGCAGGCAGTGTTTCACCGCACGGTACGCAGGATTGGCAAGAGTCAGGTACCAACCTAACGACAACCTTCGAAGTAGGTACTGACCCTTTCACCTACTGTCACTGCAACCCAGTAGCTCAAGCGACCAGAGTGGCTCGCCTGGAAGACTGTAACAGCCAAATGAGTCATCTCCCTGCTCTGAACCTACTTCCCTATCTCTCCACAAAGGAACCTTGGTGATCTCTTAGAAACATAAATCAGATTGCATCATTTCCCTCTTTAAAGCATCCCACTCCGTCAGCTTCCCATATGCCCAGTCCTGTATTCTCTGACCTGAATTCCTCTTATTCATAGCAGTTCTTTCTATTCATGATCTTACTAGACTTTTAGTCACTTTAGCTGATGGTTCTCTCTCAGTGGAAGGCGAGGTCTGTGAAGGAGGGTTTCCGTCTAATTCACTTCTGTGTCCCCAGCACCTACCAAGCATGCTCGTCTTTACTGAAGACATGAAGTTTCCTTTAAGTATCAGTTTTCCCAGCTATCAAATGGAAACAGCAAATGCTGAGGTTTTAGAATTTAATGAGAGTCTGTAACTCACCTATGCTAGTGGGACCCATCAGCTCCACTACGTAAATACTTAATCTTGCAAGACATTCCCACACGATTACAGTCCCCATTTTACATCTAACAGTCACATCTTCAGTAGAAACAATAGCTATGCCCCCCAACTGGAAAAGCTAGGAGTCTATTGAAAAGAAATTAGTAATGCCTTGTTCTCAATGAAAAAGTCTTAGAAAGATTTGTAATTTTATTTTTTCTAAGTTTACAGAATAACATAAATCAAAGGAGCAATAGTCTACCTTGTGTTTTGACTACTTTGACCGTCTTCAACCCCTGCCAATTTTTATCTCGTTTTTGTTTAACTTTATACATCAGAGTTTAATTTGAGAGCTGGTGAAGAAGACAGTGATGTATAGGTTACATCAAGTGCAGCTGAAATTACCCTGTCCCCAGGGATTTTGGGCCATAGAGAGGGTCTTGGTCCTGTTTCAAGGGGTAGAAGAGGAATGGGCCAGTTTGCCCCTTGAACCCAGCCTCCCTCCACCCACGCCTTCCATCCTGCCTCTCATTTATTGATCTGGCTAGGTTTCAGGCGCCTGGAAGATTGAGTCCATCAGGGCCCCTGCTTCCCACGGTAGCTGCAGGCTCACAGCATCAGCCGCTGCAGACAATGTCATTTTAGGAACTCGAAGAGGAGTTCTATTAGCATTGATTTTTCCTCTTCTCCTTTAAATTTGTATCTTCTCTGGGAAAGTGTGCCCAGCTGGCTGTAGGCTCTAGCCAAAGAGAATGCCGGGCCTTGCTTTTCTGAATGCCCAGTGTGTGCCTGGTACCCCTGGGGACTCCTTAAGAGCTGATGCGTGAATAAATGAATGAATAAACACATGAATGAGTGAATGAGCTGCCTTTTGCTTCGTTGTTACTGTGGGTGTTCCATCTTGACCTTTAGTCTTCTCAGAGAGGAAATATGTACACAAATAGACGAGCTGGGTCACTTACACAGTGATAGATGCTTCTGTCTGTCCTAGAAACCTGCCACAAGCAGCTATGCACTCGTGGGACCAAAACAGACCCCAGATCTGCGTATTGCATTCTAGCACACTGCAGCAGTGCTCTCCGAGACAGCCTCACTGGGGACTGGCACACCTCTCTTAAACATACCCAGGGAAAAGCTGGTTGTGCTGAGACTCACTACTAAGTCTTTTTTAGATCTAGGTTTTTTCCATGGCATACCTCTCATCTCAGTTTGTAATCACATCATATGTGATTTGATTAAAGCCTTCCTTTCCCACTAGCCTATAAGTTCATAAAAACACCGACAAGGTCTGTAACATACACAAGAAAAGTTTTGTTTATTCACCTTTATCCCTAGGGCCAGGCGTGGTCCCTGGGATCTGCAAAGTGTTCAGTAGAAGCTTCTGAATGAACAGATGGAGGAAAGAAGCTGAGATGGGGGAGGTGTCTGTGATTTGTTGTCATCAAGGTAGGAATGAAGCCAACAGGTAAGAACATCCAAGGACAGAGGTGATGCTATACACGATCACCTGGCCCACTGTCCGTTCCAAAGGTCAGGAAAAGAGTCTTAGGAAGCAGGAAGGACCCTTGGTGGTGCCATGGTTAAGAGCTGAGGCTGCTAGCCAAATGGTTAACAGTTTGATTCTGCCAGTTGCTCTTGGAAACTCTGTTGGGTAGTTCTACTCTGTCCTGAAGGGTTGCTATGAGTCAGAATTGACTCAGCGGTACCCAACAATGGAGGCATAAAAAGGTATTCAGATAGTTGGAGGGTAAATGAAGATGCCAGCAGCAGCAAGTGCCCCTGGAGGACTTCTTGCTCTAGACCTGTGTGGTCCAATACAGTAACCACAAGCCACACGTGGCCAGTGAGCAACTGAAATGTGGTTGCTCCAAACTGTGTAAAACACACAACAGATTGACAGCTGTCAAAATGGTGTATCAGACTTTGTATACTGCCACCAAAACCAGAATGATTAAAAAATACAACAAGGAACCTGCAAAAGGGCATTGTCGTGAAATCTGTGGTAGAAATTAATCTTGTGTTACCTTTTGACAGGCTGCTTTGTATCACTAAAATACATGACCAGATTTTTGTATAATAAAGTTCTAGGAAAAATTTTAAAAAGGATGCAAATTACGTCATTAGTAACTTTTAGACTGATGTGCTGAGATGACAGTAACTTGAACGTAACTGCTCATATAAATCACAGGATTAAAATGAATTTCACCTATTTATTTTGCTTTATTTAACATGACCATAATAGCACCTGGAAACCCTGGAGACATAGTGGGTTAGCTGCTATGTCTGCTAACTGAAAGGTCGGCAGTTCAAATCCACCAGGCGCCCCTTCAAACTCTGTGGGGTAGATCTACTCTGACGTCTAGGGTTGCTATGAGTTGGGACATGACTGGATGGTAGAGTGGGCCACAAGAACACCTAGAATTCTACATGTCTGTAGTTATAGGGCCACTGCAAGCCAGAATCGACTCGATGGTAGTGGGTTGCCTCATATTCACTCTGGATGGCTCTGTTTTGGAGGAAAATCCTTGGTGCAGTTAATAATTGACTGAGATCCATAACCTGAACACTCCTCACTGAACAGTAGTTAAGGTTGGGTTCTGTCTTGTCAGTGTCCAAACTGTGCTAGGTACTTTACAGTCAGCATCCAGTTAAACAAGTGTTTTATACTTTTGCCTAGTAATTTTATTTCTGAAGAGTTATTCTTGAAGAAATCATCTGGAACATGGAAAAATTCTTTACACATGAAATCATTAATGATATCATTACATAACATCAAAGGCAAACAGGAAATAACCTAAACATCTAATAGAAAAATATCAACTACGTTACGTTCACATTATGGAATATTAGACAGACATGAAAACTGCGCTTATTATAACATGGCTTATTACAACATGGCGAAGTGCTCCCTCGGAGCTCAACTAAAGAATCAAAATGCAAAATGGTGTAGTAGATTCCATATAACCATTACTGCATAGAAAAAACTCGCAGAAAAGCAATGGGAAGGACTCTTACTAAACCACGAGCAGATGTTGTCTTTAGAGAGTGGGGAGGTGAATAACTTCTCTGTTTTTACTTATACTTTTTTTCAATTGAATCATAAGCATTTTGATAAAAGAAATGTATACACATCCTCTCTGAAATAAAAAGGGTCAATCCCGGGAGCCTACCTGAGTGTTTCAAGCAGCTACAGTCCAGAGCCTTGTCAAGCACCCCCCCCTTGGATCCCACAGTCAAGTTTCTTTCTGGACCTCTGTGCATCATCACGAGGTTGTGCCTGGCAAGTCATTAAGTCCCTTTGCCCAAATAGTCGAGTCCCAGCCAAGGCACTTCATTCAGAGCCACCGAGCCTATCAGCAACAGCTCACACGCTGCTCTGATGCTGAGCAGGTTCCAGTGGACCTTCCAGACTAGGACACACCAGGAAGAAAGGCCTGGCAAGCCATTCCTCAAAACTGGTAAATGAGAACCCTATGACTCAAGACTGCTTGATCTGAAGCTAAGCATGAAGACGGCACAGGGGCAAACACTGCTTGCTGCTTCTGGCGTGGGGTCTCGATGGGTCAGGCACTGACTCCACTGCAAACAACAGCAACCAACCCTGAGCTTCTGAGACCCCCGAGAGCAGTGACCACAGCATCCCCTCGTTCTTCTACTCTCCCAGCACAGAGCTACCACAGGCTGGAAGCTCTGGGACAGGACTTTGACCTCGAGCTGGCCTTCCACTGCTGGCTCTACAGCTGCCTTCGCTGTGCGCCAGGGCAGCCGCTTCAACGTGCTGTCTCTGCCCTTGGCTTCCAGTTGGGCTTGGCTAATGTGGAGCCTTGGCAGAAGACTGGGGGGCACGACCCCACAGCCAGACCACGCTGTCTGAAACACTGGCTCTGTTTAAACACTGAACAAGGATGAAGAAGAGGTGATTCCCAGAGGGAGGGGAGGGAAGGGGTGGCCAGCCAGCAGAAGATGAAGTGTTTTTGGAAAGTGACTGTTGTCACAGGCCACCCTAGTCAGTCGTTCTGACTCATAGAGACCCTAGGCACAACTGAAAAAAAATTGCCCAGTCCAAAGTCACTCCTTTATTTAAAATGCATACTCACAAAAATGTCAGAGTTAGAACAATGGGTATTTGTATCAATAATTTTTAAAATGAGGGGGGAAGAAATGCATTATCAAAAATTCAGGAAAAAATGGCAAGATATCTGAAATCATAATAAAAAAACTCATATTTAAAATATCTGTATTCTAACCTCAGAATGAGCATGTATTTTAAAAGCTCTTTGAAAATACTTCACCACTCTCTTTGTCTCCTTTCTTTATAAGGCATCTTCTGATATTTCACTCCCTTTGGGAAACCTCTTATAAATGAAGACCTGTATCTCCAGGGATTACTCTGGTTAGGAAAGTGTTTTATTAAAAAATATATGTTTGCCACAGAATGCTGAGCGATATAATTAGCTGGTCCCTTCTGTTTTATTTTAAAAGGCTGTATGGCCAGGTTCTAATTAAACATATTCTCAGGATGTTTGAAATGTGAAGGTGCCTCAGAAATGGGCACTAAAAAGAGAGAGGGGAGGCTTCTCCCCACCCGCCATCCAGCCTGGTCCCAGCACAGCTCGCTAAGCCTGTCCCTGCCTGCCCAATGGTGGCATGATGCCGTCCTGCATTTTGGAGGTTGCACATCTAAAGGGGTTGATCTCGTCCACTGAGGTCACCCAGTGTGTCTGTTGGAGATTCGGGCTAGTGAGGAAGTGCTTGGTGATGCAAATATTTAATGCACTCAGTTGTTAACCACAAGGTTGGAGGTTCAAGTCCAGCCAGAGGCCCTGTGATCGAAAGTCCCAGTGATCAAGTGTTGAAAAAACAGCCATTGAAAACCCCGTGACGTCCACTTTTACTCTGGCACTCAAGGGGTCACCATGAATGGGAGTTGGCAGCAACTGGTTTTTAGGAGATGTGTGAGAGAGGCTGTCCCGCTGCAGACTGAGAGTTGCTGGGGTCACTGGCAGCTCTGCTATTTTCGATTACACCTTTGAAGGTGTTCTTCCAACTAGTTCTTGTTGTACGGCATGATGACGCTCCAGTTGATGATACACCAGTTACTTTGGAAATTCAGGAACAAAACACACGGCTAGGGTGATTACTCTCAATCCTCTAGAAAGCCGCAGTGGCTCACCAAGAGAGGCAGCCAATGCCGTCATTTGGAGGACCTGTAGAATGATGCTACCTGTCTCTCCTTGGCAGAAGCCAGTGGCCTAGCACCGTGCATACCCAAAAGTGTCAGCTGGGAGCCTGCAAGCTTTAGAGGTCAGAAAGACCTCCTTCTCTGGGGTCTCTCACCTCAGAGCCATCTGATGCCCCTTCACTCTTTGCAAAGCACTTGCACATCCATTAAAATACCTTCAGGAGCAAGTTCAACTCACATCCCTTGCTGGTGGGGCTAAAAGTGGTCCAGCTACTTTGAAAAACAGCTTATTATTCAGTGACTCATACTGGTACCACAGGACCCAGCAAGGAGACACGACACAAACATCTATGCACACATGTCTGCCACAGGTTTATTACCAGTTACCAACCGCTGGGAACAGCCCTAATGTACTTCAGCTGATGGCTGGACAAACAGTGGTACATGCACACAATGGAATGCTGCAAGGTAATAAAAAGAAAGAAAATCCTGATACACTCAACAATGTGGATAAATCTCCTAGGTATTACAGTGAGCTGAATAAGCCAGTCTCAAAAGGTTACCTACTGTGTAATTCCATTTATATTATACCCTAGAAAAGGTAAAAGTACAGGGATGTAGAACAGATCACTGCTTGGGGGTTCCCAGAGGAGGACCAGGGTGGGCTGAGGTTAAGGGCAGGGACATAGGGGATCTAAGAAGGGAAGCACAAGTGAGGCTTTCCTGGGGTTGGGGGAGATGGGGGGGCAGGGTGATGGAACTGTTCTGAAATTTGATTTGGTGGTGGTTACATGAGATGATGCATTTGTCAAAACTCATAGAACTGTTTTACAGAAAGAGGGCATTTTCCTGTGTGCAAATGAAAAAGTTACAAAACAAACAAACCACAGGCTAGGCAGCAAGTGTGGTGGTTGTCTGAGATTAAAAACCAAAGACCCCATTGCCATCCAGGAGATTCTGATTCCCAGCAACCCTGTAATTCTGTAAGAACAGAGTAGAACCGCCCCTGTGGTTTTCACAGCTGTAAATCCTTAGAGAAGCAGACTGCCACATCTTTTTCCCACAGTGCTGCTGGTGGGTTTGAACTGCCAATCTTCTAGTTAGCAGTGGAACGTTGTAACCACTGTGCCACCAGTGCACCTCTGAGGCTGCATCCTCAGTGTTCATTGCATCGCAGATGCTCAGGAAGCCCGGCAGGGCTCAGTAATCACTGGTGATGTAGCCCCATCGTTCCACAGATGTGGCCTCTGAAGATTAAAGGAAGGTCTGAGATTACATGGTTCAGTGAAAACTTTTACACTGTTTTCTCCTTCCTGCTTGTTGCTGACACAGAAGCAAGGACTTTCACCAACCACATGTGGCCCTCTGGAAACCATGGGACAAAGCACACAGGGAAAACAGAGCTGAGTCTCAGAGCTCAGAGAGAAACTGGCTTCCGGGTGATGTAACCAAGCCACAGTCTACTGCTAGCCAATCTGCTCAACCTGTGCGAGCTGGGGTCCCGTTAGCTGCAGACAAAGGCATCCTAGTGAAGCTGATTAGGAATCTCCTGGAGAGATTTCTGATCAGATCCACAGTCCTAAAATAACCTGAAGGAAATAGTGCCATGCAGAACTTAAAAATAATAAGAAGAAAAGAAAGCATCCAATAGAAACTAGGAAAAGGACCTGAAATCCAGATGGCTACAGGCACATGAATAGACATCCACTTTTTATCAGCAATCCTGGAAATGTGAATCGCCCACAGTGAGAAACCAGCTGCAACCACTGGATTCAGAACCAAAGCTGAAGCCCGTGACAGCCGGGTCCATTTCAAACAGAACTACCCATAGAGTTGCCAAGGAGCAACTGGTAGATTTGAACTGCCGACCTTCTGGTTTGCAGCCAAACGCTTAATCACTGTACAACGAGGGTAAAATCAAACCAAACCCATCGCTGTCAAGTCCATTCCAACTCAGTAACCCTAGAGGACAGAGCAGAACTGCTCTATAGGGTTTCCAAGGAGTGCCACCTTTCTGGTTAGCAGTCGTAGCTTGTAACCATCACATCACCAAATGCTTAACCATCGTACTACCAGGGTCTTGACCACTAAATCGGGAGCACTGATAACACAAACAAAAAGCTAACAATACCGTACAGTGATGTAAAATTTGGAACTGTAAAAAGTTGTTTGCCAGAGTAAAAATTGGTGTCAGCACTTTGGAAACCAGTTGAGAGTTGGAGACCCTCGTACTCTACAGCCTAGCAGCCTCCTGTCAGGTGTGAGTGACAGACAAGTTCTGTCACATGAGCACCATGACATGTGAACAGCCATGTTCAGAATGACATTTTCAAGATAGCCAAAAAGTAGAAATAAAATCCTAACTGCCCGTCAACACGAGAACCAATTGCAGCATATTCAGTCTACAGCTTTGAAAATGAACCAGCTACACACATTCCCATGACTGAGTCCACAGAATGTCAAGCAGAGTCATAAAATATATGATCACATTACGATTTCCTTTATATAATGTTCAAAACAAACAGACCGAGATTACACCCCAAAGAGTTAAAACTATACAGCAAGGCAAGAAAATGAGGACTGCAAAATGTAGGGTGGTGGTTGTTGCTCCAGGAGGTAGGGCTCCAACTGGGGACTGTTCTAAGGGGTGTCTCCTGCTGGGGTGGTGATTATGAGGGCCCTAGCCTTATAATTATTATTTAAACCATATACAAATTCTTTACATATTTTCCTGCACTTTTTACATATCTCAAAAGACAAAAAGTCACAAATGCGATCCCAGGGAAATGCAGAAAGAAAACCTCTCTGGGGCCAGAAATGTGGAATAAAGGATTCTGGGTGAGGAATCTGGAGGATTTATTCCCAAAGAGAGCCTAGCTGGAGAGTTCCATATGATGGTTACCAGCTTTGCTTTATTTCATTACCATTTATTCTGGCCAAAAAAAAAATCAACCTTTCAAAGTTTCTGCTTTTAGGTAAAAGTGGTATATCCTTTACAAGTATTGGTTCTCTTTCAATTTTAATATAAGTATTAATCCTTATGGAGTGCCCTACACAATGCCCTTACACAGTTTAGACCAGATTTGTACCTTATGAAAGTCTATAAAGGCTTAAAATGAGCTATTCTCTCCAACTCTTCCTTATTTCTCTGTAAATAGTTTCATCTTAAAAATGAAACCATCAGAGCCAGAAATCCAGCTGACCACACCTGACATCTCTTGTACAAGTAAAATTGACAAACAGAGGGCTCAGGCATAAAATTCACAGTTTCTTTGCTTAAAAAAAAAAAAAAGAATGAAATCCCTGCACATCCTTCTTTGAGCCTATTAACTCTTCTCTTATTTTACACATAAATCGAACCCACCCAGACATCTGTTTCCAAGATACATTAGCTCAGGAAGGTGACGTAAAGGCAGAGGACGGGGACAGCTAGTGACAGTGCAGAAGTGACAGTGTAAGATAGACGGAAATCTTCTCAGGGCACCTTGGCTTCCAGAGGCATACATTGTAGAGATCTTGATAGAACGTTAGCTCACAAGCTGAGGAAACTTTTCCTTAAGGAAGAAGAACATGTGCAGGGCCTGGTGAATGACTGTTGTCAGCAGTTGTGCAAAAGTATACACCGCACGTGCATGCACACACACACACACACACACACACACACACACACAGACAGAGCCAAAACCCAAACCCACTGTTATGAAAGGGTTCAGACTCATCAGCGACCCTGAAGGGCAGAGCAGAACTGCCCCATAGGGTTTCCAAGGAGTGCCTGGTGGATTCAAACTGTTCATCTTTCGGTTAGCAGCCAAATGTTTAACCATTTCACCACCAAGACACTATCTCTCTCTCTCTCTGTCTCTCTCTGTTTTTTCCCTATACAGAAGTTCTTCTGTGAGAATGCTAGATTTTAATCCAAATCCTGTGAGTATATGCGTGTGCACAGTTACAGATATACACATACACATAGCTATATGTACATGTACATCAAAGAGTACGGGAACATTTTTATTTGCATTTTGGGCAGAGTGTGTGAGGGCGCGTGCGTTTGTGTGTGCACACGCATGTGTGTGCAAACACACGTGGGGCTTGGATTCCATTAAAGAATTCAAGATTTGGATGGAATTCACCCTGATAGCTGAACAATTATGGAACAGCTGCATCCTCGGAACAAAATGACCTTTTCATCAAGTTACAAAACATTAAAGGTTAAAGAATGTTTGAAAGGAAGTTAATACTTTTAAAACATTAGGAAAACTGCCATCCTTTCGAAGACCTGACCAAAAAATGAGAAGAAAGTGCTGGGCGGCATTTTGATCACGACTGTGGGGAGGTGTGACGTATTTGCATCTCCTGGAAACCGTGAATGAACCTCCCTCTGCAAGAAGCAAGATGAGAGGGCTGTGACGGGTACGGAGGAAGAGCTCATCCACGGAGCCCTTAGCAGGCTGCTTCCTAATTGCAATCGTGAAGTCACATTTCTTCCTCCCGTGAGTAGCGACGGCAAAGAGAGCAAATCAATGCGAATGTCAGATTTTCCCAGCTTCTATTTTCCATCTGACCTGGATGGTGCAAACTTCAGTCACCACTCACAGGGAAAACAGAAATACCAGCGCCACCCCTCCCGATGCTCTTCCTCTAATGAGCTCACAGAGGCCTGGAGGCACCTGCCTTATTAGCCCTGCAAATGCCCACTCCTCTAACGACACCAGGAGGCCTGTGCCCTGCTTTCAGGGACATTGCCCATTTCTTTATGTCCCATGCACAGCACCTGCTTTGTTCCCGGGGTGCATCCGGCCTTACTGAACTTAAAAACCCCTGTCTGTGGGGACGTCTGGCCAGGGAGCTCTCCTCTGCTCAGTGGCTTCCTCCGGTGGCAGTCACCAACTGCCGTATGCCAAGCCTTCTACCAGGCTTTAACCCAGTGCATCTCACCAGGGCCCTAGAAAGCAGGCTTTACGGTCCCTTTTTCACTGACGGATTAGCTGGGAAGTAACTCGCCCACAGTCACACAGCTAGCTACGTGAGTGCGTCTTTCAAACCCTGATCTGACTGACTCCCAGCACCTAGCTCAGCAAAAGTGAGTTTCAAAGTGAGCAGCCAGAGCTGGTCAAATTTCTCCTCGGGGAGTCCCTACTAGGTACAGCAGACAGAAAGGACTGTCCTGGTTTAGAGAGGAAGAAAAGGGCACTCAGACAAGAGGGTGCTTGCCGCCTGCTCAAGGTCAGTTGGTAAGTCACAGGCCGTCAGCTCCGGCCTGCTATCAGCCCGAGTGTGCAACAGTCAGCTGTACAGCCTACATGTATATGCGTACACACGCCCACACACGCAGGGCAGATGTGCTGCATGCTGCATTCTTGAATGTTACCACCAGATTCCAATCTCCAAAGATAAACTGGTCCAGTTTCACTCCTTCATCCTCTGCTTTGGTTCTTCTTCCCTCATTTATTCTTCTTCCTTCTTTGGGGGTGTGACTGGGGGCAGAGACAAACAGGCAGCCCTCTCCTCTCTCTTCTTCACTGTCTTCTTTCTTGTCTCTCAACACAGCCCCACCAGGACATCCATCCTGGAGAGACAGCTGCATACATTTCCAGATACTGGAGACAAGAGAGACTCCTTGACAAATACCACTCTTGGAGGATGCCTCCAGCCCATTTTCAAGCCTCGTTTTTCATGGCCTACAGGTGAGGCCTCCGGAGAAGGAAGTGGGGTATGGGGGCTGGGAAGGGAGGCAGCTCACCCTGTAGGGTGTCTCTAAGACCCTCCCGCTGCTGCCGAGACCAGCCACATCCTTCCAGTGGGTACACTGGGACTGAGTGTTCTCTTTGGAAGCAAGGGGGGCTCTGTGCAGCTGAACCTGCCTCTGTCCTCTGCCACCGGTTGTTACTGATACCCCCTGAGCTCTAAATACAAAACCTTTTCCTTTTAATTAAGCCCATCAGCCAGGCCACTTACTTTCACATCTGGGATGTATTGATAATGCCTGAAAGGTCCTTGGACGTGGATGTTCACCCTCTGCTGTGTGTATTCACTACCTGCAATAATGCCTGAGTGCCCAGGGTCTCCACTTTGAGTGGGCAGGGAGAGAGGCTGCAGGGAACCTGAGCAGGTCTAGGGGACAGATGCCTAAAAGGCATGCCTGCTGGAACCCAGGCTTGGCCCTCTCGGCCAAATCAGCCAGCTCCACAGATCCCTTGGGTGAGAGAATGAGGGGTGAGGATGGGGGGGATGATGTCCTCCCTGAGACAGTAGCTGGGGGAACACTTGATCTTAAGCCCGGCTGAGGTGGAGAAAGGACACATGCTCATGATCACAGCAGAGAAAGAAAACTGAACTTCTTTAAAAAAATACCCTGAAAACAAGAAAAGCACTCTTAAACTAAGCCTGAGGAGGTGGAGCCAGTAGCAATCAGAGGGCAGGGCCTCCGAGGGGCGCTCCCTGGGCCAAGAGACAGCCAGGGATCCATTCATTGGTCTTTGGCCAAAGTCACCCAGAGGCCGATGCAACTTTCCGCCTAGCCAGGGCTTCAGGGGCGGAGCCTCGGGAGCTAGGCCTGAAGGTCAGCCAGCCAGGGCCTGTGGAGTCCTGTTTCCCGGAGGAGCCTGCCTTCGTGTCCCCAGGACCCGGCTAAAGGCAGGGGCTTTGGGAGCGCCGATTCCCGGCGCACCCTTGCGCATGCGCACTTATGTCCACAGGCCCCCTTGCCTCTGACCGCTCTGTACACGCGCCCTTCTTGCGCGCCTCTACACACTTCCAGGAGTTCCTGGGGTCCGCATGCTGGCGCTGCCTGCTCAGGCCCTCGGGGGACAGCAGATTGTCAACTTGTTCTGGGAAAGATTCCCACCGTCTAGCTGAGATTTGAGGCTCCAGTAGTTCTAGCTCTGATTGCGCTGGCTTTCAGGAGGGCATACCCCTACGTTTGTTCCAGAATCCCAATAGAGGAGAGACTTTGAGGAGACTGCTGGGTGTCTGAGGTGGGCAACAGTCTTGTCTTGAAGCTGTGTCTACGGAGCAAGCACACAGCTTTAATTTAAATGCCAGTCTTTATAGAGTACCCTAGGACAGGGAGTTGGGGTGGGAGACAGAACCTTTCCTACACCCCTCCTTGGAAGCAGGATCCATCTCTGCAGTCCATCTTCACATTCAAGGACGTGAAGCACCCAGAAGCCCTGGACCCCCTTCTATTTCCCTAGGCCTGCTGGGAGAGCCACCCGGAGACACCCAGCACCCCGTCCCCTCGTCGCTGGAGCCTGGGTGGCCGCCCCTTCTGTCCTGCCTCTAGGGGGCGCCGACGGAGAGGTGATACCGCTGGTCCCTGCCTAGAGCGCAAAGGCAAGCCCCAGGGACTCAACCTCTAACCCTCTACCTAATTTGAATATTTCATTGGCTGCCGGCAGTCTGGTCAATTTATCATGCAAATACGGGTGCCCTCCGCGCCAGAGAGGAGCCACCGCCCGCGCGGGAGAGCGGCGCCCGATTGGTGGCCGAGACAGCGGCATTTGTAATATTTTTCTCTGGGCATTAGAGTCATTTACCAATGCCATCGCTGCAACTCTAGGCACTGAATCACGGACCACTTAAAGGGTTGTATTGGCAGCTTTGAAACTTCTTAACATGTTCTTTTCTCTTATACCAAGCGTCAGTCTGTTTCGGACTGCCTCGGCCTCCAACTAAAAAGATGCAGAAAAGACACAATCCTGGTCCTTCTTGGTCCGTGTTCAGGTGGCTGCCCCCCCCGCCCCAAACCTCAAAGAGCAGGGCTCTATCCCTTTGAGGTATGGTGAGGACAGCTCTTGATAAAGCTGAAATAAATAACCTTTGAGAATTCTTACTGAAAAGAGGTAGGAGGAGGAGTGACTCAAAAAAGAAAAAAGAGAGAGTGAGAGATAAAACAGGGAAAACAGAGAAAGGAGGCAGAAGAAGAAGCAAAAGTGATGAGGAAGGCGCAAACAAGGTCGAAAGACTAAGAGAGAAAGACTTCTGTGCTGAGGAGTAAACACTTGGAGCCAGGGACGCTGCCTCAATGAGAGATCATCCTCACGCCCTACAGTCACGTGCCCAGAACCACCTTGGTCCTTCTGCTGTGATATACGATTACGTGCATCAACTTTTGAGAAATAAAAATGAAAAAGAATGAGGCCCCTTATCCCTCCCTCTTGAATCTGTCCAGCTCAGAATGACGCTTGGTCTTCGCCATTTGGACATTTTGGGACAAATATAAAACCTCAGTGTAGAAGGCAGAAAAGAAGCGCTAGGTAAGAAAAAGAGCAAAAAGAACAGAGATTCTTTCTGGTCTTGCAAATTTCCCAGCGGGTTAATGAGGTCACTAGGCGCACGGAAGCCAGGCTGTCAGGTCTGCCAAGCCCCGCGGTTTGACCTCGGGGACCTGTCCCTCCTCCATCCAAGCTTCTAGCATCGGAGCAGCGGCGACTCTGCCAGCACCACCCTGACCGCAGCGCACTGATTCAGACATGCGGAGTGCCCGGCACTGAGTGCCATCGAGGTGGCGGCTGTCTCCAGTGTAATTTGTCTTCAAAGTTGTACCCACATGGCTTCACAGAAAGTCATTTTACCCGGGTAGGGAAAACACATGCCACCCTGGAGCGGGGAATTCGAGAAATTCCCCGCGCAAAACGAGTCGATGCGCTGGGTTTGGCAAAAGGACTTTGATCCCGACATTTCTCTCCCCAAACTGGGTTTGTTCCATATCTCTGGCCTCTTTAGACAAAAATATATAGGCTTTTTATTTTCTTTATTTAATCCTCCAGTTCCTAAGAAAGTTTTTTGAAAGTTCCCTAAGTGATTGAGCAAAACAGAATTAGGATCGAAAGGGTGGTGGCATCTGACCGTCCCCAAGCCACAGACAAGGCTCAGAGAGCACAAGAAGGCGGGTGGGGGTGGGGGTTGGCAGGAGGAGAGGAAAATCCCAGCCTTCGTCTTGGGAAACCCCACAAAATGACCTGTAGGGATCAGTCAGTGGGAGCGGATATTTAGGAGAACAGATGCATTATTCGACCAATCGTTTTTCCTTCTGTTAGTTCTAAGTTTGGTTTTAAACCACCTGGAACTCCAGAACCTGAGCAAGTCAGGCGTTTAGAAAGTGGATCTGTCCACCAGGCTGGGCTTTCCAGGGACCAGGGTGGCTTCCTCTGAGGCTTGCCTGAGAGCAGTCACACCCTGGGGTTTAAGGCTGGACCTGGGCCCAGCTTCCACCATGCAGACCTTCAACCAACAGCAGGCAGCAGGGCTGGGTCGGCAAGATCCAAGTCCCTTTGGCCTCTAAATCGGGTCATCCGGGTGGGGACTGCAGGCGCGCAGAAGGCATAGTTGGCCAGGTTGGTTAGGATCTCTGCGCCCTGAGTCACAAGCCACGAAGTAGGATGCCCTAGACTGTCAGGGAAGGGTTGTGAATCTCTGTGTGTCTGTGTGTGTGTGAGTGCCCTCGCGCGCATCCTGCTGGGGGTGGAGGTCCAGACACTCCAGGCCAGCGAAAGCAATTCTTGACCTTGGGCCAAGAGAGACGCTCTACTCTTCCTGAAAAATTGCCCCCTCTTCCAGCCCACATCCAGGCGCTCCTGGTGCCCTTCCCCAGAGGCCCCGCAGAAGTGGCATTAATATACCGCTCTGATTTTCGAAGGTTTATTTTACGTCAAAACTGTAAAAGTTCTTGGGAGAATTTACAGACAAAACATCTGGTTCGTTAAAACAAAGCTACCGGAGAAAAGAGAAACAAATTTCGCTGCTGTGTAAATGCACTTTAGCAAACAATTTACCGCCTAGCACGGGCCTGGCCTCAGGGTCTGAAGCTGTCGCGCCCGGGCCTGGCTGAGGTCGCTCGGTCCAAGGCCTGGCTGAGGTGGGCCCTTGGAGAACAGTCGCTTCCCTGAGCCCTTGTCGCTGCTGAGCCCAGGCTGCGGAGTAGGGGGTTATGAGCCAGCCCCGCGCCCGATTTCGGAAGGCAGACAGGAGGGGACTTGACGCCTTCCATCCGGCTTTGCCTTGCTCTGGGCACACCGCTCTGAGCTCCCCGGAGACCCCTTCTTAAGCCCTAAAATTGGGAAGGGAGCATCTGGAGCTTACTAGGCACCGTACCCTGTCTCTCTAGGTGACTTGTGCCTCCCTGGGGTACTTGGAATCCCCACCCCTCAAGGTCAGGGCTTAGGACCTGAGTTCCTGAAACTGAAGCCTAGACTGGATGGAGGCTTCCAGGGCTTTTTCCTTCCCGTAGTCTTTTCCCTAGTGGCCATCCAGGTGAGCACACACCTCAGCTGCTCTTAGGTTAAGTGGGTTGTCACCCCCTGCTCTCACCTGCCACCTTGAAGGCAACCCTGGCTGCCTCCTGGAGGTGGGTGGGCAACTCTTCCCTCCTGGACAAGCACTTCTTCACTATCTCGTGCCCAGTTGCTTTGCGGGCCAGGCCCCTGTTGCTCCACCTCTGCTTGCTCCAAGCTGCGCCTGCGCTAGACTTCTTTTGCACACTCGCCCAAGTGGGGTTCTGGTTAGCTTAGGGCACAAGCGCTTCCCAGGTGGGGCGGACCCCCGTAACTCCTTGCGTTTGGAGAGTTGGAGTCAGATTTTTAACCCCTGACCTGAGGAAGCCAAATTTAGGTACATTCTACCTTGTGACGCTCAGCGCCCCACCTCGAAGGAAGAAGCATTTCAGTGGCTCTTACGCGCAATCATGGGGGCTGGGGGCACGATTGTCTTGATGGCCCGTAGGACTGCTCTGGCTTCCTAAACTATCATCCAGCTTCTGAGGGAGCTACCCTGCCACATACTGTGCGCGTTACCCCGAAGGGCGTTTATAAGGGGATGGTCCAGTGAATATTCCACTGCCCTCGACCTAGTTTTCCTCCCTTTGTTTTTAGGAGTTTAAAAAAAAAATTAATCCCGGAAACGCGGGGTTTCTCAGAGCTGAGTGCCTCTCATTAGCCTAGGGAGTTACTTTTCAGCGCGGCTCACGCAGGGAAGTTATCAGCGTCTTTACGCGGAGGTCGAACTCTGTGGTTGCTTTTCAGAAGATACCTGCAACTTTTCCGAGTGGGGCAAAAGATTTTACACAGCTCTTCTTCCCCAGACTTCTAGCTTCTCCGCCGGACGCACGCGTTTTCGCCCTCTAGTTTAGCACGACAAACAGTTCGGCTGGATTGGCACGCGAAGCCTGCGGCTTAGAGCGTGGCTCCCTCTGTCCGGCGGGAAGGAGCCCCAGTGAGCGCCACCACAGCGGCCTGTGGCCTCCTCCAGAATGGCGCAGACCTCGGTGCGCCCTAGCGCCCCGGCTCTGCATGCCGCAAAACTCCCGTGCAGCTGAATGTGCAGCTGCTTGGGGTTTGACCTGCTTGTGCAGTGGACTCTGAGGGGGAGAACTCCCGGGCTCCAGAGAGGATGATTTGCAGAAGGGACACAATCAGGGAAAAGGCTAGGGACAGCCGCTCTGCAAGTGTCCAAGAAGTAGCCCCTAGGGTGCCTCCTGAAGTTAGGGGACAAGAAGAAAAGCTCCTTGGCCAGGTGGGAGTGAGCAGGGACAGGTGTGTCCATGGTTACCCACTGAGCAGGTAATGGGGCAGGCGCAGAGAGCGAAAGTAGGAGGGCTGTGCAACCACTGCCCAGGTTCCCATTTTCAGAACTCGGGCAGTGGGAACTGTCTGTAAAACTCTGCTTCTCAAAGACACCACCCTGCCCTCACTGTCTCTGCAAGTAGCTTGTCAATTACAGACTGACCTCCATTTGGCTTCAAAGGAGCCCCGGGTTCTCCTTAGGACAAAGGCAGAAAATTGCTCCTTCTCTCCCCCTCCCCCTTTCTCCTGGCTAGGCCTGGAAAAGTTTGCGTGTTAGACGTCCTGGACAAGACCTGCCTGGCGCCCTAGTAGGAACCACTCCGGGTCACTGAGGCGGCTTAAGTCCTGGCATTCAGGTAGCTTCCAGGTCTACGCTGTGCTCAGTACCGGTTTGGGAAGCATACTCTCCTTCTCTCCTACACCACAGCCAGTCTACAGAAAAAGCACAGACAGCGTCCAGTGGGAAGTGCCATTGAGAAGTGAATGTGGTAAGGGAATCCACACCGCCCCCCTTTATTCTGCCTCTTTGCTACACGACCTGGGCAACTATACACCTTTTGGGGTCCAGATATTAAGCAGGATGCATGTGGCTAAAAGAACACCTAAGGCTGCAATCTGCGCCAAGACAGGCAGGAACCCTCTTCAGGAGTCCCGGCAGGGCGACAGGTTTGAGGTGTGCATTCTGCGTAGCCCACGTTGTGCGTGAAGGGCTGTCGCCGGGATGTGCAGCTCTTTGACACTGATGGATGCGTCAATGGTTGGACCGACAGATGTTAGGGCGGATCGTCCAGCGCGCGGCGCCTGAGCAGGGAAAGGGCGAGGCAGCCATCCGGCGGAGGCGGCCGGCGACGCGAAGACCCAGGCTCTGGCCCTGGGCGGCAGGGAGAGGGGGCAGAGGTAACAGAGGTTGGGAGAGCAACCAGAGGAAGGAAAGGGGGAGGGGGAGACGCGAGTCTGGAGAAAATCCTCCGGTGCGCGGCGCCCAGCACTGTGGACTCGCCACCCGCCTGTGCGCCAAGCTGGGTGCTTGGTGTTGGAGGGTGAGCCCGCGGCGGCGGAAGCTGACCTGGCGCAGCACCCGCTGTCCTTTAGGCGAAAGCCGCTCCGGGCCTCGGTGAGGCCACAGGAACCTCCAGGCCGCCCGCGGCATCTACGAACTCACCGTTTCCTCGCTCGCCACAAACGTCTCACGCCCCGCGGCCGCGTCTCCCGGGCCTGAAGGGGCCGCCGTTCTGGCCTCTGCGGCCACAGGCATCCGCCGGGCGCGCCGCCCCGCCCGAGTCCTCGACACACGCCTGCAGGAGCCCAGCTGCGGGCCGCCTCCGGGTCCCGGCCCCGCCCGGGGTCTGCGCCCGCAACTCGGAGCGCTCCTGCGCGCAAAGGCACCGGAGGCGGCTTTATAGCCCGAAGACGCGGCAGCACATCTGCATTCAGGGAGGCGTCTGGACCCAGCCCAAGCCGGAGGGCTGGGGGCGAGCGGAGACATTTGATCTTACCATCAGGGTGAGATCGCGGTCTCCCTGTCTAAAAGAAAAGAGAGCACGCCTGTGAACTTTTCAAACAAACTTGCCAAAACAGCCTAAAAGAAAAATAAAGAAAAAGAGAAGGGGCAGAAGAAGGAAGAGGAAGAGACTAAAAGATAAACAGAAAGGGGGAAAAAAATTCCAAAACACAAACAGAAAGTAAGGCAGAAGGCCTGGGAATGTAGATCCGAGAGCGCAGCGGCCGCCAGTCTCCGGGCGAGGAGCTCCTGCCCTCGCCGGGACCGAGGCTTGGGGCCCGCAGGCGCGCCAGGGGACCGGGGCACGCCCAGGCGCAGCGCCGCCTCTGGGACGGTGGGCCCGGCGGCAGTCCCCGCGTCCCAGTCGCCGCCGCCCGGCTGCGCCCGGAGCCGGCCCCGCCGCGGCCGCCCCATTCCCGGCCCGAGAGCCGGCCCAGGGAGGCGCAATCGAGCCCGCAGCGCATCGATGCGCCGCCGCCCGCGCGGCTCCGGCTCAGCCGCCACCGCCCGGGGGTCGCCCCCTTGAGCTCCAGCCCACCCGCGCCCTAGCCGCCGCCCGTAAGTGAGCGCTCGCCGCCCCGCCGCCGACGCAGCCCGGCAGACAACTCCTCTCCGCGGCCGGCTGGCCAGGACCGTGCGGCGCTCCGGCTATCCCAATCACCCAATCAATAATCAATCCTTCTCGCCCAGGAGTGCCAGCAGCAGGCCGGGCGCCTCGGCCCCCTCTTCTGGGCGCCCCGGGGGTGGGAGAAGACTCCGGGGAGGGGGGCCCAGTTCCTCCCCTCGTTCGGGTCCCGCCCTCACACCGGCCCGGGCAGGGGACGGGGACACGGCCCGGCGCCTAGGGGGCGCGGGGCGGGTGAGGGGACCGTGATCTTCCCAAAGTCAGACGAGGAAACTTGGAGGCACGTCTTCCCACGCTGACCCCCGGGACGGGCCCAGGAAAGTTTGCCCAGCATAGAAATCCGGGGAAGTGGCGGCGGCTGGCCCCGGGGGAGGAGCTGGGGTGGCGTGGGGTCTGAGCGCGGCCCCCACCCACTGTCCCCGCGCCCGCCTCCTCCCTGGAGGGCGCCGGCGTCAGCCGGGAGGCCTGGGATCCCCCAGGGCCGCGGGCCCAGGCCCGGGGCCGCGCAGGGGGCCTGGGAGACGGCGGTTGGAGAGGCGCGCGGGTCGGGCGCGGCAGCCGGGGGCGGCCCGGGGACGAGGCTGGAGGGGCACGCTGGGCGGGCGGGGGTCGCGGCGGCAGGGACCGGCTCTGGAGGACCAGTGCCTCCCCTCCCAGAGCGCGCGGGGCGGAGACGGAGGCGCAGGACACGCGCCCCGGCCTGGGCCGGGGGTCCTTGGCCGGCCAGGGCCGGAGTGGGGGCGCGGCGCCCCGCGGGCAGGCGGGCGGGCGAGTGACACGATCATCTCCTTTTCCTTTAAGCTTGCCTGTTGCCGACGCCGCCGCTCCAGCCGCGCCGCGGGCAGAAGACTGGACCGCCGAGCCCCGGGCCGCGGCCGCGGCTGCGCGCCCCCCCCGGATGCCGTGACCCCCTGCCCTGGGGCGGGGGCCGGGCCGGGCGGCTCCCGTGCGCCTCCTCCTTCCCAGCCTCCAGCCCGCGCCCCGCTCCCCGCCCTCCCCCCCGGCCCCGAACCCGCGCACCTCGTCAGGGGACGGGGCGGGGGGGCCGGGCCGGCGCGGCTCCCCGCCCCCTCCTCCTCCGGCCTCTGGAGCGATTTGTCAAACTTCCCATTCCGCCGGCAGCCTGCCTCCCCCTCCCCCGCGCTCCTCCCCCCCCTCCCCCGCGCCCGCCCTCCTCCTTCCCTCCGCACGTTCGGGGATCGCGGCGGAGCGCGGAGAGGGGGGGACGCGGCGAGCCGGGGCGCAGCGGCATCCTGCGGGCGGCCCCTCTCGGGGGGAGGCTGAGAGCCGGCCCGCCTCGCCCCCCCGCGGCCCCTCCCTCCCTCTCCTCGCCCGGCAGCGGCGGCGGCGGCGGCGGCGGCGGCGGCGGTGGCAGTCGCCGGAGGAGCATCATGCCGAGGAGGAAGCAGCAGGCGCCCCGGCGCGCAGCAGGTACGAGCGGCTTCCCCTTCCTCCTCTCCTCCTCCTCCTCTTCCTCTCCGCGCTCGGCTCCTCCAGCCCGCCGCGACCCGGCTCCTCGCCCGGCTCCTCGCCCCTTCTCCCTCGGCAGGCGTGGAGTAACTCTGGGGCGCCGCCGGGCTCGCTCGCCGCGCTCCAGTTTGGGTGCGCGCGCCGGGCTCGGGTGCTGGCGCCCCCCGGACGCCCCGCCGAGCTCTGCCCTCGCAACGCTCGCACCCCTCGGGAACCGCGCTCCGGGAGAACCGAGTCGGGTCGAGTCCCTGCCGCCCCAGCTCTCAGGCTGCGGAAGTGAAGGAAAGACACCGGGTCTGTCTCTTTCTGTGGGGGGCGGGCGGGGTCACCTGAGTTCCCCGGGACACCTTCTGGGTCCTCCCGCTGCCGGACGGCGGGGGGACCGCCTGGTGCCTTCGGTGCGAGAAGGAGCCAGCGAGCAAGTGAGGAAGCCGGGTTCTCCGGCCACCTTACTGCTAATCCGATTGATTCTTCATTTATTGGGCCCGAGCCGGGCACAGCGGTGGAAACCGAAGCGCCCAAGGTCTGGTTATTGTCAGATGCCTGTCAAGTCCGTGTTGGCGGCTGGCGTTTCCAGCACCCTCGCTAGTTTTCCTTCCCCCCCACTCCTCCTTTCGCTGCTTCTCCCACCCTCTTCCCCTAGCACTTAGTTCTGGGACGTGTCTGGGACTTTTTTTCTTTTCCTTTCTTTTTTTTTTTCCTGCCAGAAGTGTCAGCTCCTGTTAAGACTGAACTGATTTTTTTTTTTTTTCCTGGAAAAAGCATCATTGAAAACAAAATAAAACCCACACACATAACATTATTTTGCAATAATGTGGGTTGGGGGCATGTTGCCTGGAAGAAGGTTCTTGGCCAGTTGCCACCCTTAATTTGATGACTGATTGATCGCCCGTCATGCTGCTGCCTTTGATCTATTCATTCCCAATAAACATCAATAAATCACTGGCAATAGTGAGGCCAAGCTCTGTTATGTCAGGAGGGCCGCGTCAGTGCAACTTTAGGGGGTTTGGGCGGATTGCCGAGAGGACCACATATGGTCGTGATGTATTCTGATATGAGTAACACTCAGATGTACAGAGGTTCAGATGCTACAGGAACTGGGGGGTTAAGTGGAGGTTCATCTCACCTCTTTGGGTGGAAGAGGGGCGGTTGGAGGGAAGGGCAGGGGCGCTGGCTGGCTGGTATCCTCCTTGGATGGAGGCACTGTACCTACCGTGCCAGGAGAGCGCCTGTGGTAACAGAGGTGGTGATGGTTGGTTTCCATCATGACAGCCGCCAGCAGTGCCAGCGCAGCCCATACACTGCCTGCACCCTGCATGTAGCGACTGCGTGGGCAGGGTCACAGAGAGGGAATGGTGCTCTTTCTCCTCCCAGGAACGTACTTTCTTACCAGTGTCTTTGGAAAATCATAGAAGAAGACCACCTTGGGTTGGGATATGTAGAACGTGCGGGGTTTGTTCTTTGTGATCAATTTTGCCCAGGATTAGAAAGTTTGGAAGTCCCATCAGTGACTGGAGACAAGTGCCTCCTCCCACCTCCTCCCCTGTCTGATGCTCTCTGCCCAGCCCACCTTGGACTTGAAATTCCAAGCCTAAGCAGTGGACTTATCTGCACAAAATAAACTCCCAAAGTTTGCAGGAATCCTTCAAAAGTTGAGCAGTAGGAGTGCCTTGGGCTTCTTCCAGGCTTTGAGCTTTTTCTCGCCTTTTTGGATACACATTTTAAGGTATCTGTGCTCTTGGAACCAGGGAACCTTATGTGATTCCATCTTCCCATTTGGTTTAGAACTCCGTGCGACAGCTTTTCTGTTCCATCCTGCCAGGCTGCAACTCTGACTGGATATGTTTCTGTCATAAATATTAGAGAGAGGAGAAATGGCCTGTTGTTTTATTTTATTTTAAAAAGCAACCTGTTCACTAACCTTTTTTTGCACCTTTTAAAAAAAGCCAACCAGGAAATCTCAGGTCAGTTAAGAAATATTCATTATATAAAAAACTTGACTGCAGGACTAATAGGAGATGGAAGAATGGTTTTGCTCTATCAAAATGACCCGTCAAAACGACTTTGTTTCATATTTGATTTAATTGTCTCTCTCCTGACAGGCACATTCATCAATAGCTTAATGGTCAATCAGAAGTTGGCAGCATGAGTGCTTTCTTTCTTTCCCATACCCTGGTTTTGGATTTACTTTATCAGACTGCCTCTGCCTAATGGATGTGTGGAGGAGGGGTGGAGAGTGACTGAAGGGTTACTTATTTAAGAAGAGTGGAGGGAAGAGAAAAATAAACATGACAGCAGCAACCCTCCACGTTTTGGCTAGTGATAGGTATGAACAGTGAGCTGTGATTTTTTGTTTGGATGGGCCAGAAACTTCCTCCCCCCCCCTTCTCCTTTTTTCAGTTCCCACAGCTGCAAGTTATAAGGTTCTTGCCTGCTTTTGTGGCATACTGGGAGTGATGACAAATTGATTGCTTTGTACTGATAGAGAGAGAGTGGGAAAAGGAAAGACGTTTGCTGATTGGTAACTGGAAATCCAGTCCCCAGCAACCTTGAGAATACTCGAGAATTTTTTTTCTCCCCCCCTCCAAACTGAAAGGTCCGCTCAGCCATAAAAAAAGAAAAGTTGTTTTGCCAGCTTCATTAGTGTTCACCTAATTAGCTGTAAACCTGATGGATTTCTGACAGCTTTAATGATTGGAGATGACAAGCTCAACGCAGTGTCATCCAGCAGAATTAGGTTTGCAGCTAGTTTGATGTAATCAAGTTGATATTACACAGTCCTGGCTGCCTCTACTTCGGCATTAACTCAATTTTCTGCTGCAGGTGACAAATGGGCTTGGGTACCTGGATAATCATGTCATAGGAATTAGGGCCCTTTTAATGGTCTGGGGTAGAATAACAACCGCGAAGGCCTGGGAGCTGGGCAGAGCAGACAGACAGACAGACAGAGCACACAGGTGCATGCAGGGGATCTAGGCCAAATGTCGCCTTCTTCTCCGGAAGGCCAACGCAGGCTCCAAGAATCCCTGAAGACACAGCTGGACTTTAGGGCTTTTTCTTGTTTATTTGTTTCGTTTGGTTTTCAAGGATGGAAATTATGCCTAGCTTATGTCTTGAGAGAGAGAGAGGTTTCTTCACCTGTAAAGGGAAGCCTGGGCAGGAATTTTCCTTCTTCCGGAATGTGATTGCAAAGGGCTGTGCATTTCTGCTGGACAGACACAGCTGCCTGGAGAAGCTCAGAGGAATGAGGTTAGCGAAGACCAGTGTCCTTCAGGCAAACTGACTATTATCCTTTGCTTAGAATATGACTCTTCTCTGTTGAGTGTGTGTTTTGAAACAAGTGTCTTCAGAAAATGCCAACAAAATTTTTAGAGCAAGCCTGGGTAGTCAATAACATTTTATCCCTTAGTGATCAGTGTTTGGAGGAAAATATAAAATCATAAAAGCCATTGCCTACTGCTAAAATAAATAAATAAGTAATCCTTCAGTACACAACAGTTTGCTGCTGACTTCTTGAGTCTCATTCGTGGAAAGAGACACCATGTTGCACAGAGCGCGTAGGTGGCAACTTTGCGAGATTAGACCTTCAAGTGTCTTGACTTTTGTGGAATTGATCTGCACCCCTTTGGGCTGGCTGGCAGGGTCATGAAACACTGCAGTCCTGTGGCGATGGTATGAGCTGTAGGGGGAGGCAGAGGGGTTTCCCGTTACAGTGGACCTGACGGTTGCCCAAGAGATGGCTCACCTGGTGGAGCCCAGGTGCCACCTGCCTAAGCTGTGTCCGCACTTCGGGTAGCCCCGGAGAGAGTCTGTTCCCTCCCAGGAAGCCCAGGGAACAGTCAGTCAGCAGAGCCTGTCAGGGTCAATCTTGGGGATTTATTACCTGCCCATCCTGTCACAGATTTCCTTTTTGGACAGGCAGTCTACTTTGCAGCAAGATGAGGAAAGGATGGGTTTTAGCTTTTCTGTATTTTCCCCCTTTCCTACAAAATGAGAGAAACAATGTGAATTAAAAAAAAAAAATAGAGAAAATAAGAGAGGAAAACAAAGGGGGACAAGGGACAAAGCTGCCCCCCTTGGCTCTTTCAGAGCCAGCTGCTGCGCCCCCATTGTCTTGACAACTGTCAGTGAGGGCTTCAGTGCTCTCCAGGGCCACACTTGATGGTGAGCAGTTGATGTTGTCATTTTGTTCTCAGTTTTGCCTTGAGCGTGCTCATGAGCAGGAGCGAGGGAGTCGATAAGTGATGTATCAGCAGTTATTCCCTAAATTGCCTCACAAGTCTGTATTTTCCCTCTTTTTAGTAAAGATTGTTCTGTAAAGTGGTTAGAACGAAAGCTGACTGCTCAAGATTGGGGGGGAAACGCCATGAAACCTGGACAGTTCCCAGCAGTCCCTTACCCCTGCCCTCTGTGCCTGGGCTTCCTGGAAGGAAGGACCGTGCCCAGGCTGTTTCCAGTGCCTTTCCTTTCCCAGGTGTGATGGCTGAGCTGGGAGGGGGACAGGGCTGCAGCTCTGAGGCAGGAGAGCAGAGGGACACTCGTCCGGAGTTCTTGGTCCTGGTGTCCAGCACCCATGTTTAACCCAGTAACTGCAGCAGTCCACCGTTGTTCCAGATGCATTTGGGGAGGCTGTCCTGCAGGCCCATGTATTTCAGCCTGTCGCTGGACCATCCGTTAGAAGAGCTTTGGTCTGATTGTTTTTTTTTTTTTTTAAAGCGGGGTGTTGTGTCTGTCTACCCGTCTGTGTTAGTGTCTGGTACAGGTAGGTAGATGGGCCTTTCAGAAAGCTGTTTTGTAAGCTGCTGTAGCAGCTGTCCACAGCCTGTGGAGGAGAATCAGGATAGAAGAATAGAGCAGTGGCATTCTTTACACCAAACATTCCCAGGTGTTCGTGACTTTTTTTCTTTTTCTTAAGTTCTACCCCAAATTGTGATTTCTCTAAATGAAGGTAAAAATGAAAGGTGAGCACAATGTGGACTGCTACATCAGACAGACAACGTGCAGGTATAATTAGACTCAACAGACATGCAATCATTTTTAAATTCTTTGACACATGCATAAAATAGTGATATAATAAGATAAGATGACAATTTTATGTTAGGTTGATAAAGTGTCCCGATACATGCATTTAAATGTCTGTAAGCCTTTTTTTTTTAATCCAGACAGATTAATTCTAGTTTCAGTATTTGCAGTTAGTCATTATTTTAATTTTTAAAAAATCTTACTAAACAATGCCTATAAATCTGTTTTCTTTCTTTTTCTCATTACCTCCAGCCATCCCTCCACCTCCCCCCCCCCCCCCCCCAGTTTTCTGCTTGAATTGTAAGGAATGCATACAGAGACTTGGGTAGCTTTCCTTAATTTTGCAATATTTATAAAAATAGATCAGAGACGTGGATGTCAGAATTCAGGTTGCTGTTTGTGACTAGAATAAAGCTAAGCATTTCTGGAAGTTAAAAAAGACAGCAGTAGAACATAAGCTGCTTATGACCACTTGTCTGAAAAGCTGTCCTTCTCTAGGTTTAGGGACTCTTATTAGAAAGGTTACATAGTGTTCTTGACCAAATATTGAATATTTTATAAGCTCCATTTAAAAAAGAGGGCGTTTCTAGCACATACGCTTGGTCTGATCATCACTTTGGTCCTTGGGTTTAATTACTTTCAATTCTTTACATTATATCTATATTTCAGCAAGAGTGGCCCCAGAAATGTGTTGAGGGGAGAAAGCACTTCCCTGAAGGTCACATCACCCGGATTATTCAAACACCTTTTCACTCCCCCCCCTGCCCCCCGTATTGAAAGGTGCGACTCTGGGAGAATAAATTTGTTTGGGCTTAATGATAAATTATTAATTCATACTGTCAGGACACATGTTATTAATTATTACTATGTTTTCTTCATCTAGAACAGCTGTTCTGGAAACAGGGTATGTTTAGATTGTCTTTGGGAGGGAGGGGACCCAAAGCCAGGAACTTACTAATTCCTGGTCTTCCTGTGCCTGGTCCCTTGCTTTGGGAGGAAGGGATTGCAGGGGACAGAGTGAAGGGGGAGCAAGACATTAGTTCTAGACTAAGATGGACATAAGCAGGTGCAGCTAAGGCATGTTTTTAGAAAGTGAGACGAGCTCTGAAAGGATTGGGAGCCAACAGAATTCTGGGGTGGATACCCACCTGCTGTCCCCCCAGATCCAGTTTTGGATTGGCTGCCTGCTTCATGCCACCTGCCTTTCTGCTGCCTCTTTTTCCCTTTCTTCGTTTCCCTTCCTCCTTACTTTGTGCGAGGCCTCAAGGCCGTGTTTACAAATCTATCCTGGCAGAAGTAAACAGACTCGAAATGCTTGTTTGTTTCCCAAACTGGAACTCATGCTTAAGAGAGAGCAGAGGGTTATAGGGAAATATACATGAAATGACTCACATTCATTTACTTTAAATTTTTTTTTCCTTCTCATCATGAAATCTAGTCTTCTGTGTTTCAGTTTCCTCTGAGTTCTTGGAGAAATGCATGTTGCATAAAATAGGCAATTTTTAATGAACAATTTAATGTAAATGGGTTTTGAATTTAAATTAATATTGATGAAGCCTCGAGTGAATTTATTTTGCATATGTAAAGACTTGTAAGTCTCTCACCCATGTACTGTCTCCTTTATGTAGTAACACTGGTTGGGTGGATTCACCAGGACCCTTTGAAAGATTCACGCTGAAAACAATCAATTGATTTTATATGTCCACTAGTACCAACCTGTTCTTAAACAGAAGCATCACTCTGTTTAAAGGAAACGTACCTGGTGGCCGGTTAACTCTTCAGTGGTCATTGCCGCGTTCCTCCTGAAACGCGCCGTTGGTTTGGCACTGCTGCCGAGGGAAATCCGCACCAACAATAGTTACTACAATCAAGATGTTTTCTTTCTCTGGCTTCCCTCTAATGCATTATGTATCCTGGGATGATGGGAAGTTCTGTAATTAATTCTGTTAGATGTAATTGCTATAATCACTTTGATGTTACACATAATAAAGGTAATATGGTAAGCACATAAAATACATAAACACCTCATTGTAACACCCCTGCTCAAATTCTTTCTCATCGGGTCTGGTTTATAGACGAGGGCTCTATTTTTGGCCATAGGTGACAATTATCCAGGCTGTGTTAATTGATATTCCAGAGGAGAGTCACTTATTGGAAAGGATGGGCCTTGGCTTGGCGGGATCTCCAAGCTGGTTGCCTAGGAATCTTAATCCTTGTCTCCTTAAAGATGCGGCTAATTAGGAAAAGGTGACCATTATCTTCTGTAGATGAGAGAGGTAAACGTTTCACAAGGAACGGTGGCCTGGAGTGTTCGGTCGAGGAGACGGGGGGCGGGGGGGCTAAGAAAGGGTGATGGCAGAGGTTTCAGATCAAAAGGGGATGACGTTCTGTAGGTTTTCTCATGTTGTGGGGTTATGGGAAGTACTGTGTGTGTGTGTGTGTGTGTGTGTGTGACAGAGAGAGAGAGAGAGAAACAGACAGAGAGCCTGAGAGCAAGAGCATGTGCTTCTGGGTAACCAGAGAAAACACCTTTCTCTAGCAGTGCAATAACTGGAATAAAATGCAGAATATTTAGCGCATCACTATCTCTATTATTCTTATTACTTTCGTACACCTCTCATGGAGGGGGTGGGGGCAGTGCCTAACAGCGGCGCAAAATGCCAGGGAGGACTTTTATTGGCTGATGATGCCTGCCAGATTGAAACCTGAGAGACAGTTACACCTCCCCCTGGATTCAAGCCCCCCCACCTGGGCACGTCAGGGCGGTTGGCCTGAGACCCCAAGCACAGACTCCTGGCGGTTGGTTCTCTGCAAAGGCAGCCTCCGAGAGATGGAAAATGTGCTGGCAGGGGTTGGCCGTGCCGTTTTCTCTCCTCGGAGATCATGGAGTGACACTGCAAGACCGGTCTGTGGGACACCGCCTCATCAGCCGCATACCTTCCTGAGTAACACACAGCTCACCCAGTCTCAGGACCCAGTGTCATTGTGGGAATTTGCATGTGAATTCCCCACACCTGTGTTTTATTTTACTTTTTGGGTGGCTTCTAAGAATTTGAGTGTCTCAGTCTTGCCCAGGGGAAATGGGGAAATAGAGAAAGAGAGAGCGAGAGCATGAGGTGGGGATGCTGAAGTCTGTCTGGAGGAAGAGAAGGTGTTTTAAGATGGTGGTGACAACACTGAAGGCAGTGATTCCTTGGACAGTGTCCAGGACCTGCATGGCTCGGTCTTTCTGTTGGCTTTTCTCGGCTGGACAGACACAGCCTCAGCCTCTGGGTGCAGACCGGGCAGCGGGGGAGCTGGGTGCTGCCGGGAGAGACCTGGCAAAGCCTGCCTCCTGGGCATCAGGCCTAACGCCTCCTGCCTGCCAGGTGAGCAGGCGACCCGGGCACCATCTTCGGGAGCTGGGTCGGGGACCTTCTCTGGAGCCCGGCAGCCACCATTCCCCTGGCAGGGACAGAGAGAAGCCTGGGTTTGATGGTGAGCATGATAGAAGGTCTGAGAACTCCGTAGGCCCCTGTAATCAGGGCCAGCGCTGACATCCTTCTCAAGTTTGACAGCTTCTTCCTTTTCTCCCCTCACCGCCAAGACATTCTCAACTGAATTTCCCCGCCCTCCCTCTGCCCTCCCCTCTGCCTGCCGCCCACCCCCTGCCTCCCTCGCCTCCTCTGTGTGTGTGTCTCTCCTGTTTCATGTTCTTGATCAGTCTCAGATGCTGGGAATTATTTTTTTTCTGGCGGGAGGGGGAGTGTTGCTTTGGGTTTGTGGGTTGGGCAGGTGTGAGAGGAAGTGTGTGTGTGTGTGTGTGTGTGTGTGTGTGTGTTTTGTACTGTAGGCCTGTTGCTAATTAATGTTCCTCCATAAGAGTCTGTCGGAGTTGAGTAATGTTTTTGATCTTTATGCCTGATAACTGCATACTTAATGAGATTTCAAAGCTGTGAGTGGCGCTCCCTACAATTATTGACAGATGCCTTTTCTTTGCCACTGGGTTCGGCTTCATAAATTCTCTCTCCGTAATGAGGTTCAGCAGTGCCACCCTGGCAGTGAGCTAATGAAAGGGGGCAGGGAGAAGCAGCTAGGGCTGTCTGACACATTTTTTTCCTTTAAAATTTACTATGCAGATGTCAAGCCGCGGGACGATTACTTCAAACATGCTAATTTTTATCTTGCTTTTGTGTCAGCCCTTTGCCATGAAAAAAATAAATAAATAAAAGTCCTAACCTGCTCCCCACGGTTCCTCTCTCTCTCTCTCTCTCTCTCTCTGATTTTTTTTAAAAAATTTTTTTAATGCGTGTATTTAATGACCCCTGGCATGTGACGGCTGGGCACCCTCATGGCCTTTTGCAGGTATCCGGCGCCAGAATTTTTTTTTTTTTTTTTTGCAATCGGAAGGACAGGGGGAGGGCCCAGCGTGGATTCCCCGGGCCTTCCCTCTGGCCTGTCCTGAGTGTGCACTTGAAACGTCCCAGAATTCATTTCAGAGTTCTGAAACTAAACCCTGGCGGAGCAGAGCCGCGCCATGCCAAACAGTCGATTTCCTTTTCAGCAGAGTCATACATCACTGACCCACCCTTCCCTCCTGACAGAATGACACATGTCATTTATCACATGGGCCCCAGCCAGACAACAGGGAGGGGAGAGAAGCCCAGGTCCCTGTGACGCTGTCTCCCCCCTGACCCACCCCAGCACAGAGTGGCTCCTGCAGAGAGTCCTGCTGATTTGGCCAGAGGCTCAGGCAGGGGCTGGGGCTGCCGCGTGGCTGGCCGGCCAGGGGTGTGGCACGGCGGGTGCAAGCTTGGCAGAAGCAGGAGAGAGGTGATGTTCTTTCATGTCATCTGCGAAACCGCCCTGTTCATCCTGTGACATTCTTCTGACTCTCCCTCCCCCCCAGCCCCCTTCTTGTCCTTTTTCTTTTATCCCTCTAGTGAAGGGGGAAAAAAGAAACTAAGAGAGGGTGACAGGTATCATTCAAGCCACTTCAGCCTTCGAGGGGTGGGATAAATGAATCCCCAGGCTTCTGGCTTCACATGCTTCAAATGTGCGTTATTGAAGATGGATGTTCCTTAAAAAAAGATTGATGGTGGTTGCCGGGCTTGGGGTGCCATCTATCATTTTGAATATTATTTAGACTTGCCGTGTAAACCTGTAAGTGAGAGTTAGGGGAACAGGGCAGGGTAGGGGTCTGTGTGTCTTTCCGTTGACTGGCTTGGGGTTCTCATTGCTGCTGACCTGACACTGCCCCCGTCACAAAATCAAAGACTCCCCTCCTACTCTCCCCCAGAAAAGATTTTGCTTTTGAGTAATGTCCAAGGACACAGAGGGAAATGAAGTATCTGTGATTTACACTTAAGCCAAGAGGCAACTTTCTCTGTCTCTCTCATTCTTTCTGCACCGAGGCAGTCACGTACAAAACATTAAAATATAAACAGAGCTGTGGTTGCTGAAGCCAGAACCGCTGTCTGATTTTTTAAACCCTCTGACATACTTTAAGAAATAATCTTGATCTGAAAAGCTTCAACAGAATATAACTATCAGAAAAAACTCCTGGTTGGCTTGGGTCGTAGAGTGAGAATGAAGAAACGTAAATTCCACATCTGAGGAATATTTGAGATAAAAACAGATCTTCGGTGGCTCCCTGGCTCCTGCTACCAGCAGCCTCTTCCCTTTTGTGTCTGCACGCTGCCTGCCTTGCCCAGGCCCCAGCAGATCCCAGCCAGGACTGATGTGGACAGCTGTGTGCAGGCCCCAGCCGCTTAATCACTTCTGGTTTGTTGCACCCTGAGAGTCTTGCACCAGGACACCCCCACCTACTGGAAGTACTTAGGCAAGCAGGCTGGCTCGCAGCCGGGCTGGGCTTTGCAGGGAGCCCCCAGCTGGCCCACGATTGGGCGGGCACCCAGTGCATTGGCTTTTATGCTGATTTGGCTTTGGGGGTCTTGCTGCCTGCATCCCCAGTGGAAAAAGAAAACCAAATTCCCCTGGCCTTCCTGCTCCGTCTCTTAGCCAGGAGCTGCCCCAGTACTGCAAATGTGATTGTCAGGTGTTCAATTAAATAGGTGACTTTATTTGGGTTTGCTAATTAAATTTAATGCTCCTTGTATAAATTCCAATGTGGACATTAATTTTAAAAAATGATAGGGCAGAAAGTTAGACTGGGGTAGTTTTTGTTTTGTTTTTTTTTTTTTTAATCTGAAGAAATGAGTGAGAGGCTGAGTGTTCCCATTTAACTGCTTATCGGAGCCGGAGCAAACTTTTCCCCGATACATAAAAAGCCTGCATCTCCTGTGAAGGGGAGGGAAATGAAAATATTGCTTATTCACCCAACTCCAGGCATATTTGTGGGTCTGTGTCTCTTTATTTTGAAATAACTTTATTAGCAGCATGACACGTGGCACTGCACCCTGATGACTTGGGATTCACTTTTGGTCTTGCCAAGCCGCTGCCCCAAACCAGGTAGAATCAGATTAGAAACGTTTACTGGCGCCTGGGATCACAGCGCCTATGCAGCGGGTAACACGGTGTCTTCTGAGACTTCATGGAAGAAGGCAAAACTTGGATCCCACGCCCCACCCGCGTGCAGCGTGGCAGGTAATTGGAGTACAAGTGCCAATTTGCAGGAACAGTTGTAAACACCTTTGGTACAAATGGCATCGTCCCATTTTTTACTGATTAGAAAAACTTTGCTGTTAATAGGTGCAGAGACCACTGCAGGTATAATTGGTCTCAGGAACTGAGTGCACTCCTGGGAAGGAATCTTGTTTTGTTTTTTGTACGCTTTTATTCTTCTATCCCTTTTTCCCCGTTTTATGGCTGGAGACATGATTTATTGCAGCCATCCATCTTGGGGGCTCATCCATCACACCCGGGTTGCTAGGAGATGTGGCAGCAGCTGTTTGCTCTGAATCAGACAGAAAAGTTGTCAATCATCACAGGCAGGTGAATAGCATTAGAAACACGCTATTGTCAGACGGAATAATTAATCAAAGAGAGAAAAGATAATTAAAAAGATATGACCCTTGCAAGTACTTGCTCTGGGTTGCCTGGAAGAAAGAAAAAAAAAAAAAAAAGAAAGGAAAAGAAAGAAAAACTGCCTGGTCTTTTCTAGACACTTAAGCAGCTGAGGGCTGATAAAATATGCACTCTGCAGTGCATAGTTTTTAATTAATTGAAAAAGGTTCAACATTCAAAGACGATGCTGGAGGAGAGTCCGATTATGAGCAGAAGTAATATTTATTGTTTGCATGAAGGACTTGACACAGGATTCTAACTTTCTGTCACAAATCTCTGGCTTCCCTGGTGGGGGAGGAGACGTGGGCTGGGGTCTTCAGGTAGCTGCAGCCGCTGTGCACCGTCTGGACCCCCCTGGCCGTCACGCCTGGCATTTCAGGAAAGTCGGATGCTGAGTAACTCACCTGGGATGCTGTGGGCCGAGTGCAGGGCCCTGCCTGGGTTCTGGTGGATGGGAGACAATCCCATGCCAGTGCTGACAGTTTTTAAGAAAATGGAAGACATGAAAGGTAGGCCATGAAGTCCACCTTCAAGGACTGTGGCAAGAGCCCTGTGTCTTCTCACCTGCCTCACAGCTTGTCTGGAACAGTCTCTAGGTCCCGAAGGAATATTTGTCCTGCTGCTAGGTGTAGCTCCATGAAGGATGTGAGTGATTCGTATCTGGAGGGTGATAACCCACCAGCAACTTCTGAAAAGGTGGCTGTCAGTCAGGGCCTAGAAATCACCTCAGATGCCCATTTTGGTCTCTCAGAAATATCCATAGGTGAGAAAGTTCATTCTTGCTTTGGGCTGAAGCTCAAGTCTCCTGTAGAAATTGGAAAATGTGTCACAGACCAGATACAAAGTGGCGTATCTAGAGTTGCCTTTTCAGTGCAATGTGCTGGAAGCCCTGAAACAGATCAACTTTTGTATTTTTGGATACTATGTTTGATTTTTCACACCATTCTCTTCCCAAAGAATAGCAGGACTTCTAAAATTAGTGGAAGGAAAAGAGGCTTGGGTATTAGAATTCATGAGGGGGAAGGAAGCAACACTTTTCTTAGCTGGGACACCTTTTTCAGGGCGTACCAGATTGGAGCTCCAGAGACTCCATCCCTCGCCTCCGTGCACAGAGCAGCACTGCGGACTCATTGCCAGAGTCCCCAAGGGGCCTCGTGGGATGACATCTACGTTTTCCCGTCAGGTACCTGAACCTGGATGAGGGTAACACAATACCTGCCTTTTGAAAGAGAAGGAGAAACTCCGAGGAGACAAAGTGCCTGTCTGGCCTGCTAGAGCTCACTCCAAGGTCCCCTGCTCAGATGGCTGGAGGAAGCATTCCTAAGCGGAAACTGACCTCCAGAGAAACGGGTCACTTTGACTTCAGGTTCCTATTTGGATGTTTGAGCCAGAATCTCTTTGGTGGCCTTCTGAGCTAATCAGAATGGGAGGCAGCTGGATTGTCTTGGTCACATAGCAGCTTTTGTCCTTGAAGCTAGTGTTGTCTTGGGCAAGGCCTGTACTTGACCTCCAAGGGGCTGTGTTGTGGAAGGCCAATGGTTCCAGCAGGTGCCTGGCTGGCCTTGAGATCTGGAGCGAGGAGGCTGTCCTGTCTCCTGTGAAATGTGACAGCAGTGGGTGTTGAGGGGGTCTTTCCTCTTGGGCCTGGCCGAGGCATTCCTGTAATTGCCCTCTCACCTTCCAGATAATCCCTCAGAAGGCCCTTTCGCTCAGGTCAGCATGATGGGTCCAGAACCGTTGATGGTCCCTCAGGGAGGGGCCAAGTAAGAGAATGTCCTGTGGGTCTCTTGTAGTAGATTTAGAAACTCAGGTACAAAGCCTGTCAACCTTAATTGCTAATGAAATTAGGTTGCAACTTGACTTCCCCTTAAGAAGGAAAAGAAGTCAAAGGAAAAAGAGAGACGGAGAGAGGTCTTCAAATTTTGAGAATCCCGTGGTATCGTTCTTCTGAAGCCATGGTTGGGACTTGATGCTTCTTCTTGTAAGTCCCCTCTAGAATCTATTTAAGTGACTCATTAAATAAGTGAGAAAATGAGATGACGTGGGAGTGGCTTGGTTATCTTGTCTGCTGTAACAGAAAAAACGAGTGGCTTTAACAAACTTTTTTTTTTTTCATTATAGTTTAGGAGGCTAGAAGCCTAAATGCAGGGCACTGGGTCTAGGTGAAGGCTTTCTGTCTCTGTCTTTGGAGAAAGGTCCTTGTCTTTTCTGAGTTTCTGCTCCTGGGCAGTCTTCATGTCTGTTTGGCATGTGTCTTCCCCCATCACTGCTTGTTTAATTTCTCTTATATCTCAACAGAGATTGACTCAAGACATGCCCTACACTCATTTTGTTTCATTAACATAACAAATACAACCCATCCCTAAGTGGGATCAAAAAGACACAGCATAGAGGCGAGGATTTGCAACCTATGTTTTGGGGGGGGGGTCACCATTCAATCCATACTATTTCATCCTTTGGCTCCTCAAAATTCATATCCTTGCTAGTGCAAATCACCACTGACCCTATCGCATCATCCCCAAAGTCTTAAATCCTCTCTGAGTCCCAAATCGCATCTTTGGAATCATCTGAATCAAATATGGATGAGACTTTGCCCCATCCTGGGGCAAAGATCCTCTTCATCTGTGAACCTGGAAATCTGGAGCCCCCATTACCTGTTTGCAGAGTACAGTGGTAAAACAGACACAAGGTAAACATTTCCATGACAAATGGGAGAAATCGGCGGCGGGGGCGGGGGGGGTGCGGGAGATGGAGAAGAAGACACCCGACAAGTACAACATCCAACAGAGTAAGCTGTGTTTGCTCTCAGGGCTTGAAATGAATCCTCTGTTCTCTGAGACCATCAGGGCAGTGGCCTTGCCCTCCAGACTCCTGGCGTTGGCCATGCACTCTGGATTCTGAGTGGAGGCCTCTTGGCCTGCGTGTCAGCTCTGCCTTTCAGGTCTGCTGGGACCACAACTCTGCAGCTACTTTCTGGGGCAGGCCAGTTCTCGCAGTTCATCTGAGTGGTGACTCTATTCCCTTGGCCCCTGCATGCCCCATTCTTCTGCCCCTTGGGCATGGGAGGCCCTCCTTGTCGGTTTTAGACTGTGGCCCCATCCTCTTGGCCAAACTGAAAGGCAACCACACACTCCAAAACTGAGTTAGTGAGGATTTGACACTGAAACCTAGGAGACTCTGGCCTGCAACCCTTTGACACCTCCTGGGACATGGCCCCATCCCATGAGACCCAGGCAGCCCTGCCCCACCCCGTCCCTCTCCTTTCAGACTCTCCGAGCTGCTCCAGTGATGGTCCTTTACTTTTCTAGGAGGACAACAGATGCCGCTTCTTTGGCTTGTTTCCTGCCTGTCGAATTCCAAGAGGCAGACAGCGTTCTTTCATTTCCTTCTTTCCCTAGTCCCTTCAGTCTCAGCTGGTAGGTTTCCTACTGTCATAGTTGGTTAGATTCATTCATTGCAAGCTTAATCTCTTTAACAAAAACTTGTGTTACCCCATCCTTGGTAAAAATTCTAGGCAGCCTAGGACATGTGTCCTTAATTAGCACAATTGAATTTTCCAAGGCTTTAAGTTTTGTTTTCATTTCGCACAGTTCATTTTTGAGTCCATCTCTTTCCTCTTGCATTTCACTGTAAGTGGCAGGGAGTGGCTGTGCTTTTCTTTTAAGATCTTGCTTTGAAATTTCCTCAGCCAGATATTCCAGTTCATCATTTACAAATTCTACCTTCCACCTTGTATGAACGTAATTCAGGAAAATTCTTTGCCACTGCATTAAAAGTATCACCCTTTCTCCACTGTCCAATCACATGTTCATCCATTTGTTTTAAAGCCTCACAAGAAGCACATTTAACATCCACATTTCTGGCAATATTGTATTGCTGGTGCTGTATGTGTCTTCTAAAATGACAGAGACTTTGTCTGGAGCTCTCCTCATTTCTTTCCGGGCTCTCACCACAACTGCCTTTGATGTCTGTAATTCTACCAGCAGTGTCTTCAAGACAGTCTGCACTTTTCTTATCAGGCACCTTCAAAGTCTCCCAGCCTGCAAACATCACCCAATTCCAAAACCACTTCCACACTGTAGGTATCAGTTATAGCAGCGCCCCTAACTCTCGGTACCAAATGCTGTATTAGTCATCTAGTGCTTCTCTAACCGAACACTTTCAAGTAGGTGGTATTAACCAACAGAAATTTATTTTCACACAGGTTAAGAGGTTAGAAGTTCAAATTCAGGTTGTCAGCGCTAGGGGAAGACTTTCTCTGTTGGCACCGAAGAAAGGGTCCTCGTCTCTTTAGAGCTTCTGCTGGCTGGTTCTTTGGAGATCGCCATGTCTCTTGGTGTTGTCTCATTCCATCTCTGGTCACTGTTTTATTTATTTGTTTATTTTTATCTTTTTTATATCTCAAAAGAGCTTGCTTCAAGGTACACCCTACACTATTTCTGTCTCATGACCATAAAAAGGCAACCTGTTCCCAAATGGAATTACAGCCACAGACATAGAGGTTAGGATTTATAACACAGATTTTGGGGGGACACAGTTCAATCTATCACAGAAGAAGAGAGTGGGAGAAGAGAAAACACTAGGGAGGGAATTAGTTATTCTCTAGAAAACATTTAGGATCTGTGAGTGTGCATTTTGGCCGGGGTTTTAGTATCTCTGCCCATGGAATGGGAGTCCCTGGGTGTCACGAATGGTTAAGTGCTTTGCTACTAGCTGAAAGGTTGGCTATTTGAATTCACTCCAAGTTTTCCTTGGAAGAAAGGCCTGGCAATGTATTTCTAAAGGGTCATGGTCTTTGAAAACCCTGTTGTTTCTTTGACAGGAGAGTATAAGACGTGGGTTTCTTGTGTCTCAAGGGGCTATGCCAGAATACGGCCTCCATGTTTAAAGTCACATGTTATTATGATGAAACCTAAGACTTGACACCTCTGTCAGCTTGATGTCTGAGCATTCTTAACCCAGTGTCAAAACATGTCCCATTTGTAGTCCTGTGAGACATGCTTGCTTGCAAGGCATTTTGGGCTCCCTAACTGGGCTGTAATAGGCTTGAAGCCAACTCATCCCCCACCTGCTGGCTCCACCTTGAAGCCTTAGAATGACCAAGAAGGAAGGCCCACATAAAGCAGTGTGACTCCCTGTGGGTGAAGACATTTTGCAACCCTTAAAAGACTCTGGTACGAGTAAGACGGTATATTATCTCCAGTCTGCCCGAGGGGGAGCTTTGCAGAGGGGCGAGGATTCATATTCATGAGCAGAGATGATGGGGCTGCCGATGGGTTTCACATGGTGCGGTGGTCCTCTGTCTCCACATCCCATTTCCTGCCTTTGTTTTCCCTCTGTGGCTGGAGTAAGGTGGCTCCTTCATCTGTGTTAGTAAGTGGGTAGTACCTGGTGAAATACATGAGGTGGCTGGCGGTGTTCTTTTCTCTAGCTTTTCCATGTGAAACAGTAAGGCTGCGTGGACGCTCAGCCACGTGACTGAGGTTCCTACCGAGATGGTTAGGTGAATAAGTAATAGGACAAACACAGAGTCAGCTGGGCCGAGGAAAGTAAATAAAATAACAGCGTGTTCTTGGTCTTAGATCCTGCAACCCGAGGTCAGTCCTAGTGGGTCCTGGAGCTGCAGACGTTCTGATGCAGTGTGGGTGGAGAGGGAGGAAAGTATTGCTGCGGGAAGATGTGTACTGGCTCCTTGTGAAAGAAGTGGAGTATTTAACATTTCTCCAAGGAAAACATCTTTCATTACTTGACGTGTTCTGCGGTAATGATTTTTCAGTTCAACAAACAAGTACTTATTAGCGTTGGTGCGGGAACCTGGCTGAGGCCTATGGCAGGGCCGTTTCTAATGGGAGCTGGCTGGCTGTAGGGAGTGGGAGCCTGGCTGGTCACAGGTGGTCCCTGGGTGACAGCTCACTTGCTGATGGCTCGCCACCAGCAGCTTCCTGTCAAAGCCAGATGTGGGCTGCTCTCTTGAGCCCCTCAAGCCCAGGCCTTGGGGGCTGCAGGTTCAAGAGTGTGTTGGGGGGGGGCGTTGGGCGGGGAGAGGTAATCAGCACATTTATTTTGTGTTTGTTTGTTGCAGTTGGAACTTTCAGTGACTCTCCTTTGGTAGTTTGGCTAATAGCACTCATTTGGTGGCTCTGAGGGCCAGGACCTTGGCTGGTTCGGTGGATTGTTTTGGTTACAATTGGTGTGGGTCTGGCAGGGGTTTTTTGATGGGGCAGAGGCCTGCTTTGGTTGTGGGTCAGGCTGTTGTCGATTAATTAGTCAGAGGAAAGAGCTCAGGGACGGAGGCGGGCGCAGCGGGGCTGGGTGGGCTGCTGTGCTCTCCTGCCACCCTGTCTTGCGTGCCTTGCGTACCTCTCCCTTGAACAGTGGTGGGTACCTGTGCCTCCAGGGCCGTGTCTCCTGGTTCCTGGTGGTGTCGAGAGGGCGGCGGCCTTGTGCTGGCTCTCTTCTCTGTGGGAGTGGGAGGAAGTGAGTGCTTTCTGTACTCAGCCTCATCCGTGGCGCTAACTCCCACAGACCCTTGCGCGTGGCCTTCCCTCCTGATTTATCTTGCCATTTATTTTCCCTCCTGTTAGATCAGAGACAGGGCACCCATGTACTCACAGTGTCTGCCCGAAAACGGCTTTCCCTCATCTTTCTTCACCTTCTTTTCCGATCGTGGTGTCCATGACGTTGGACCTAGTGAGCTGTGAGCTTTCTAAAACTCCTCTTGCCTAGAGATGTCTAAACCTGAGTTCCCACAAAACTAAGAAGAGGTATCGATGGGTGATGGCGGTATATAAAACTTCATTGATCTGGATTCCCGAGGACAGTTGCTAACCTTCATGTTTGAGCCCCCAAATTATATCTGATGATGAGTCAGTCGCTCCCAAAAATATGATCTCAATTTATATCCTCCCACGGCAGCTTTTGATCCAGTACACGACATGGCTCCTCGAGTTCGCCTGCTCGGTGGATCCTCGGTGGTGCCCGCGGGGAACGCAGCGGTGTACCATTTATGCAGTCCAGGAGGATTAGCCATTAGGTGACTGGAACCCTGGCTGAGTGTGTGGGAGCAGCCTTCTGGGCTGTGTCTCTGTAATCAATCACTAAGCCTCTCATGAAATTCCAGATGTAATAATAAAGTCCATGATGATTATGTTTTTGGAGGCACAGGGCACACCATCCATAGACAGGGAAGAGATGAGAAGGATGAGCCAGTGTTTTGATTGGAGCATTAGGCCGATGAAGGGTCTTCCCCCCTAAGGATACTTTTGCCCTCAGCTAGCCGTTGGGCACATGTTTGTGAATGGAGATACTCCATTTGGGAAACCGAACTACTGCGTGGAAAGTGAGAGGGTACAAAAAGCGATCAAGCTTGGTTTACTGTGGCCGTGCATCCTGTCTTTCCCTCATAATCGTCCCCGTCCTAGAAGGGACCATCCTGATGAGGAGGCGACTTTTGCAGGTGGGGCAACAGAAGTGTCAAGGACTCAGCCATTCTGCCCTTGGAACGAGCCCTCCTTCCTTGTGGAGCGGCAGCCTGTGCTGGTGTGGAAATAGCAAATGGAACTTCATTCAGATCAACAGGCTTGACCAGAAAGCTTTGACGTTGTAGCAGGTGGCAGTTGGTGGACACGCAGTGGCCAAAGGACTTGGCTGCACTGAGGCACCTGATACAGCCGCCAGCCTGCTTTCCTGTCCCTGCCTGTCCTTTCTTCTCCCTGTGCCTCTGTGATGTTTCCAGAGAATGTGTCTTTACGAGGGGGCTTTACTTCACTTGCCTTGCAAAGTGCAGCTGCCGTTGTGAAGTTCCGTGAGGTGACTCTGAGCCACACCCGCCGGTGTGCCCACTACCGTGATTGTTTTGGTGGTCATGTGCGTGTCAGCTAGTTTTTCAAAACCAGTTCATAGCAAATATTAAATACAGAAGACAGAAGTGACAAAGACAAAACATGGTAAATCAGCTGCATCTGTCCGTGGAGGAAGATGAAGGCCTCATTTGGTTTCGTCCGCACGTTAAACGAAAGATCCGTTGCTTATTGTGGGACTCTTCTCCATGTTTCTCAAGCCACCATCCAGGTGAGGCCGTGCAGGCTGGCCTGGGTGGGCTCTGTCCCCATCTCCCGCAGGGCCCACTTTCTGGGTGCATTTGTTCAGCTTTCAGAGAGGAAGGACACCGGCCTGTTGTTTCTCTTTGAACCCTCAGAGGAAAGAGGGGTACGGCTTCCTGGTGGTCCTCCACTCTGCTGTTGAGTTGGGCCGCCCTGAATGTGGAGGGAGCTTCCAGGAAGCCCATCATTGTCTGGAATTGCCTGGGAGACCCTCTACCCACCGTCCTGGTGTTTTGGGACGTGTGCCATGACTGCGGTGGCCAGCGGGTGCTGTGTGGGAGTCACGTGGATGGGCTTACGTGGGAGTCCCCTGGCCTGTGATGCAGGCCAGCTTCCCTAGATGGATCTGTGTACCTGTCAACAAAGAACGTGTGTTCTTGAGTGCTCCTTCTGTGTCCTGGGGTGCCTTTCCCAGGGACTGGTGATTTCATACAGGAGCTCTCTGCATTGTTTCCAGTTTTAACAGAATCTGGTGATTTGTTAAAACTCTCCATGAGTCGGATCCGACTCGACGGCACTTGGCTGGCTCATGGATGTGTTGAGTCCAAAGGGCTGTGGACCACACAACATGTCAACAACCAACTTTTGTTTTTGTTTTGGGCCCTATCCGCTGTTGCTATTTTGGGCGGGAGGCGAGGAAGAGGGGAAAACAGAATCAGAGAAACTGTATGTGAATGGTGCTTGTGGGAAGGCCGTGGCCTGTGATGGCTCAGGGGCCAGACTCGGCCCTTTCGCTTACGGAGCTGCCCCGGCACTCGGACCCCAGGCCCGGGAGCACAGCTGTCAGGAGCCGTCAGCCCACTCCCCCTGAGCCGCCCCCTGCCCACTCGAGGTTGCCAGGACACCCAAAGACCAAGTGGAGTGAGGAAGCCCTGATTTCACTCGGGGGAGTTGCTGAGACGTTTGTGTGTGTGTTTTATTTATTGCTCCAGAATTTAGCACTGTCCTTACACAGAAAAACCAGCCTTTCCCTCATCACAAGGCAGCTTTTAGGAATTAAAAAAAGAAGAAGCAAAAGAAGAAGAGAAAGATCTTGACCCTCTTTGAAAGGAAATAAAGGAGGAACTGAGTGTAAGGAAGACAACAACAAAAAAGCTGATATAACAGTTTTTGTGATTACTCACATCCTAGGCTGGTGCTTGAGGAAGCTGGTTATAATGGAATTTCAGTTTTCCCTTCCTGGCTGCGTCCCTGCTCTCTTTTGTCCATTAGAGTGAGGAGTGGTTTGTATTTGATGTGGAAACAAAACAAAACAAAACAACCTTTTGGCATGTGCTCCTTGTTCTTAGCTGACCACAGGCCAGTGGGACCAAAATGGGAATTGCTCGCCCTTGTGATTACGTCTAACCAGGAGGGAGCTGTGAAGAGACCAAGAGAGTTGGGAAGTTAAATATTGGGGCCTTCAGCCCCACATGCTCACACATCCTATGCAGGGAACCCTGGCCTCTCTCTAACTGACATCTTTGACACCAGGCTTCAACTGAAGTAAGCCAACAACCCCAAGCCAACAACCCCTAAATAACTCACCTTCAGATATTTGTAACTGAAAAATCTACAGTCACATCATGGTTAGTTATTGTTGGTGGCCGCTGTCCAAACACCATTTTGAAAGATTATTTGATCTCTGTTGCTAGGCACGCTGCTGGTAGTCGATGACCAGTCCCACCAGCGTAGAATGAACACCAAGACCTGCCCCCAGGCAGACCTGCATTAACTGTAGCCCAGCCCAGTGCCGTCGTGAGCGTTAACTCTGAGTAACTGAAATCAGTGTTGTGCAAGCAGACTTGAGCGTGCCGACCTGAGACCACTCGTTTCTTGCAGGGCTCTGCGAGATGGTAATCGTGGTAATGTGATCTAAATGTAGCTTACCTAGCTCTGCTTAGCCTGAACACAGAGACACCCTGACACCTTCGTCTCGGCAGTCAGAAATTACCGTGGTCTCTTGTTTCTTGCTCTCAGCTTAGGTGACCAAGCCAAGAAGTAATTACATCATTAGGATTGACAAAGCTGTTCCTGTAATACGTCTTCTCCTCGAGCTGGGGTAACTTGTGTCCACTCGCCGTTTTCTGTCTCTTTGTCACGGCAACCATTGTCACTGCGGTACTTTGGTTCACAAAGTTTGGGAGTCTTGTGCCACTCGGATCTAACAGGGGCATTGAGTTTTCTGTCCCTGGAGCTCTCGGAAGTTTAGAGATAGACATCTGGCCTCTGTAGTAAGTTGACCAAGTTACACCTAAGTAGGATCCTGGAGCAGTGATTGGAAACTTCTCCCTGTTTGGTGACAACTACACTATTGGTTTTGCCAGGATATGCAGATATCTACCACAGCTTAGCTGCAGGGGTGCCTCTTCAGAGCCATCTCCTGTTACCGTGCTTCCAGAGAATTCTTCATTTTGCAATTACGGTATCTGCAGTAGGTGTATGATATTGTAATTAATTGTTACTGATTTAAAATAAGTACCTCCTGCTTAGAGGCTCATTTGGACTATACGTATCCAAGTGAACCTGATCCTTACATTAAAAAATAATAACAATAAAGGGCAGTTTCTCCCTTTTTACTTGTTAGATAGGAAAGGGGAGAAATAGTTTCTGCTAAAGAGAAATGAGCCTGTTATTTATGACCTAACGGCCAGTTCAGTGACGAAGACATTCTCAGAACCCCTGTCCTTAGTCATGCCAACACGCCAACCGCAGAATGTGTTGATGGCTGGATGAGAGGGAGTTAGCTGCAGGCTTGGCTCAGCTGACAGGGAGCCAGCCTGCTGCAACAAGTCCTTCCGGCTGCACCTTGGTTGGCCTGGGTCACTTCCCTGAGCCTGTACTGTACAGTGGACGGCGTGGCCTGCAGCTCCGGCTCTGTCTCAAAGCTGATGTTATTTGCCCACATCTGAATGTTCCAGTGGACACAGCTGGGAGAGAAGCTGTGGTATGCCGTGCGGCTTCCTGAGACATCGGCTGAAGGAGTTACCTGCTTGTGGAGATCACTGCGCCTTTCAGCAAGACGTGCTGACGTCGGGGTGGATGGTGCAGAAGTCCGTCCTAGCTGGGGTCCTGGGCAAAAGTGGCATTCCCTCTTCTGCATTTATAGCAATTTTTTTTTAAAATTATTCTTGATGTTTTGCCCATTGTGCCATTAGCTTCTTCTGAGGACAGAGCGAAATAGCTGGGACGCAGAAGAACAAAGTGTGAACTGAACGCATTTAATTATTGATATCTTAGTAACTAGAGGCTCTAAAGTGATGCTGTCGCGTACCTTGGCGATCTGACGGCAGCTTAGTGTGCAGATGCAGCCAGAGACAGCGTCCAGATAAACCCTAGAAAAGGAGAACACGAAACAACGAAGAGAAACCAGTAGTTTGTTTCCTCGTTTCTTTATTTTCTATCAACTGGTTTTGTGTTGTGCATTGAGATTTATTTGTTTTTAGATAATGACACAGCATAAGATAAATTTTACCGTAGCCTATACACTGTCGAGCTATGGTGTTTCAGTTAAATCCCTGGACTGATTACTGTCGACTCAAATCCTGTGTGTTTTTGTATGTACATAGATAGACACGTGTGCACACTATGTACGTGTTACGTGTATTTAACAACCAATAATCCACGGCTTTGGAGTTGTTCCGCCTCATGGTGCTGGTCCCACAGAACAGAGAAGAACTGCCCCATAGGCTGCCAAGGCTGTAAGTCTTTACAGAAGCTGGCTACCGCATCTCTCTCCCACGGAGCAGCTGGTGGGTTTGAACTGCTGACCTTTCAGTTAGCAGCCCAGTGCCTTAGGCCCAGTGCCACCAGGCCTCCTTAGGTACATGTGCGTGTATGTGTGTGTGCATTTCCAGAAGTAGACATGTGGAAGCACATGTATAGGTCTATATAGGTGTATGTAAGTATGCAGTGTGTGTAGAATCTCCCTGAAATCAACGTTAAACACAGTCTTATGCTTAACAGAGGTCTTATTCCTACAAATCATTCTTATTTCACAGTTTCTTTCTTACAAAAGGATTTTTTTTAACCAGCCTCACAGGCCTGATTTCCTACAGATGAAGCATAATGACAACATAGTACAGCTTCCTTTTCTCTCACTAGTTACCCAATCCTTCTCAAGTGTAGGAAAGGAAGGATTCTCACTCTTTTTCTTGACATGTTAATATAAGTCATCACATTTTCAGGTTTTTATTTTATTGTCTCTCAAATACGGAATATGCTTCCCGAGTGTAAAAGGTGTATGGAAGCCTTTCCAGTGTTTGGCAGACATTCACAGGTAAGAGTGCCCTAGACGTCCAGCACTTCAAGTCAGGGGTCCTGGAAAAGAAGGGAATTATGTGTGCACATAATGCTATGAGTTGGACCTGACTGCACAGCAGTGGATTTTTTTTTTTAATCAAGCATTGCTGTGGAATGTATGTATATTTTTTGGAATACTTGGCCCATTGGTAGTGATGGTGATTAATTGTTTGCTTTTACTTATGACTACTCTGTCTCTCTCTTTTTTTTTAAGAAACAAAGTGTTAATGTGTTTCAAAAATTTGATTGAGTGTTAGAAGAATGGGAAGCCCACCTTTTACCTGGATTAGTCCCTTCCTTCTAGAACACCACTTCCGTACTCCTCCCATGGAATTAGACTTCTTCCCGGGAGCTTCGGTTGCCCTGGTCCGTGTGAACGGGTCCCTGCTGCATCGGGCCTCCACTGAAAGGCTGTGTGGTATTCCAGGAGGATATTTATTTGAAGTTGCGGAAATGTTTCTGGTGAGAGAGCTGAGACCCAGACAGTGTCACCGCACAGTTTGCTCTGCAGAGAGGAGTGGCCTTCTGTGTTTCGTGTGCTCCATTTTCCCTAATAGCAGCAAACGTGCTGCCTTTTGCGGCTGCTGACTTGAATATTAAATAAGGAGGCTCCATAAGATACTTGCCCCGCATCCCAGGTTCCTTGAGAAAATGAGTTACAGTGATACATCATGGGAGGTCAGCACCACCTGCTGAGAGTGTTCAGTGCATCTGCATGTAGATTTGTGTGCACATGCATATCACACACAACATGCACACATGCTCACACAGCCACACATGCACACACACATGCTTGCACCAAGCATGTGTGCATACAGCGTTACTAGAGAGTCTTGAAAGATCTGACATAAGTTTCCCCTTGTGAAACTAAGTGCATTTTAATTTTTTTATTAAAAAAGTAATAAAGCACACAGTGCAAAATCCAAGAGAACCAAAGGGCACGCAATTAAAAAAGAATATTCTTCCCACCCTGGTTCTGCAGTTCCTCTCCCTGGGGACAGGCAGTGTTACTGCTTCATGGTGCATCCTTCCAGATATTTTAAATCATGAAGAAACGTATACACATAGATGATAGCAAATTGTTTTCAGTTAAAAACATCTTAGATATCTACAATTTGACATGTATCCAAAAATTAAAATACATTGATGGATGGATAGATATATATATGGTAAAGCGAGTAAGATGTTGACATTCACATCTAACTGGTTGGTGTGCAGGTGTTCACTGGAAAATTCTTTAAAGCTTTGCTGTATGTGTTTTATTTTGCATAATAAAATGGTGGAGACACGTGTATCTTAGTGACCATCTTCGATCATATGACATCAGTGATGTGATACAAATCCACCCCATGCATTTTAAAGGCAACTTACTACTTCAGCCAGCCAGATCCTGTCCTGATGCAAATTGAAAGTTGCTTTCAAGCTTTCCTGTTACAAACAATGCCGCCACGAACGTGCATCTTTGTGCAGGAGCACCCTTCTGCTTACTCCTTTGTGGGTTACATTCCTAAAAGTGGAATTGTTAGCTGAAAGGGTATGTGCAGTTAACAGTGTGATAAATAGCCAGTTTATTCGCCACGAAACCTGTGCACACACTTCCCCTCCTACCGCAGTGTGGGAGTGTGCTGGTGACGTTAAGTGGCTGTCAGAGCTTCGGTGGCAGCGACTCACTTTCCACAGCCCCTCCTCTTGCTGACCAGGGACCCAGAAAGTCCCCATCCCTCTGAGACAGGAGAGAGATGTGAAAACATGTGAATCCCTGTATTAATCGTAGAGTGTTTTGTCTGTTTACATCTGTGTCTTTTGTCCTTGGGTGGCAGCGACTAGCATTCAATTCACAGAATCACAGACGTCTAGACTCCACTCCAATGACAGCCGCAGGAAAACCAGGCTCAGAAAGGGGAAGGGACCAGCCCAAGGTCACATGGTCATTTCTTGGCGCCGAACCCAAACAGCAAAGGTGTCCAGTGATTTAAAACGTGGCTCAGTGGCCGGGCTACAGAGGCTGTCCCGTCGGCATCCTTGTTCCGGGCACATGCCGGTGGAACCTGGCGGCTAGGACAGAAGGTTGTGTGAGTGTGTGCTACCTGTGTTTGGTACCTGCTGAGGACGGCAGAGGTGGCTGGTTACAGCATATAGCTTCTTAGATGATGATTGTATCATCCTGAAAATGGCCTTTTGGGTTTGGGCTGAATAACATTTCAGGATTTTGAAACACTTACTTATATAACTGTTTTTGTTTTTTTTTAAGTGTAATTGATGATGTCGTGGTAAAAGGTATTGAGCATTTTTCTGACATTTTTCTAACTTCAGCACTTTTCTAATCGTTCCTTGGAAAAAAAATATGCTCATATGAAAATGGTTCCTTCAGTGTCCACTCATGGAATTGAAAGAAAAAAGAATTCGCTGTGGGTGTGTGAACTGCTGTGCCAAGAGATGCTCTGATTTTAAAGTGTTTTCCCCTCTGGGCTTGGCCTAAATAACACAAGGAGACCTCATGGTTCTGAGGCTGGTTTTCCCTCGTTTTAAGGCAGTAACAGTGACTTGGTCCAGCCTGCTTGTCAGGGACCAAAACAATAAAATAAAAGCATTGCGGGCATTACCATTGAGTTGATTCCGACTCATACTGTGTCAGGAAGGTACTGTGAAATGCTGACTGTGGTGCAGATTTGACCAAAGTTTCACGTGTCAGTAGGCCAACACGTGGTGAGTGTGAGGAGGAGCTCCCCAGCCGTCACCCCTCATACAGGGTCTCTCACCTCTGCTCCTGGCGTTGGCTTTGGAGATGAGAGCAAAGCTCTCTCCATGCAGACCAGAAGCAGTCTCCTAAAGTTGTGTTGGCATTGAAAGCCTTCATCATTTCTCATTGATGTTGGAGAAATCAGGACACTTTAATAAATTATATTAATTTCCCAGCCTTGCTGGGATTGTGTGAGTGACGGGGTTGGAGCGAGATCAAGTTAACCACACTCATTCCTTTTTTGTCCAAATCTCATGATTCCATCTTTGATTCTGAGCCATTGGATTGTAAACGTTAAAGATAAAAGTTCAAATAGTTGAATTCTAATGACAGAAAAACCATAGATGTACTAAATAATAGCATCAACAGCAATAATACTCAAACAGGCCCACTGGCTGTCTTCCCAGCAGTATGAGTCCTGCCTTCTGCTTCCTTTTGGCTGTGAGGTGGGGTGTACACTAGAGAGTTTGCCTGTGTGAGTGGGCACAGGGCAGAGGCAGCTTCTGGTCATGTTTCTTAGAGACATACTTCTCTTCCTTGGTTTGTGGTGAAGGTGTCTGTCCCTGATTCTGATCCCTGGGCCCACACTGTCCTAGAGAGTACAGCCTCACATGCAGTGTGATGCCCACGGAGGCCCACCCAGAAGAGATGCAGCCCTTCCAGGCCCCCAGTGTGTCCAGGCTCATGGTGGCCCAGCCAGAAGAGACCTCTCCAGGCCCCTGGAGTATCCAAGCTCAAGTTCAGATACACGCCAGCACTGCTGGCTGCCCCACTGGGTAGAGGGTACCTTCGTAGACGTGTGACAGTGTGGGCAGCCTATTGAGGACTGTGTGTTCCTTTCTTCGGGGCCTGCCCTCGGGGGCAGAAGTCAGGTTCTTCTTTGGGGGTCTCAATATGGACAGTGAGTCATGGGGAAGACCTTGAGTTCCCTTTCCTGAAGGTCTTGTTGTGATAGTCAGCAAGCGTTAGGATGGGTCTGTTAAATGTGTGGCCATCGGAGTGTTAATAAGCCAGCTCCAGGTATCTGTGAGCAGAGAAAAATCCAGCACCCTGCCTTTGTAGAGTTCTTTGACATCAAATCCTTGTAGAGGTGAATGACAAAAAGAAAGTGAAAGAGAGAGAGAAAGGTAGACGCGTATCAGCAGAAGGATGCTTTGTCTTTTTTATCTAAATGGCAGAGCTCATGTGTCTTGCTGTCTGAAACAAACTTGGTTTTATGTAATTCGGCTTATTAATAGGAGCTCACCATTGACTCGTATTTTTTTTCCTAATTTTTTAAACCCTCCATGTCGTTGCATAGTAAATATTATGAAATCCCTGCAACAGAGGCACCTTCATAGGGTTGGAGGCTAGAGGGCATCTCTGCCATCCTGGATGGAGCCAGAAGTCTCCATGGGCCTGGCCTTCAGCGGTTGGTACTGGGTGTTCACTGCCTTGGGGCTGTCTCAGCAGCTGATAGCAGGAGGCTTGTTTGAAACCGTTTACATGTGTGAGAAATGCTCTCCCTTCTTTGTTGCATGAAAAAAGCACGTTGCCAAATGCTGTACAAACTGAACAGGCACACGCACATGTGCGCACACGTGTACACATGTGCTCACACACACTCATGGACACACAGTCGATGTGCACACTCACACCCATGCACTCACACACACACACTCGTATGTGCACACTCACGCATACCTACACAGTCATACAGACACTTGGACACACACCCGTGCATGCTACGGTAGGATAAAAAGGAGAAGTCCCTCACTTTTTGTCTTTCCTTCTGTGTTTTCCAAGTTTTTGATGACAGACATATGTCATTAACCCTTGTACCTGAAGCCGACAGTGTCTTGTATCAGACAGCTTGGTAAGTGGGAAGATAGTAACTAGTCAGTTTCATTCACATGTTCAAAATGAAATAGTCAACGCATCTTATTCTCCTGGCCCCCCCTCTGTCTCTGTCCCTGTCACTCTGTCTCTCTCTCTCACACACACAGACTAGAGGAGAAGTGGCGTTTTCCGCAGTGGTTTGCTGTCGCTCCCTGGCCCTGAGTCTGTTTCGTGTACACAGTGGCAGCAGACGACTTCCGTGCCATCCAGAGCAGAGCCCGAGGCTCCAGGCCCGGCAGCTCCTGTACAGGTAGCTAGAAATGCATTCGCTGTGTCCGAACAGTTACAACCTCAAACTTCACAAGGATGGCTTTGGGGAGTTTCCACAGTGAGCCATTTGAGGACCCTGTGAAGCATTACCAAGCAGTGACGGGACACTGCAAGGTGGAGTGGTGGTGTCTGCCGTCTGGGGCTTTCTGCACACCCACCCTAAGTCAGGGCCTTTGCCTTCTCAGCACTGTCGTTTACTCGTCTCTTCATGGGGGTCAGTTAATCAAGTTTGGAGGATTACCTTAGGCTTTAAGGGGCTATGGGATGAAGGAACAGGCAATAAAATCCCGTGATACACTCACGAGTTACTGCTCTCTTTCACCGCGTCAGCCTGCCTTCTCCGTGTACTGAAACGTGTAAGACAATGTATTGCCGGTTGTGAAGCTATGATTTTAAAAGCTTGACACTTAAGTCCACTTCTCTGGAGGATGCAGCGGGAGTTTCCCATGTGGAGGGCTCATCCTAACACTTGCTGACCATCACAACAAGACCCTCGGGAAAGGGAACTCGGGGTCCTCCGTGTCACTCACTGCAGTGTCCAGCACCACTCAGGACTCGGTGATATCCTGTAGCCACTGAGAAAACTATTTCCCAAAGCTACTGTGAATACTTAGGCCTGTAGCTGAGCTCGTTCCTTCTGAGTCGTCGGCATCTAGAGTCAGAGACATCAGCTCCTGGTAGCTTGCCTGGCTGCGTGCAGCCGGAGTGTGCCTTAGACCCAGGCATGCATTTGTTGGCACCAGCTGCGGGAATGTGCCTGCAAGGGTTAATGACAGCGACCTGCGAAGGCCTAGGGGAGGGGAAAGGTCAGTTACTGAGGTCATCTCTCTCCAGAAACGTGTAGCCCCCACCTGAGAACACCCACAGGTAGCATTTCTAGAAGGTGGGTGTGTAGCAGAAAGCCACTCCAGGTCCTGAGTCTCAGAAAGAAATCTTTCAGCTGACCGATCCCATTTATGTATTTGAAGACAAACTACAGTCTGTCTCTCTAGCAACACAGTGGTCACAACGACAGGCACAACCGTCGCAGTGACTGTGAAGCGGGTTGGGGATTGGACTGGGCTGGACTTGGTGGTGCCGAAGGCAGGTGCAGGACTGTGCTGACTCAGCAGTCCCTCACGACAACAAGGACAACAATATTCGTACAATGAAATATGATAGAGCCGTAGAAATGAAGGGACCCAAATGACGTATGGCAACTGGAGTGGGTCCTCTGGACCCCGCAAGAGGAAGGGAGCAAGTCAAGAAGGCTGTAGATGGTAGGCTGTCTTTTTGATAAAGCTCCAGAGTAAACACTAACTCACCATGTGCTGTTTAGGGCTATAAGCACATTCGTATCCAGGGCAGCCCGATGGCAACACTGTGGTTCTCAAGTTGGGTCCTGCTTCACCGATGAAGGTCAGTGCATCTCAGCTCCCGTGTTTGTAGTAGAGTCCCTGTGTGGTGCAGAGGTCACTGTGCTTTGCTGCTCGCTGAGAGATTGGTGATCTGTGTCTACCCAGAGATGTCTCAGAGGCAAGGCCTGAAAATCAGCCGTTGGAAACCTCGTGGAGCGCAGTCCCCAGCGGACACACGTGGGGTCACCGTGAGTCAACTGCAGGGGATGTCGGCTGTTTTGTTCACAGATATATGACCTCTGTTGTTGCAAGTGGCACCTCTCACACTGTGCAGCGTTTCAGGGTGTGGTCCAGTCACTTCTTAGCATCATTTCTAGCTCTGAGCTCTGCTGTCCTAGCCACACTAGCGGTGATGGCTTTGGGGAGATTTGGGAAGACACTTCTATCAGCTGTTTATTTGGGAAAGAATGAGGAACCAAAGGGCTCTTGCTGCTGTTTCCTGGGAATGCCTCTAAAGAGTCCATGTATTATTCATTCTGTCAGTGGAGCCTGCCTCCCCTGAACCCTACACAACTTCTCTTTTAGCTCCTTGGGTGGAAAACTAGTAATCGCTGGCCTGTCGGGTCAGAGAAGAGTTTTGTTGTCCTTGACTTGGCGGCTGTTTTCTTTCTTCAGAGTTGTTTGTGTAGGAAGTTTTGGTCAGCCTGTGGTGCCTTGAGGGGTGGTGGGCACATGGCAAAGCAAGGCTGTGGTTTCCTTGTTGACATGGCATTCTGTGGCTCAGGTGAGTCGCTCAGATTCTGGGACTGGAGTTTGTTTTGCCAACCTTGATACGGTACTGTAGGGATTAGGCCATTTCTGCTTCTTAAGGTGCTTTAATTGTTTATGCCTCAGTCAGTGACTCTCCTGTGTATGTGCGTGTGTGTGTGTTTGTGTATTTCTCTTTATATATGTAAATATAAAAAACCCAGTTCTTCAGTGGATTCTGACTGATGGTGACCCTATGGAACGGAGTGAAACTGCCCCATAGGGTTTCCACAGAATAGCTGGTGAATTCAAACTGCTGACCTTTTGGTTTGCAGCCAAGTTCTTAACCACTGCACCACTGGGAGTCTGATCTGTGTGAATGTGTGTGTGTGTGTGTGTGTGTGTATGCATACATATATGTATGTGTAGACACGTGAATATGGACACATACACATACACACACCGACATGTGTATAGACACGCATGATGTCTACACACATGTGTATATGCACACATATACACACATGCGTGCATGTACATGTATACATGTGTATGTATATGTGTTTGTACACACACACGGAGACATAGGTAGATATGTAAACTCTAGTGATACAGTGGTTAAAGTGCTACAGCTGCTAACCGAAAGGTCAGCAGTTCACATCCACCAGGTGCTCCTTGGAAACTCTGCGGGGTAGTTCCACTTTGTTCTATCCAGCTGCCGTGAGTCGGAATTGACTCAGTGGCAATGGTTTTTGTTTTGGGGTGTGTGTGTATGTATATATATTTAATTCCCAATGATATCTTTGCAATATTTCTGTGAAGCAGTGTGTGTGCACAATTCTAAAAAATAAGGAAATGATTTTCTCTCCTTTTGGACAGAAGCCTTTGGTGTTTGCCGCAGTCTCCTTTTATCTGCAGCAGAAGCGGGCACTCTTGGCAGCTGCTATTCATAGCTTGCTTGTTTCTGTAGCGTTGCTAAGTTGTTAGGTGGTGATCCACACTTTCCCTAAGCCCTGTTTTCTTTTGGGGGGGGAGGAGGAGGGGCGAATTATGGGACTTTTAACAAGAACTAGTTTGATGCATGTTTTTATATCCAGATCTGCTCGTCCAGGAAAAGCAACTTCCCAGGTCCCTGGTATCTGGCTCATATGATCAACCAAGAGACTGAGCTGAAATTAATTAGCTGCATTCAGTCATGGCACCAGGCTGGCAGAAATGTCCCTGGGCTGCCCGGGCGGGGGGAGGGGGGCACAGGGGGACTTGCAAGGAGGCACCAGAGATGCTCTAAA
>CM053161.1:76712121-76987121 GCA_028571685.1 Heterohyrax brucei
TCCTCCTGCCGAAACAGACACCCCATGTGTGATGAGGAGTCGGGGTGACAATCCCCTATTTCTGCCATTTTCAGTGGAAAGGTACTTTAATTACTACAGCCTAAGAAGTAGTGCGGAATTTTTAACAGATAAAGAGAAGACTAAAGGGATGGGAGGCCCACTGATAGGGCCTGTTGCCTCAGTGTGTTAAATGGTTCCAGATTCTGGCCGAGGATTTAGGAGATGACCCTAGTGGGCACCCCTCAATGCTTGGTAACCCAGGTTCATAAGCAACAGGGGCTGTACCCGTCACAGAAGGGGTCCTGCGTGCATAATGGTTAAGCATTCAGCTGCTCACGAAAACGTTAATGGTTCAAAGCCAGCAGTCCCTCCATCTGAGAAAGGACCTAGCGGTCTCCTTCCATACACACCACAGCCTGGGAGACCCGTGGGGCAGTTCCAGTGCGTCGCATAGCATAGCTATGAGTCAGTTTCAGCTCAGCACACCCAACAACAGCAAAACCCTTCACCGCGATGCATGGCCTACCTCCTGTAGCATCTACCTTGATGGAACCTTCTCCTGGCTTCTAGAAGGAGAAAGAGCTACAAGCAGTTTCTGCCTCTCCTCTCCTATGACGCTGACAGCCATTGGAAGCCAGCAAAAGAAGGAGAGGGCAGGAGTGCTTGGTTAGCACAAGAAATCACATCTCCTGCTCCAAATGTTTATTGAAACTTTCAAAAACAAGTTTTGAAAAAGGACTCACTACAACCAATGGAATAAAATAAAATTCAGCCCTGGCTTAGGAAGATCTTGTGAGTTGTTATCATAAATCCGCATCTGACAAGTGGCTTTCCGTTACTGAGAAGCTCCATCGATGGCCTCGGGATGGTGGCCTGATCGTCAGCTGGCAGATGAGGGACAAAGCGGCTTGTCACCACGCCAGCAGATTGCCCCGGAGTTGTTTGTAATGACAGGCAACAAAGAATGGCTGCTCACAGTGATCTCTTGTTTTATAAGCTTGGTGTTAGGAGACGCCCTGCGACCCAGAACGGGCTCGGCACAACACACCCAGCTGGATGGGGTCTCCTAGAGCCACATTCCACCTTTGACAATTTACTCGCCAGGCCAGTGTGCTGGCCCGTGTCGGGGCTCTAACAAATGCTGTAGTAAAAATAATGCCCACTTGGCTCCCTGTGACTCCCCATCCCCTGCTCCCAGATTTCTGCCTTTCATTGTGGCATAGAAACTGTGCCCAATCCTTTCTCTTTCCCATGTTTTAGGCTTTTTTTTTTTTTTTTTGCATTTGATCTTGATTGTCTTAAAAAATTAATCAGACACATGTTCACTATGTATTTTATCCAACTGTCTCCAGAATGTTTTTTGACAATTTAGAAAAATGTTTTGAAAAATAGGAAAGGGAAATATTGAAGTAATTATGATCCTCACATGGCAAGGCCGAGAGGAGGAAACTACTCGGAGGCAGACAGGGTGTGCAGACGGGTTTAATTATTTTTAAGTGCAATAAAATTGCAACGCTCAGAGGCAAGATTGATGTTTTGGATCCTTTCTCATGCTGACCTCTTTGAGGGCTGTACGCCTCACCAAGGGGACAGTGGCTGGCCAAAGAGTGGCTGGGGCTCCACTCAAGTCCTCAGTCATCACGTAACTTCCGTCAGCTCTTCCCAAGCTTCTTCAAATAAACATACAACCTAAGTCAAAACCATATGCTGGCTACGCAAAACAGTGTCAAGGCTCCTCCCCACCGGGCTGTCTTCCCAGGGACCTCCCAACAGAAGTCCTGCTGCTTCTGTCCTGAAGCTGGAGCTGTGTCTGTGATCCAGAGAAAAACAAGCCCGTTGTCGTCAAGTGGATTCTGACTCTGACAACCTCGCGTGTGTTTGAGTAGAACTGTGCTCCACAGGGTCTCCTTTGGCTGATTTTTCGGCAGTGAATTGCCAGGCCTTTCTTCCGAAATGACTCTGGTCATCAGCCAAGGGTGTTAACTGTTTATACCAGCCGGCAACCATGTAGATCATCTATGTCCTACCAAGAAGGAGGGCACCCCAACACAAGGCGTGTGGTCATGCCAGCAGGGGCTCATGACACCCATTATCTTTGTGGAGAATGACAGGCATCACGAGGTCAGAAAGTAATGTAGGTATTGCAAAGACTACATTTTGCCAGATCCGAAGGCCAAACAGAAGAACAGAGGGGACTGTTCTTTTCAGGACTGTATTTTTTCAAAAAAGTAAATGCCTCTCTCCCTTACCACCCTTATAACCATCAAAGACTATCTTCTTGTGTTTAAACCTTTTCTTATTTATAAAAGTGGTCTCATAACAATGCTTCTCCTTTTGCAATTGACTAATTTCACTCAGCATAATGCTTTCCAGATTCTCCCATATTGTGAGAAGTTGTCCAAATTTGTCATTGCTTTTCATCATTGCATAGTATTCCGTTGTGCACATATCCCACAGTTTGTTTATCCATTCAACCTAGGTGCCCAACAACACAGGGCACCTAGGTTGATTCCATCCTCTTGCTATTGTGAACAGTGCTGTGATGAACACTAGTATGCATGTCTCTATTTATCTGGAAGCTCTTATTTCTCTAGGATACATTCCAAGAAGTGGGATTTCTAGATCACATAGTATTTCTATTTCTAGCTTTTTAAGAAAGCTCCAAATCAATTTCCAAAGTGGTTGTACCATTTTACATTCTAACCAGCTATATAGAAGAGTTCCATTCTCTCCACAGCTTCTCCAGCATTATTTTATGTTTTTTTTGGATTAATGCCGACCTTGTTGGGGTGAGATGGCATGTCATTGTAGTTTTGATTTGGATTTCTCTAATAGTGAAAGATCTTGAGCATTTCCTCACGTGTTTGCTAGCCTCCTGAATGCCTTCTTTGGTGAAGTGCCTATTCATATCCTTTTCCTATTTTTTTTTACTATGATTAAGTGAAAGTTTCCATATAAACCCCCAAGCATCTGCCTTTCTGTAACTCTGTCTGCACGCCTCACCTGTGACAGCACACTCTTCTTTTTCACTCTTTACTTCTAGTATTCTTTCAGCTAACACCTGTCTGCTTCTCTCCATCCTTTCCCCTCTAAAAAGAAACAAGCAGGACAGCCTCATATATATATTAATCATAAAGTACACATGCCGCATGCATTACTCTGTGTCCCCAGGTCCAGTTCCCTCTTTTTCTGAGTTGTTGGCTTCAGTACTGGTTTCAGCTCTGGGCTAGCAGCAAGTCCAGGGGTCATGTATTCAGGTGACCAGGTTGTCGTGCCACCGAGTCTGGATCTGTGCTTCCCTTTTCTTCATGCTACGTTGGGACTCTATGTGGTGTCCCACATCAGAGCTCCCTTTGGTGCTGGCTGGAAACTGTCGAGTTCTTCCAGTCTGATGCTGATGTAATCTTCCAGTCATATGCATCCTTCTGTCTCCATGGCTCATTTTTCCTCGTGTCTTCAACGTTCTCAGTTGTCATACATTTCAGGTGGGTTGGGACCAGTTGATGACTTTTGCCCGTTTTTTAACTGGGTTATTTGTCTTTTGGTTGTTGAGGTTTTGCAGTATCTTATAATTGTTAGAGGTTAGATGCTGGGAAGATTTTCTATAGCCAAAAAGTTTTCCCAGTCTGTAGGTTGTCAGGACTATAATTTAAGTGTTTATTATATAGGAGTGAAAAGAGACTAGAGTCACCTGATGGTGCAAACAATTAGCTCATGTGGCTGCTAATGGAAACGTCAGTAGTTCAAGCCTCCCCAGAGGTACCTTCTAAGAAAGGCTTGGTGACCTGCTTCTGAAAGATCAGCCACTGCGAACTCCAGGGGGCAGGGTCCGAGCCGACTTGGTGGCAGTTGTTGTCCAGAAGAGAGGACCCACATATTGAAAGATACCCACTTCCTGCAACGTCGCAGGCCCTGGAGCAAGGCGCCTCTGCCCTGCGGAGATCTGACGAGCCTGGACTCAGCTCCCAGGCCACCCCATTCTTAGAGTCTCTGCCAGGTCCAAGCTCACCCGTCATGGTGTGAACTTCTAGGGGTTTTCGTTTGCGAGGTGCCCTCTGTGTCTATCCCTTCCGAGCCACCTCAGAGAGGTTATGCAGTTGACCCGTCGGCCTCACCTCAACTCCACCTACACCCAGTAATTTATTCGTGTTTACCGAGGACAGGAGGTGGCTGTGAGGCAGAGTGGACTCATGGGCAATGGGTTTGGGTTTTTTGTTCGTTTGGGATTGAGGGGATGTGGTGAGGTGTTGTTCGAAGCCACACCTTGCCTTTGCCATCCATCCTGTCTCGCTCCTAGCACTTGTTCTCAGGAACATCACCAGTCCCTTCCCTGCCTCCCGTGGAGCCCTTGCATGGCCATCTCGTTTGCTCAGCAGGCCCTCCAGGTCTTGTCCTCAAGGCCACATGGCCAATCCATGATTTTCTTCTGATTGGTGTAGAGCTCTCCCCAAGAAGAACACTCGTGAAGCGCCCCCGTACCACGTCTCCCATGCCTCTCACAACAGAGTCTTTATACCACCACTAGACGAATGACATACTTGCATTTATGACCTCTCGTCAGAGGTGGTGACAGGCAAGTAGCACAGGCGGTATGCTGTTTGTTCCTTCAGATGTGCTGCTCCTGCAACGTGTGTGAGGCAGCCAGGGGCAAGACAACTTGGGACAACTCGTGGGGCTTGGATTTATGGGATGCCTGCTCTCGGTACTGCTGGGTAGGGAAGCTTACCGCTAAGAGGCAGCCCAGGAGGCTGTGCCCTAGCTCAGTGTGGGGGGCTGGGTGGCCTCACCAACACCAGGAACTCCCCCCAGGGGCTTTTTCAGGGCTGCCAATTCCTCTGCTCTCTGCAAGGACCTGGAAATCTCTGATGCATCCTCGCCCCTCCTGTCTTCCTCCCCAAGAGAGGCCTCAGCTGGGCACACAGCTCTCCAGGCTCTTCACGGGGCAGGCAGGGCAGGACTTCTGCCTCCTGGGCCTGAGATACAGTCCCACAGGTTCTCGGACTTGCTTTGCGACTCCCAGGAGGACCATGCACAGCACTGTGACCTCCGGAGAGTCAGCAAACTTATGTGAGGCAAAAACCCCACCCGACTGTAACAAATGTGCTCCAGAGCCTTCTGGACTTTCATTTTTTCTTTTTATCACTCTTTCTGCTAAACAAGATTTTTAGCTGTGGATCTAGAAGACGACACTGATCATAGCAATAACAGTAGTGTTTCCATACGGGAGCTTCCAGGTAGGAGACGCGGCTTCCGCTTTCATCCTACGCGTCTCAAAAGCAGCGAGTGCCCAGCGGCCAGTGGAGGCTCGTGTGTTACCAGCAGGCCATATAGATTTCAGCAGAGCTTCAGGGCTAACGAAAAAGTAGGAAGAAAGGTCTGGCCATCTACTTTCAGCAAACAGCCTATGCAAATGCTGTTGATCACAAGATCAGATCTGTAACCAGTCATGAGAGTGGCACCGGATGGGGCAGCACTTTCTTACACTGTGCAGGCGGTCTCCATCAGTTGGAGGCAGTCTTGATGACAGCTCAGCTGCTAGGTGTGAGGTCTCGTGTCAGGTCCTTTAACTCTGCTGTGTCATTCAACCATTCCAATGTGACTCCAAGGAAGGTATAGGGAGTAAACCCATTTACAGTGGAGAAACCGAGGCTCGCAGAGGGCCAGCACTTTCCCAGACGCCGCAGCCTGCCAGTGGGGAGTCTTGGCCTCCGAACCTGGACTGTTTTCCATCTGACCACCCCGGCCTCCCAGAAGCTCTGTGCTTGGTGTCGGATACTGCTGTGGGCATCCTAGGTGGCCATCCCGAGGGTAGGTAACAGCTGAAGCCAGTAGAGTGGCACTTTCTGTCCTCTCAGGAGCTCCCCGTTCCCAAGGGAGCAAGTTCAATCCAGGACAGCTAAGCAGACCTGCTCTGCCAGAAGGGCTCTCACAGTTGCTCTCCTGGTGCAAAAACACTGGTTCAACCAGCGTGGTGGGTACATGGACGTCTGCAATCCCATCAGCTGCTTTTACTGAATGGGGTAACCACTGGCTCTGGGAAGGAGAGATTTTTTTCACATATTTGCTGAGGTCCTAATAATGTGTCTAATTAAGACCTCAATAAAGAGAGAAATAGGTCCTTTCAGACTCCCAGCACGATTCTCCTGGGCTTCAGGGAAGCGACCAAGGGACAGAAGCCTAAGCTCCACAGCAGGAAATCTTACCAACTGCCATCATGGGAAACAGAACCTAGAAAACCCCGGCAGGCAGGTGGCGTCATCAGTGAGGGCTGGAGGCCCCACACCCCATTCTCAGCCTCCTCCCAGGTCCTCACTGATACACTTGACCTGCAGGTACTTCTCAGGGTGTCCACAGTCTCCAAAAAGGGTAGTCAGTCCTCCTGGGAACAGAAAGGAGAAGTCTTGAAATGAATTTCTCTGTGTGGACATAATGGTCACTACAGACAAAAAGATCTTGGTCATCATGTAGTCTGCAGCTTAAGAGGGAAGACAGATCCTTACCCATACCCCAACACACACAAAGTAGTTACAATCCAGATATAAATGGTGATATATGCTATGAAGAACACAATGAGGTGGCCAGACGCAGGGCAAGACTGAGGCTGTAGAAGCAGGCAGGAGTTAGGCCATAGAGAACTTTGTAGAAGGCAGTGAGAAACTTGGGCACTGTCTGGTCTGTAACAGGAAGCCAGCGATAGGCTGACAACAAGAGATGGCACAATTCAACTGGTGTTTACGGAAGAGTTCTCCGGCTGCTGTGTGGATAATGGACTGGGCAGTGCAGATACAGATGTGAAAGACAGCTGTAGTAAAGGGTCAAGAGGCGATGGCACCTGGACCAGAACGTCTGCAGTGAAGATGGGAAGATCTGGATAGATTCAAGACACAACTTTAAGGAAGAATGTCTCAGTCGTCTGGTACTGCTATAACGAAAACAGCACAGTGGATGGCTTCAACAAACAAAAATTTACTTTCTTACAGCCTAGTAGACTAGAAGTCCAAATTCAGAGTGCTACCTCCAAGGGAAGGCTTTCTTTCTCTGTAAGCACTGGAAGAAAAGTCCTTGTCATCAATCTTTCCTCGGTCTAGGAGTTTCTCCATTCAGGAACTCTGGGCCCGAGGGACGCTCAGTGGTCCTGACACTGCTTTCTTGGTGGCATCAAGTCCCCCGGGTCTCTCTGTTCACTTCTCTTTTTTAGATCTCAAAAGAAATTGGCTTAAGACACAACCTAATCTTGTAGATTTTGAGTTCTGCCTCATTATTGTAAGTGCTGTTGATCTCATCTCATTAAAGTCGTGGAGATAGGGTTTACAACACATGGGCAAATCATATCAGATGGCAAAATGGTGAACAATCACACATTACTAGGAGTCATGGCCCAGCCAAGCTGACAGAAATTTGGGGGAAAACAATTCAATCCGTAACATAGAACTAGAAAGACTTGTTGATGGATTGAGTGGGGTGGTGTGAGAGAAAGTACAGACTCAAGCATTCCTGGTTAAGCAGCTGCAGGGTGGATACGGATGGTGTCTCCTGAGACAGAAAAACGATGAGGGAAGATACGAAGTGTCGCTGTTACGGGAGAAATTATCACAACCTTAGCAGCTCAACGCAATACAAATGTGTGATCCTAAGGTTCCCGTGGGTCAGAAGTCTTGGCAGAGCTCTGGATTCTCACTCAGGGTCTCCCAGAGGAGAAACTGTAAGTGTCAGCTACCTCTGCTAGCATTCTCAACTGGAGCTCAGGGTTTTCTCCAAGCAAACTGATTGTTGTCAGAATTCAGTTCCTGTGGTTGTGGGATCAAAGACCCTGCTTTCTCACTGCTCTCAGCAAATAGTGCTGCCCTCGGGTCCTTGCTTTGGGGGCCCCTCTGTCTCAAAGCCAGCAACAAAGAAACTTCCTTGAGTCAAATACCTCTCACAGTGTTCATCTCTGAACTCCTCTTCTGCCAACAGTGGAGAAAGCTATTCTCAAAGGTGCCAGGTGATAGGGAGGCACAGTGGTTGCAAGGCTGGCTGCTAACCAAAATATCAGCGGTTCAAATCTACCAGCTGTTCCTTGGAATTCCTATAAGGCAATACTACTCCTCCTGAGGAAACCCTGATGGTGTAGTGGACAAGTGCTACTGCTGCTAACCAAAAGATCAGCAGTTCAGATCTGCCAGGTTCTCCTTGGAAACTCCATGGGGCAGTTCTACTCTGTCCTATAGGGTCACCAGGGCGGGAGGCGGGGCAGTACCCCTTCAAAGGGGTCCAGCGCCTGGTTACCAGACGCTCACCTCTACTCCTACTATTCTGATCCCCACATTCAGTGGGTAGACCCATGGTTTGTGTACTTCAGCCCAAATGAGCAGAAAACACCTGGGGGGAATATCTAAAATATGGGCTTGTTATTAAGAGTAAATAAACCCACACAAATCCCTACCAACCGGCTGTTTCTCCTAATCAGTGAGAGACAGAATGAGGCAGAAAGGAACCCCAGCTGAGCCTGCTCAGAGGAGCTGGGTTGTAAATTATGTCTTCTGATGCTGGTGACTCACCACAGGCCCCAGTGGCCATTCACATGGCACTCATGCCCTATGCCCTGTGGCCTGTGGCCCCGCAGATATAGCTACAAGCAATGCCAGTGGTTTCCTTAGCACATTTACCAAACTACACCACACTAACTTAAATGATATTGCTCCCCCCCCGTGTCACTTGAGTCAGGGTCAACTCGACAGCAATGGGTTTGCCTCGTTTCCGGTTTTGCCCCCATGAATTTCCTTAGCATGATCTCCTTTAGAGCCCCTGTCACCCCTGGCAGAGCTGCCCCTATTTCTCTTGGGCAGAGGAGAGACAGAGAAGATGAAAACACAGACTGTCCATTCTGGTGCCGGAAGATGAACCCCCGGGTTGAAACGCGCTCAAGTGACAGTCGCCGCAACAGTGTACACAAGCACACCAGCGGTAATGCAAATGGCACAGGACTCACAACATTTCCTTCTGTTCTGGAGCCACCACAAGCTGTAACTAAGCTAAACTGATGGCACTAACAACCGCCAGCAGGTGCACGTCACCCTAACCACGTGAGGAGCTGAGGAAGAGAACTCAAAAGACCACGTGCAAAAGTGAATTCATTAGCAGGTGTCGTCTGCTGTGCGCCAACCTGCCCCTCAGTACAGAAGGCCAAGCAGCTTCCACCTCACCTGGGGGCTCCGCGCGTGCAGAGCAACGTGACATGCGTACGTGAAGTGAGCAGGTGGCTAGGGTGGAGAGTACCCATAAAAGACAGCTTCTGTCCTCTGGCTTGTGACGGCTAAAGACTAATTTGGCTGCAGCCGGACCCCTGAGGCCAGGACAAAGCCTGGCAAAGTGGCCGTGAGCTTGGGGGCTGGCTGTGGATGGAAGGACACAGAATGCTTTGTAAGCACATCTGGAAGGCTCTGCAAGAAGCTGCTGACAGACTCTGCCAATAAAGATAGCCTGATAGCAATGACGTGGTTTGCCAGTACGGCTTGCAGGATATACCTAGGCAAGTTCACACAGCTCTTCTTCGGGGCAACGCAAAACGTGGAGTCATGTGGCTCCTTCTTTCAGAGACAGGAAGGCTCTGTCCCCTTCTTGAGGGTTGGAGGCTGGTGCCAAGTCATCGAAGAGCATCACCTCCCAGCCCCATCTCCACGAGCAGCTATTCACACAGAGTGGAAACCAGTCCCAAAGCCAACTCTTTCGGCAAAGACTGGACCAGACTGTAAGACACAGACGATGCTGGTGAAGCGTGTGTTCCTTGGCTTGAGTATGTGCGAGACCCTGGCTGTGCAGTTCCCGTCCAGAGGGGAGAAAGGAGGTTGGAGGGGGACAGGAGTTGGTTGAATGGATACGGGAAGTACAGGGTGGAAAGGAGGGGTGTGCTGGCACAGGGTGGGGAGGGCGCCTGGACTGGCATAGAGGTGTGGGGGGCTGGGTTTGTAAGGCAAACTGACTTGGATTGTAAACTTTCACTTAAAGTGCAATAAAATATTTTTTAAAAAATTGGGTCTATGATTTTCGAACTTTAACTACAAAACTCTTCTACAGTCAAAACTTTATCTGAAGTCTCCATACGTAAAATGACAAGAGACAAGCTTCCTTGGATGGGGCAGGGGTCTTGGATTCCAGTCAGGTCCCTCTTTCCTCTGGCTTCTCCACTTTTCCTGAGAAAGCACTGGTATTGTCCTAACGTCTCTGGGCCCAGTGTGAACATCCCTGCTGTGGTCATTTCCCAGATTCCTGGTAGACCCCCCTTGTAGCCATTCAGATGAGCAGATATCTCCCTTAGCCTTCTTTTAAATTAGGAGAAGCATCTCCCAAAGAACCTTTTTTTAAAAAAAGCATCCTCTGTGGTGGAAAGCCCCTTTCATCCAGTTTAGAAGCTCTCAAATCCACCTTTAGCCTCTGAACCTACTGGTGTTAAGTAGCCTTAGACTTACACCTCTCAACTTCAATCCCCTTATTTTATAAAAAGGGTGATGCTATATTCAGAGAGCCAGCACAACTTGTCCAAAGCAAGGTCATGGAAGCTCTGTAGACACATATATCAAACTCCCTAAAGGACTGAATTAATGGGCTCATGGCAGTGGTCTCAGGAAATATCTAGGTCAGTTGGCACAACATAGTTCATAAAGAAAATGTTCTACACTTTACTTTTGTGAATCTAAGATACCCCACTGGTGTCAGTCCACAGTGAGTGAGGGAGAATGAAGAAAACCAAAGGCAGAAGGGAAATATTAATCCAAAGGATTAACACACCACAACTTAGACAGCTTTCACTAGACCAAGTCCAGCACAACCAGATGGTCTCTGATGACCACGGGGCTGCCTGCTCTGACAGGGAATACAACAGAGGACTCCAACCCCCGAGTGGGTGAACTTACCGTTCTAAGTGCTATGAACCTCATTGCCGAGTACCATTGTGGCCATCCTTGAAGTCCTCCCCTTGGAAAGCTACGCACTGACACCAGTGCCTAGTCCACCCATCAGTGCAATTTTGGAATTCTTTCTGGAATGGCCATTGTGCACAGTGACACTCTGTCAAATTTGTGAACTTTATTGTCTGGCGTCTGTGAGGGAGCTTTTAGCCAGTGTCATGGATTGAATTGTGTTCCCCCCAAAATATGTGTCACTGTGTGGCTGGGCCATGACTCCCAGTATTTTGTGATTGTTCTCCAGTTTGTGATTTTCCTATGCTGTATGTTAGAGGATTAGGGTGAGATTGTAAATCCCTTTAGAAGATCACCTCCCTGTTCCACTGTGCAAGGAGTTTCCCAGGAGTATGATTTGCCCCACCCTTAATCCTTTCATCTTACAAGAGATAAAAGGAAGGGGAAGCAGGCTGAGAATTGAGAACCTCACACCATCAAGAAAGCAGCATCAGGAGAAGAGCATGTCCTTCAGACCTGAGGTTCCTGTGCCAAGATACTCCCTGGACAAAGACTGATGCAATACCTGCCTTTCCTCCAGAGCCCCCAAGGGGGAAAGCCTTCCCCTGGAGTGGACATGCTGAATTTGGACTTGTAGCCTACCAGACAGTGTAAGCACGAACTTTCCTTCATTAAAGCCATCCACTCCATGGTGTTTCTGTTAGAGCAGCACTAGCTGACTAAAACAGCCAGTAAACAAACTTTAAGTGTATTGGAACACCCTCCCTACTCACCTGATCTGTCCCCAGTGACTTCTTTTCTTTACCCAAAGATAAAGGAAACATTCAAAGCAAGGCATTTTGGTGACATTCAGGACATAACATGTAACAGGACAACAGCTCTGATGGCCGTTCCCGAAAAAGAGTGCCAAAATTGCTTTGAAGGGTGGACTAGTTGCTGGCATCAGTGCTTAGCTTCCCAAGGGGAGTACTTAGAAGGTGACCCATAGTGATATTCAGCAATGAGGTGTGTAGCCCTATTTCTAGGGCGAGTTCACAAACTTTATTGCCAGATCTTGTAAGCTGGAATAAAGTTGTAAAACCAATTTCTAATCCACAAAAAATAAAATAAAAATAAAAAGACCCACTTACTGGCATGAAAGAGACTGGGGAAACTCAAACGGTATGGCCTAAAGATACCCTTTTAGCTCAGTGATGAAGTCACTCTTGAGGTTTACCCTTCAGCCAAAAGCAGACAGACCTGTAAAACGAACCTAAAAGGGCACAACAGCCAGGGGCAAGGACGAGAATGCAGGAGGGGACAGGAGAGCTGATAATGGGGACCCGAGGTCGACAAGGGTGTTGACACGTCATGGTGTTGGTGACCAAGGTCACAGAACATTATGTGTACTAATTGTTTAATGAGAAGCTAGTTCTCTTTAACTTCATCTAAGTAAAAGAAAGAAAAATAAAGGCAGTGATGCTACCCACTTTTCAAAGCAGTAGTATTTGCTAAAGATCTTTGCATGGACCTAGTATTTGACAGTTATTTCTTTTGTGAACCTGGTTCCACCCCTGCCTTGCTTTGTGATGCTTTATCTGTGCAGAAGTAGAAAGACGATCGAGCCTAGAGCAGGAAACCTGGGTGATCACCACAGAATTTTGTAGGACCGTGAAGCAGAGACAGGGAAGAGAGTCATCTGGGTATTTTTTTCCTGGATGCATTTTGCAAGACTGCTGCAAAACATCCTGTACACTCTATTATTAGGAAAGGAACCCAGCCCAGGACACCATCATCACTAAAACTCCAACTGCTGTTTACAAATGTGAGCAGTTTGGTGAGACCCAAAATGTTCTTCCCTAAATGCATTTCCCCCCACCCCTTGGTTTTTAAACCCATGTGGATTCCAAGGGAAATTGAATCCATATGTTTCTGGTTCATTTGCACTGAACTCATCAAAATGCAATTTTACAACATCTAGTTGATGTCCAGGATGCCTTTAGAAGCTTCATTTCTATGCCTTTTTATAAGCCCCTCACCCTGGGAGACAGGAAGGAACGCCTTGTCAATAGCCAACGGAATTCCAGCCAAGCAGTTGTGCCCAGAAGACCCACGAGGCTGAAAGAGTCTCTTATCTTGGCCATGGGACCCTCCCTAGGTCTCCAGCTTCACTCCCACAATAGGAAGTGCCCAAAGCTGAGACCTCCTTCTTTCCCTCTGAGGACTGCAGGAAGTCCAGACTGCCTGCATTTCAGCTCTGCTTCCTGATCAGTAACAAAAGCAGTGAGTTGCACATTGTTCAGGACAACGCTAAGTCTCAGGGTAGCAACGTGACTTGCCCAAGTGGCAGGCATTGTTATCAGGTGCTGTCCAAGCAATAAAGACTCAAGGCCACCCTAAGCACAACCAAATGAAACATTGCCTGCTCCTGTGACATCCTCATGTTTATATGCTTGAGGCTATTCTTGCACCCACTGTTATCAGTCTAGCCCACTGAGGGTCCTCCTCTTTTTATTGTCTGTCTGCTTGACTACGATGTCTTTCCCCACGGACTGACCAGTCCCTCCTGCTAACATGTCCAAAGTGCTTAAGACAAGGTCTCACCATCCTTGCTTCTGCCCTGGTCAACCATATAGCTGGGGCGGATGAGCAAGACGAAAGAAGTCTTTCTGCAATGGGAGCCTCATGAATGAGAACGTGCCTTGGACGTCTGTGGCATAATGGAGAGGAATAGCTGTGGTCTTCACCTGGGTTCACTCCAGAGTCTGACGAGAGCCAAAGGTATCACATTATCGATATGCTCCAGGCTTCAGAGTAGGTTAATGGCCCATTTAAAAGTAAAATTTTGACCAACTAATAAGACTTCGGTCACAGGCTGCAGTTTACACACAAATCTGAATGCAGGGAGGAAGAAGGGCGTCTGGGTCGCGGCGATGGAGGATGGGAAGTGGGAGATTTGGATTCTGGTCCTGAGTCCAGCATGAAGGGGCATCCTCAAATGCCTGCTCTAATTAATTAGAACGTCTTCTCTGGCTCCTTTCTCAACAATTACTCAGGTAGAGAAAAATAGCATGTCTTCCAAGGTTTACAAAGGTCCCTGCGTATTTTGCACTGGTCACCTGCAGAGTAGTGATGTCCCGCTAGCTGACTGCAGAGCAGGCCCTGATTGCAAGATGCAGGCTGGGGCAGGAGCAACGGAAATCCAGCAGGCAGCTGGGATAAAAAAGAGAGCTGGCCTCTCAGTCCCCTCAGCAGACATTTGGAAGGAGACACGGTGTCCACATGAAGCAGACTTGGAGAGATACCCATTACCACCCACTGTTATCAAGTCTTTTCCAACTTATAGCAACTCTATAGAACAGAGTAGGACTTTTCTATAGAGTTTCCAAGAAGCACCTGGTGGATTCAAACTGCTGACTTTTTTTTGCCAGCCATAGCACTTAAACACTATGCCACCAGGGTTTCCTGAAAAGACCCACCCAGGTCCAATTCTGGTCATCTTTGTACCCAGGAACCATGAAGAGTATCCAACCTAGCCACTTCCTAATGCCAGAAAACCCAGAGTTACTCCTTTAGGGATAGGCAGCCTTTCCCCGTTCTCACTGTCCCTGTAACAGGAATAACACAAGCCCAGATTCAAGGCCCCAGTCCCACAGAAGGCTGCCGTGTCGGCTCTGGGGGAAGATGCTTGTCTCAGACCATCTAGTCGCTGCATGTCTCAGTTCCTTAGAGGTCTCTAGGTGGCCTCTGTCTTGTCCCCGTTTCACTTGCCTCTGTTTGTAATCTACCCTTCTTATATCTCAAAAGTCTTAGGTTGATGACATACCCTACACTCACGCACCCCCGTTAATACATCAAAGACAGCCCTATTCCCAAATGAGATTGTATCCACAGGAATAGGTATAGGATGCCGGCCTGCACTGTGGGACACAATTCAGTTCATATCATAAGCCATTAACAGGACAGAGCTGTGCAGATCTCTAATAGCCCAATCCACGTTTCCTCCCGCATCACTGTGACATCAATAATACCAGCCCTCTCCTTCCTCAGGGAACCTCTGACTGGGTGCAACACCCAGCGGGTTGTACCATTACGTGTCCTGAGCTTGGCAGAACCGGAAAAGCTGTGGGGAAAGGCAGTAGTTACTCTGTGGGAGGAGTCACCAGCAGTGTTAGCCTGTGAAGAGATGACTGTTAGGAAGGCTCTGTTTTCCCTGATGGATGGAAAAGGTGCAACTGACACTATTCTTTTTTACTTTTTGTTCTGCTTTGAATATAGAAATGATGTCTGGTGCATTAGCAGCTGCCTTGTAACCTTGAGGCAACAAGCATGAGAACAACAACAAGAAAGAAGTTCAAGGGAAGGTGAAACAGAAAAGCAGATAGCACAGATGGCATTGCTGACATACTAAAGTATCTAATTCTACAATCATTGTCATGTGATTAAAATGTGTCCCCCATATTTCTGTACTGTTTTAGTTATCTAGTGCTACTTGAAGAGAAATGCCATAAGCAAATAGCTTTAAAATGAGAAATTTTATTTGTCACAGTCCAGTAAACCAAACATCCAAGTTCAGGGTATCAGCTCCACGGGAAGGCTTTCTCTGCTGGCTCTGGAGGAAAGGTCTTGTCGTCTATCTTCCCCTAGACTGAAAGTTTCTGATGCATAGGGACTGTGGTCCTTTCCAAAGGATGTGCTCAGCTCCAGGCACTGCTTTCTTTTTTGATGGTAAGAGGTCCCCAAATGTCTCTGCTAACTTTATATCTCAGGAGACTGCCTCAAGGCACCAAACAAACTTACACGTTGACTTTTGCTCTACCAGCATAACTGCCACCCATCCACCCTGATTAGCATCACAGAGGCAGGAAATCTAACATGGAAGAATACCACACAATACCGTGAACTATGGCCTAGCCAAATTGCTACAGATTTGGGAGGAACACAATTCAATCTACTACGTAATCTTGGTTGGACTTTCTGTTGCTGGCAGCTGAAGGTATTCCAAATTTTTCCTAAATATTGAGAGATATAGTCGATACGTTATAGAGAGATGAGGGAAAAATTACCAGAAGTACAGGTGCAAGCCAACACCCTGCATAAGACCAACATGGAAGTTCCATACTGGAGGCAAACAGAGAAGCCCCGAGTCGGCCGGGGAGCTGATCCACACAGAGAGCTGGGAGGGAAAGAGTCACAGCAGGAAGATCTGCACGTGGCACTCAGTGTGTCGCCAGGGACTTGGAGCAGGGAGGAGGGACCAAGAACTGGTTCTGGTCCCAGCCCAGCAGCAGAGGCTCGATTCCGCCCCTTCCACACAGTCTGCAGAATAATACCAACACTCCTTGAGGAGCTCTAGGGTCACCTCCCTCTGGGCAGGGTCATGTTTTCTGATGATATCCCCTCAGTTCAGTGGGGGTGGTAGGGAACTACAGGAAGCAAGACTCCAAGGTAGGAACCAAACCTGGTATCCCGACCACATCCCAGGGACTGAAGCCACCCGACTCCAGGTCCCAGCTGTGTCAGGTGTGACAACTGGTAGACTAAAACTGCAAGGTTCATAGAAATAAAAATAGGAACAGTGTTAGAAGGAAGCCCTAATTCATGGCATTAATAGGATAGAAACCATACCCAACAACCTACAAACTCCATAAAATAAGCTAGATAACTGGAATCTTCTAAAAATTAAACACTTAGTGCTCATCAAAAGACTTCACAAAAAGAGCAAAAAAGAGAACCTACAGACTGGGAAAAAAATTGCCTATTATAAATCAAACAGAGACCTTGTCATGGATTGAACTGTGTTTCCCTCAAAATATGGGCATTTGGCTGGGCCATGATTCGCACTATTGTTTAATTGTCCTCCATTTTGTGATTTTTCTATGCAGTAGATCCTAACTTCTGCCTGTGGTTAATAGATAGGATTATGTTAAAGAGGATTGGGGTGGGACTGCAACACTCTTAACTAAGGGATTTTCCCTGGAGTGCGGCTTGTCCCATCTTTTGTCCACAAGAGGCGAAAGAGAAGCAAGCAGAAAGTTGGGGGCCTTATACCATCCAGAATGCAGCACGGACAATACGGTGTGTCCTTTCAGACCTAGGTTTCTGCGTGGAGATGCTCTCAGGACAGAGGAAGACTGATGGAACACGAGGACCTTCCTCCAGAGCTGACAGAGGCGGAGTGCTTCGCCCTGGTGCTGGCGCTCTGAATGCAGACTTCTAGCCTACTAGACTACGGGAGAATAAACTTCTCTTTGTTAAAACCATCCACTGGTGGTATTCACATTAGAGCAGTACCAGGTGACTAAGACAGACTTAATCTCTAAAATCTACCAGAAAATCCAACACCATTACAACAAAAAGACAATCAACCCAGTTTAAAAATGGGCAAAGGAAACGAACAAACGATTCACCAAAGAAGACATTCGGTGCTGAAGAGATACACGAGGAAACGCTCAAGATCACTAGCAGTTACAGAATGCAAATCAGAATCACAATGAGACACCGTGAACTGCCAAAACAGGAAATAACAAGTGTTAGAGAGGCTTCAGGGAGGCAGGAACTCTTTTGCACTGCTGATGGGAATGAAAAATGATACAACCGTATTGGAAAACAATATGACACTTTCTTAGAAAGCTAGAAACGGAAGTACCATATGACCCAGCGATCCCACTCCAGGGTATACAGTCTAAAGGAATAAGTTATCCAATGTCCATTGCAGCAGTGTCCACAGTAGCAAGAAGTTGGAAACAACATAGACACTCACCAACAGATGAATTAATAAACCATGGCACACGTACACAATGGGGTATTATGCAACAATAAAGAACAATGGTGAAACTGTGACACATCTCATAACATGGAGGAAACTGGACAGCATCATTGGCTGGGGTCTGGGTACAATAAGTCAATCACAAAAGAATAAATACTGTGAGACCCCTTCTGTGAAAACTCATGAAAAGACTTATACAAAAGACTGTTTGGCGGGGGGAAGGAAAAAATTTAAATAGAGTATTCAAAAAATCTGATGTCAAGTTGATTCCAACTAATAATGGCCATACAGGACAGAGCAGAACTGCTGCGTAGGGTATCCAAGGTTAGCAGATGCAACACTTAATCGCTAAGCCAGTAAGGTTTCCAAATAGCCTGCAGGTAAGTGGTAACTTTGGTGAAGGCTACGAGACTCCACCATACTGTGAAGTCAGTATAACTTGTACAAGGTGAGTTTATGCACTCTCAACAGACACATTCAAACTCCCTGAGGGACAAAACTTGTTGGGTCAAGGGGCAATGGGGACCATGATCTCAGGGAATATCTAACTAATTGGTGTAACAGAGTTTACAAAGAAAATGTTCTACACTGTACTTTGGTGGGTAGCGTCTGGGGTCTTAAAGGCCTATGAGAGGCCATCTATGCTACTCCAGTGATCTTATCCCTTTGGGAGCAAGGAAGAGCAAAGAAAACTAGAGAAATAAGAGAAAAATTAGTCCAAAGGACTAATGGGCAACAAATGCAAACGCCTCCACCAGACTGAATCCAGTACAATTAGATGGTGTTCTGCTACCACCACTGACTGTTGCAACAAGGATCACAACCGAAGGTCTCAAACAGAGCCAGAGAAAATGTAGAACAAAATTCTGATTCGAAAAGGAAGATTAGACTTGCCGGCCTGACAGAGACAGGAGAAACCCTGAGAGTATGGCCTCTAGAGAGTATGGCCTCTAGACACCCCTTCAGCTCAGTAATGAAGTCATTCCCAAGGCTCACCCTTCAGCCAAAGATTGGACAGGCCCATACAACAAAACGAGACTTAAGGGGCATGCCAGCCCAGTGGTGAGGACTAGAGGGCAGGAGGGAACAGGAAAGCTAGTGATTGGGAGCCTGTGTTGAGAAGGGAGTGTTGACCTGTTGTGGGATTGTTAGCCAATGTCGTAAAACAATATATGTACTAACTGTTTAATGAGAAAATACTTTGTTCTGTAAACCTTCATCTGAAGCACAATTAAAAAAAAAAAGCTGGTTGGCGATGACAGGCGTCTAGTGGACATGGCAGTATCTGGCACAGGACAGATGAGACAAGGCTTAGAGCCAAGCTAATTGACTCACAAGTTGACCATGCTTGGTAAGCATAGCAGGGCAAAGGCTGGGGTTCCAGGGACACTTGGTGGAGGTGGGGAGATCTGCAAGGGCCTGAAAACTAGATAGCAGCTGGGCACAATGGGAGATCCACATTCTGGTAAGACATCAGCAGCTGTACACTTCACCCCCAAACCTACTGATACTTGAGGACCTCTGGGATTACACAGGCCCCTTTGTGTACAGAACAGTCAGCCATCGGCACTTGTGGGAGTGATATCTGCACATGCCCGTCTTTGGGATCATCCCAAATATCTTGCCTGTGCCTGTGTGTCTCTTCCTCCCCCTAGCACCGCCTCTTCTCCCTGGCAATTAAAGCTGGCTTGGGGAACTGTTCCACAGGAAGGACCCTTGTCTTCTGCTTATCAGAAGTTCATGTTCCCTCAGGGAACCCTGAGCAACCCCTAAGTCTCATCTTTTCCAATAATCTGACAGTAGGACTAACTGCTAGCTTTTCCTCCATCTCCAAATGAGAGTGATAACTGGGGATTCCTGTGAGCTATCGTAAGACACTCCTGTAAAGCCTCTCCCAAGCCCCCCCAAACAAACCCATTGCCTTCTAGCCAATTCCAAGTCATAGCGACCCTATAGGACAGAGTAGAACGCCTTATAGAGTTTCTAAGGGGCGCCCGGCAGATCTGAGCAGCCAGCCTTTCCATTAGCAGATGTAGCACTGAACTACTGCACTAGCAAGCCTCCCCAGCACCTCTGTCTATCTACAAAGCCTCCTCAATGCCTCTCTATTCACAGCCTGGTGTATCCAGACCCATCCCAAGTAATTCTTGTGCTCAGGCCAAGAAAGAGAGCTGTTCAGAAGATGCACACTAAGCAACTGGCCATGACTCCTTTCCTGGGCAACGTGCCCTGGTGCCCCTGGGGTCTTCAGAAGGCATGAAAGTTCTGCGGAATTTAGGCCATTTGTCATCTGGGCGATTTGAACCTGGTTGCCAGAGGAAGAATGCAAAAGGCTCCCCGGTGCCCCTTTTGCACCCCCTTCCATCTGTGAGTATCATTAACTTAATGCCCACTCTACCGTCCAGGTACTTGGTCTGTAAAGGGAACTGAATTCGTTCCGTTGTCAATTCTCGTGGCGTGGTAGACCCAGCAAGGTGGCTGGCTTTTCTGCCCAGGAGAGAGATAATAGTCAGGAATAAAGGCAGAGGCCAAAGTTATTTTGAATTAACTACTAATGGATAGGATTTCTATAGCTATTTTTTAATACCTGCACAATTTGATGAAAATCAGACACAAGAGGAACTCAATTTTGTTTTTCATTAATATTCACTTTGTTAACACGAACAGATGATTTCTGGGAGCTCTCCTTGCCCTTTTAATTTGTCTCTGTATAATGCAGCAGAGATAGCCTCCATTATGAAACTGATTAGCAAGTGCCATGAATCTTTTCTTGTAGATTTCTTCATTATTACTTATGCAGGACAATGTGTTTGAATTTTGTGAACCAGAAGGCTGAGGATGGGGAGTGCTGAGGAGGAGGGGAGAGCTGGGCTTTTGAAAATCCAAAAAGCAATAAATAACAGCATACCCGTTGTCATGAATTACATAGCGTCCCCCACAAAATGTGTGCGTCAATTTGGCTGGGCCATGATTCCCAGCAATGAGTTGTGTTTCCCACGTGTTGTGAATCCTGCCTCTGTGATGCTGATAAGGGAGAATGGCCAGCAGTCGTGTTGGTGAGGCAGGACTCAGGCTGCAAGCTGGTGGGATATGAAAGAGAGAAGTGAGCAGAGAGTTGGGAACCTCACACCACCAAGAAGACAGCACCAAGAGCAGAGCATGTCCTTTGAACCTGAGGTTCCTGTGCCAACATGCCATCCTACTGAAATTGAACTTGTAGCTTACTGGACTGATAATAAAATGAATTTGGACTTGCATCTTAGCAGACTGTGATAACACAACTTCTCTTTTTAAAGCCATCCACTTGTGGTATTTCTGTTGTAGCAGCAACTGTCCTGAAACAGCACATCTTGAAGTCTTTTAATGGGAGAATGACGCTTCGTAGAGCATATACAGAAATACACATTCTTGAGGAGTTAAGGACTGAGCAGACCTGACTGTGGCATTCAAAGGAGAGTAGGTCTTCAGCTGCTTTCTACAAGGGTGACAGAAGGGTCCTTAGCCCGTCTGACTGGTATTTATCTAGATGTTTGACTCCTCCCTATAACGGAGTTTATATTCTCACAAAAAAAAAAAGTCGCCACCCAGTCAATTCCAACTCATAATGATCCTATAGAACAGAGTAGAACTGCCCTATAGGCCTTCCAACGAAAAGCAGCTGCCTCTTTGTTAGCAGCTGAGTTCTTAGCTACTGTGCCGCCAGGGCTGCTCATTGGACTGCCAGTTTTAGGTTTCCTACTGCCTACTCCTGAAGCCTGGGTGGCATACTGGTTAACAGTTAATCTGTTAACTAAAAGGCCAGTAGTTCAAACCCACCAGCCACCTCCTGGAAAACTTAGGGAGTAGTTGTATTCTGTCCTATAGGGTAGCCACGGCATCGACTCAACAGTGAGTTTGGTTTGGGTTTTCCAATCCTGGATTAATTGAATTCAAGCCACCTTCCTCTCTAAGGTGACCCAGAACAAAGGCACAGCTCTATGGAAGCAGGATGCTACCTCTCCTGACAACGCACTTAGACCCCCAAGTCCACGGTGCAGCAGGGATCAGGGGAAAGGGTGAGGCACAAACCTCATAAACATCTCTCACATATCTTTCCCTTGGTCTGGCTTAACTCTTCTTAGTCACAAAATCCTCTCACAGAGATAAATTAACCTCAAAAGGAAACTATGAGCTAGATATGACAGATATTATAGTTTTTAAAAATGTAAAGATTTCTGAGGAAGTTAGGACCAAGAAGCTAAATGACTTGCCCCAAAGTTGTCCCAGCCAGTAACGGTGAAGCTTACACAGGAATAAAGCTTAGGTTTTTAGGCTTCTCAAATTCTAAATTGAAATGTTTATCTGTCCAGAGTGCCTGGGAAGAAAGCGTTGTCCCAGCAGCTGGTACAAGGTCTCGTCATAGAAAGCACTCCTACAACAGAGCTTGAGGACTCAGTGACTAACGCACCCCCTTGATACTTAATGGGTATCTCTGCTCTGTCAGTTGTGTAAGATTGGCCGCAAAGCCAATTAATCCTTTGAAAAATTGACACTACATCACCTCACCTCAGGGAATTCCTCTTTGCCTTTGTCCTCAAGAAAAAATTCAAATTTATTAAGGTATTAGAACAAGATTTAGCAAAAATCTAGTCTTAAAATTTCACTTCTCGTCATGCCAAATCCCTCCAAAGTAAGCACTTCCGTATCTTCTCTGTCCTCAATTTCTTCCCATTCCTGTGATAGTCCTCCTAAGCTATTCTGAAACCAGCCTAGACTGGTGACAAAGATTCAATTCATGCCTGTCTAAGCAGAAAAGGAATTTTTTGATGTGTATTAAAATAATAATAATAATAGTGTAGCTAACTTCTGGCATGGCTGGAAAAAAGATATATTATGTATCGAGAAATAATGACTTCATATTTCACACCAGAAACCATGGATGCTAGAGGAAATGGGCAAATTTTTTAAATAACTGGCAAAAAAGACTTTGAATCTGCAATTTTATACTCAGTGAACACATTCTTTAGAAATAAAAGCAAATGAAAATCACTCCCCAACAACCAAAATCTAAATGAGTTACAAACCACCAGACCTACCGTAAGAGAAGTGCAAAAGCAAGCGTCTTAGAAGGAAATGGTATCAGAAGAAATCTAGGATGTTGAAAATAAAGAGTAACGGAAATGGTTGATACTTTGGGAAATGTTAAAAGCTGTTTTTATTCTCTTACATTCTTTGTAATATGTGTGAAAGTTAAAATCAAAAAGTATAACATTACGTAAAACAACTATAACATACACAAGGAAAGATCGAAGTTCCTACATTCCATTTCAAATAATAAAATGTTTGTTGTAAATAGACTGTTAGAGAAGGACATCACACGTGGTAGGACAGAAGGTCAGCAAAAAAAGAATACCCTCAAAGTGTTGGATTGACACAGCGGCCGCGACAACAGGCTCAAGCATGGCAACAACTTTCAGGATGGTCAATATGAATCAAAACCAACCCGAAGGCACCTAAGAACAGCAACTGTGTTGTAATAATTTATATACGTACATTGTAATCCTGTGTACATATATGCAGGCTGAGTAAATAATCTGAGAAGCTAGAACCTGTGAAGAAGAATAAGGCGTCAGGATCGCAGGAACGTTATTAACAGCCTGCGTTATACAGAAGACACAACCCTATTTGCTGAAAGTGAATATTTGAAACACTTACTGATGAAGATCAAAGACCCTGACAGCCTTCAGTATGGATTACACCTCAATATCAAGCAAACAAAAATCCTCACCACTGGACAAATAAGCAACATCATCGTAAACAGAGAAAGGATTGAAGTTGTCAAGGATTTCATTTACTTGTGTCCAAAATCAATGCCCATGGAAGCAGCAGTCAAGAAATCAAAAATACATTGCACTGGGAAAATTTGCTGCAAAGGACCTCTTAAAGAGGTCCTTTAAAAGTGTTGAAAAGTAAAAATGTCACTATGGAGACTAAGGTGCACCTGACCCAAGCCATGTGTTTTCAATCACGTCATGTGCATGTGAAAACTAGACAATGTGTAGGGAAGATAGAATAAGAATTGACACCTTTGAATAGTGGTGTTGGAGAAGAATGTTGAATGCACCATAGTCTGCCAAAAAAACCAAACAGATCTGTTCCAGAAGAAGTCCAACCAGAGTGCTCCTTGGAAGCAAAGATGGCGAGACTGCATCTTACATACTTTAGACATGTTATCAGGAGGGATCAGTCCCTGGAGAAGGACATCATGCTTAGTAGAGTGGAGAGTCAGCACAAAAGAGGAAGACCCTCAACGAGATGGACTGGCATATCGACTGCAACAATGGACTTCAGTGTAAAAGTGACCGTGGGCATGGCGCAGGGCCAGGCAGCGTTTCGTTCTGTTGTGCACAGGGTTGCTATGAGTCAGAATTGACTTGACATTACCTAACAGCAACATATATATATATACATATATATATATATGTAATTTATATGTGTATATTGTAATTCTCCTCCTTGTGTCTGTCAGTTGGTCATACTGTGGGAGCCTTGCATGTTGCTGTGAATCTGGAAGCTGTGTCACTGTGTTCAGGTGCCACCAGGATCATCCACAGTAGACAGGTTTCAGCAGAGCTTCTAGACAAAGGCAGATGAGGAAGAAGGACCTAGGAGTCTATTTCTGAAAAGAATTAGCCAGTGAAAACTTGACGGATAGCAGTCGAACGTAGTCTGATACAGAGGCTGCAGCACGGGGCCTCCACACAACGATTGTGAGAGCGGGACAGGACCTGGCAGCATTTTGTTCCGTGGCAGGTAAAGTCACTGTGTGTTGAAAGTGACTCAATGGCACATAACAACAACACTTTAGTTCTTAATGCAATAATTCAATAAAACTTAACAAATAGATACAGCTAAAATAGATAGAGAACCTGGTAACCAGCAATACACTTTCCTAGCCAAGCCAAGTGCCGCTGAGTCGGATCCGACTCATGGCGACCGTAGGGGCCAAGGCAGAACACTTTCCTACCCCAATCTATTCTTCCCTCTGCTCGGCCTTCACTGTCCCCCATGGGCCACAGCTGCTAGGATGAGGAGATGCTGTCTCCTCACTGTCTGGATTCACACTGCCCACACTGGCCTGTTCCTTCAGGGCCACTCTTTTTGTTACTGTTGTTGCTTTTCTTCAGCTTTTGGTTTCTTCTCTCTCTTTCTAACCTCCTGCCTGCCCTCTGTCTCCAACACCTGCCTCTATGTGCCATCTGCACTCCTGGACAGGCTAGGAAACACGGCTTGGTGGGGAACCACTTTCCCAGGCCACACCGCCCAGACAGTGGGATCTCTGGGGGCACTTTTTTCTTCACTTCTGTTTCTCATCTCTGTTTTTCTTCCTGTCTTCAGATTACCTACTGATGTGTGCCACCTCTGCACCTTTTAGACAGGCTGCCAGTGACGTATGGCTGGGAGCCACTTTGCTCGTCCATGCCACCGCACCAGTGGGCTGCCCTGGGGTAGTTTTTTTCCTTTTATTTTTTTCCTTTTCTTAGTTTCTTGCATCTGTCCACCTTCTTTCATCTCCTTTCCTTCTGGGTGGGCTGTGCAGCACCCCTTGACTTAAGACCCTCTTCCAATGGGCTCCCTTGGGGGACTTTTTCTTTTTCTTTTTCAGTTTCTTGTCTCTCTCTGCCTTCCTTGCTTTCCTTCCTCCCAGTCATTTAGCATCCCCTCACTTCCTCCACCTTTGGTTACTTGTCTCAGTCTGCATTTCTTCCATTCTTTTCTCCAGGCCACCTAGCCAAATGTACCTTTCTCTCTCTGTTTTTAACTCTGGTTTCTTATCTCTCTCTACTTCCTTCTTTTTCGGTCTCCCACCCAACTAGATAATGTGCTATATCTTTCCCCTCTTGATGGGCTCTGCTTCACTGCCTGTTGAGAAAGCCTTCCTCACATACCTTCCCCAAATCTGAGCCACTCTAATAAGCTCATCCAGCACTTTTTTCCGTTGACTCCTGTTTCTCTTTTCTCTTTCTGTTACCTCCACACATATTTAACTTTACACACTACCTCCCACCTCACTCTTGCCTATCTGCACCATGTCCTAAACATTGCATCCACAAGCAGGAGAGAGATAGTGTACTGGAACCTGCCCTGCAGTGACTCCTGACTGCACCCTATCAGCCCCAGTATGTGCCTCAAAGGACCCATCCCAGCCCCTCCCTTTCCTTTTACCTTACCCTGCTAAACAGTAGCTGTGTGATGCCCCTGACCATTAGACAAGGTGATGAGAAGTATGTCCATAGACAAGCAAACAACAAATAGTGTTTAAGCCCCTGCTTAGATATAACCAAATGAAACAAAAAAAGGGTGATGAAATCACCTATTCTACGATCAGTAGATGAAGAAAATGTCTGCTGAATGTCCAGAAGAAAGCAGACAATATCAAAACATACAACAAAAGGGACAGGATGATTCCAGTAGGTGATTAAAAGACCAGATGACCTCCAGGAAAAGAAAAGGAACTGATACTACCTGATAGGGAATTCAAATCTCTAATATTCAGAGCTATCCAAGAGTTGAAGGAAAAAGAAGATAAAAATGAGGAAAAAATAGACAAAAATCATAAACAAGAGAGACAAAATCATGGAAAAATGTAGTCAAAACAGCTGAAGAATTCAAGAAAATTATACAAGAACAAAATGTCAAAATAAAAAAATCTATCATAAAAGACAGAGGGTTATTACATAATGATTAAAGGTTCACTTCATCATTAAGATGCAATAATAAAAAAATCTGTGCCCCTGATGACAGGGCTCCAAAATTCATAAAACCAACTATAATAGCACTAAAAAGAAACTGACAGTTTTATAATAATATCAGGAGATTTCAACACACCATTGTTCATAAAAAAAAAAATCTAGAAAGAAATTCGGCAAAGATACAGAAAATCTAAAGGCCACAATAAACTAACTTGACCTCATAGATACATACAGAATACTCCACCCACCAACTGCAAATTATATGTTCTTTTCCAAAGCATGTAAAACCTTCTGCAGAATAGACTATATCTTAGGCCAAAAAGCAACTCTCAACAAAATCCAAAACACTGAGATAACACAAAGCATCTTCACTGATCACAATGCCATCAAAGCAGAAATTAACCGAAAAAGCAAGGGAAAAAACAAACACATGGAAACTGAATTCCTGCTTAAAACCACAGGTAATAGAAGAAATCAAATGGAATCAAAACACTCCTAAAATCAATGAGAATGAAAACATACCATATCAAAACCTTTGAGATACAGCAAAGGTGGTAGTCAGAGGTCAATTCATAGCAGTAGATGCACACATCAAAGAAGAAAGGGAAAAAATCAAAACATTAGCTGTATGACTCAAATAGAAAGAGAACATCAAAAGGAGCCCACAGCCACCAGAAGACAGTAATAAAAATCAGAGTAGAAATAAATGAAACAAAGAATAAACAAAAGAAAGAATGGACAAAACCAAAAGTTGGTTCTTTGAAAGGGTCAACAAATCACTGGCCAAATTGATGAAGAAAAGCAGGAGAGGCAGCAAATAACACCAATGAGAAATGAAAGGGGGGCATTACAACAGAACAACTCCAATCAAAGGGATCATAACAAAGTGCTCTGAAGAATTACAACAAATTTGGAAACCTAGAGAAAATGAACAAATTTCTAGAAACAGAATGTCTACTGAAACTAACAGAAATTGATGTTGAAAAATCTGAACAGACCTGGAAGAAGAGAAGAAGTTACAAAGGTAATGTTTTAAATGTTCTGCCCAGATGGCTTCACTGTATAATTCTACCAAACATTCAGAGAAGATCTTATACCAGTACTACTCAAACTACTCTAGAACACAGAAGAGGAAGGGATATTTCCAAATTCATTCTATGATATCAGCATTACCCTGACACCCAAACCAGGCAAAGACACTGCAAAGAAAGAAATCTATAGACCAATATCACTCATGAATATACATGAAGAAATTCTCAACAAAATTCTAGCCAATAGAATTTAGCATCATATAAAAAATATTAATAATACATCACGACTAAGTAGGATTCTTACCAGCTATGCAAGGATGCCTCAACATTATAAAATCAATCATCATATTCCACCACATAAATAAATTAAAAGAACTGCATGAGCTTTCGAATTGCTCAGAAAAAGTACTCCACAAAGTCCAATATCCATTCCTGATAAAAACTCCCAATAAAATAGATGTAGTACGGAGATTGCTCTACATAGTAATGGGCATCTATACAAAACCAACAGCCAGCATCATTCGTAATGGAGAGAAGCTTTCACATTCCCCTTGAGAACATGAACAAAACAAAGATGCTGTCATGGATTGAATTGTATTCCCCTAAAAAATCTGTGTAGGTTCTTGGTATTGTGTATTGTTCCTCCATGTTGTCTGGATCCTGCCTCTATGATATTAATTAGGGTCCATGGGCAGCAGCTATGTTGATGGGGCAGGACTTAATGTGTAAGATTGTTTTGTGCCTTGAGGCAGTCTTTTGAGACAGAAGGAGAGAAGCTAGCTGAGAAATTTGGGGATCTCATACAATCAAGAAAGTAGCACCAGAAATAAAGCAAGTCCTTCAGTCCTGAGTTTCCTGTGCCAAAACACTCCCTCACTCAAGACTGATGCAACACAAGGACCTTCCTCCAGTGCTGACAAAGAGGGAAAGCCTTCCCTTAGAGCTAACATCCCAAATTTGGACTTGTAGCTTACTGGACTCTATAAGAATACACTTTTCTTGTTAAAGCCATCCACACAGGGTGTTTTCTGTTAGAGTAGTACCAGATGAATAAACAAATACCCTTTATCACCACTCTTGTTTAACACTGTGCTGGAAATTCTAGCTAGAGCAATAAGGCAAGAAAAATAAAGCAGACCCCAATTCTTATAGAAGAAGTAAAATTGTCCCTATTTGTGGATGATATACATACACAACTCCAAAGACTGCACAAGAAAACAGCTACAACTATTAGAAAGATTTATCAGAGTAGCAAAATGGAAAACCAATATATAAAAATCAGTTCAATTCCTATATATCAACAAAGAAAATGATGAAAAGGAAATCAGGAAAACAAAATGATTTGTAATAGCCCCTAAAAAGATAAAATACTTAGGAATAAATCTAACCAGAGAAGGAAAACAACTATGCATAGAAAACTACAAAACACTATAGCAAGAAACCTAAAGGCACCTGCATAAACGAAAAAATTCACCATGTTCATGGATAGGTAGACTCAACACTGTGAATATGTCATTTCTACCTAAAGCGATCTACAGATTTAGTGCAATCCTGATCTAAATATCAGCCACATTCTTTAAAGAGGTGTGAAAGTTAATCCCCAACTTTATATGGAAAGGAAAGATGCCCTGGATAGAAAGCATTTACAAAGTAGGAGGCCTCACACTACTTCATCTCAGAACCCACTATACAACTATGGTAGTCAAAACAGACTGGTACTGGTACAGTGACAGACAATAGACCAGTGGAACAGAATCAAGAACCCAGATGGAAATTCATCCACAGATGGGCAACTGATTTTTGACAAAGGACCAAGTCCATTAAACTGGGAAAAGAGAGTCTTTTTAACAGAAGTTGCTGGCAAAAATGGGTTTCTATCAGTTAAAAAAAAATGAAACAGGACTCATACGTCACACCATACATAAAAACTAACTCAAAATGGATCGAAGATCTAAATATAAAACCTAAAACAATAAAGTCTATGGAAGAAAAAATGGAGACAACACCAGGGGACCTCTTATATGGCATAAACACAATACAAACCACAACTAACAATGCACAAACACCAGAAGGTAAACTAGATAACCAGGATCTCCTAAAAATCAAACACTTATGTTCACCACAACACTTCACCAAATGAGTAACAAGAGAACCTACAGACTGGGAAAAAATTGGCTGTGACAAACCTAACAACAGCATAATCTCTAAAATCTATAAAATACTTCAAACACATCAACAACAAAAAGACAATCCAATCAAAAATGGGAGAAGAAGGTGAACAAATCCATCACCAAAGATATTCAGGCAGCTAACAGACACTTGAGGAAATTCTGATCATCTCTAGTCATTAAAAGCAAACAAACAAACAAACCCACTTCCAGGGAGAAAATTCTGACTCATAGAAATCCTATAGGACACTACTTCAGAAGGTTTCTAAGTAGTGACTGGTGGATTTGGACTGCTGACTATCTGGTTAGCAGCCTAACACTTAACTACAATGCTGCTAGAGCTAAGAAATGCAAAGGAAAACAAACAAACAAAAAAACCCTTATTCACAAAAGACATGATTGTGTACTTAGAAAGTCCCAAGTCATCCACAAAAATATTTCTAGAATAAATTAAAGCCACAAGAAAGGTCAACATAAAAATATTCATCTCATTTCTAAGTGCAGGTAGTTCTTGACTTATGATGAGATCTTGTTCCAACAACCTGATCATAAGTTATTCCAATAAAAATTAAATATCTTATTTTTTAGTTTTCATTATTATTGCCTTTTATTATCAGCATTGCATCAGGACAATCTGCTGCCGAGGACCTCTTTTAAGTATTGAAAAGTAGAGATGTTACCTTGAAGATCAAAGTGCACCTGACCCAAGCCATGGTATTTTCAGCCACATCATATGTATGCAAAAGCTGGACAATGAACAAGGAAGACAGAAGAATTGACGACTTTCAGTTGTGATGTTGGAGAAGACTACTGAATGCACCATGGACCACCAAGAGAACAAAGAGATTTGTTCTGGAAGAAGGATAACCAGAGTGCTTCTGAGAAGCAAAGATGGCAAGACTGTGTCTTATATACTTTGGACATGTTGTCAGGAAGGTTCCATCCCTAGAGAAGGACATCATGCTTGGCAGCATGGAGGTTCAGCAAAAAAAAAAAAAAAGAAAACCTCAATGAGAGGGACTGACACAGTGGCTGCAACAATGGGCTTAAGCATGAAAGCCAGTGCGGGCACGGAACAAGGCCAGATAGTTTTGTTTTGTTGCGCACGGGGCCACTATGAGTCAGAACTAACTCAACAACATCTAACAACAACAACCTTATAAATTCAGTCTTGATTCGCTTTGGGGGCTTGGCAAGATAATGAAAACATTGGTAAATCATGTGTTGCCACATTGTGTGTAGTCCATGTTATTAACAATAAAATGCACAGAAAAAAGAAAGAATGGTCATAAGTGAGGTTCATAGTAACTCAAAAACGTTGTAAGTCAGAGACTAACTGTACTAGCAATGAATAATCAAAATAAACATGCTTTTAAAAAAACAAAAACAATGTAATTCAGCAGAGGCAACATCAACATGAGATCGAAAGAACTACATGGTGCCTGGCCACCACTAAAGACAGCCCTTATAGGGAACTCCACACTGAGTCTCTGATGGAGTGGGAAGAATGAGGGATGCAGAACTCGAACTCTAGAAACAAGACCAGACCTGATGCCCTGGCAGACTGGAGGGTCCCTGGAACACGCTAACCCAGAAATTACACCACTCAGGAAGTCAACACCTCCAAGGTTGAACTGATACATAAGACGTGAAACGATGCTGGTGAAGGGTATATTTCTTTGCTTGGGCACATACAGGAGGCTAATTGGACAGCTCCTGCTCAGAGGTGAGAAGGAATGTCAGAGAGAAAAGGAGCAGGTCAAGTGGACGTGAGAAATACAGCTTGGAGGGGAGGAAGGTGTTGTCACAGTGTGGGGAGAGTAGCTAGGGTCACATGACAAAGTGTGTAAGTTTTTGAATCAGAAACTGACTGTAATTACACATTTTCACTTAAAAATTTTTAAAACACTGAAGTATAATTTTAATGAACAATTAAACAGAATCTGTATGTTAAAAATTGAAAACAATCAGAGGTGACTTCAGTAATACTTTGGCATATTTGTCAAGTCTATCTGATTTTAAAACTTACTAGACTGACCAACCAACTAGTTGCCATTCAGTCAATTCCAAGTCACAATGAGTACATGCAGATTGGAGCAGTGCTTTGTCCAACAGGGTTTCTACAGCTGATTTTTCAGAGGTAGATTCCAGGCCTTTCTTCAGGGGCATCTCTGGGTGGATTTGAACTTCCAACCATTCTGTCATCAGACCAGCTTGTTAACCAGGGACTCCTAAACTTGCTATAAAGATACACTCATCAAGGCAGTATGTTATTGGTGAGGGGCAGACACAGATATCAATGGAAGCAATTAGTTTCCAGAAATAGATATACCAATATAAACAAGGTACAAAGATAAGGTAATAGGGAAAGGAAGAGCCTACCAAAAATGAGAGAGGGAGATCCAGACGTGTCAGAGACCTCCAGTAATACACTCAGAACGGCTGACATGGTTACCATTTTATTGAGCCGAGAGAAGTAAGCATTCTGGGTTCTAAAAGCCAGAAAGTGACCAAGTTCCCATTCCAAGCAGGGCACCCTGTCTCTAAAACACTGACTTAGTTATTTAGCTCCCTAAGCATTAATTTCCACATCTTGGAAGTGGGAATGGGAATAATATCTACCTTAAGTATCTATCTTTTCAAAGCATCCAGCATTTAGTAGGGGCACAATTGATGGAAGCCATAGTTACAGGAATAGAGAGATGAGCCCTGCAGCCGACACATGAGTAATCCATATTGCCAACACTATCCCTTATAATGGTTAAGACTGTGTGCCATCTTGGTTGGACTATGATTCTCCATGTTTTGGCAGGGGTAAGGCCTATGGCAGCTCCCCACCAGCCCTCATCTTTCTGCCTTCCATAACTTACCTCTTGTCTGCTCACGTTGCAAGCAGCTCTTGTTCTCTTGTCCTCTTACATCTAGTTCTTGAGACTTGAACTAGCAACTTTTGGGATTCATCAACCCTCGCAGCCTGCTAGTAGGTGCCCCATTCCCTGCTCTGCTGATCCTCAGTTCGCCAGCCCCTGCAGCTCCGTGAATCAGCAGAAACCTTGCAGTCTGCCCACTGTCTTGGGATTTGCCAACATACACAGCCTGTGAGTGGGAACTCTAAACTCTGACCTGTTGACCTTGGGTTCACCAGCTTCAATGACCGTGGGAGGCTTTTGCTCTGATACAGGACTTGGGTTGTTTCAGCCTCTGCAACTGTGCGAACTGTTTCCTTTATATAAATCTTTTTCTGTACATATTTATATGCATTACCGATTTTACTTCCCTAGAGAACCAGCCTAAGTCATCCTTTAAACCAAAAAAGCAAACCTGTGCCCGTCGAATCAATTACAACTCATAGTGGCCTTTAAAGAATACAATAAACCACCTGCAACTTAGTCTATCTTGTTTTGTGTACTCAATTCAACATACATTTCATGTGATACATAAATGTATACATACATGTGGTTAATGAGTAGGTTGGAGAGGTTGAGGGTCACATCAAACCAGAGGTGCCTCGGGAGGAAGGTCTGGCAATCAGCTTTTGAAAAATCATCCACTGTAAACCCTCTGGAGCACAGTTCTACTCTGACACACATGGGGTCATCATGAGTTAAAATCAAGTCAAGAACAAGTGGTTTTATACATGTGTGCGATGTTCAGGATATGATGAAGAAAGCTTTCAGTAACTGAACTTTATGATTTACTATAAAACTTTGCTGAGCTGATGTTACACCCTCTGGTCCCAGGACTTTCTGCTTTAGGATTCGGAACTGGCTTCTTTACAACTGTGAGATTTAAACCCAGCACCCTTAAGGCACACCCACTTGACAAGATGAGCTAGGTGGGGAAAGCACACTTCTGCATGGAGACATTGCTCTGTCCCACTCAGATTTGCTAAGGACTTGAAGGGCGTCCTCAGACACTATCAGAGGGCATGCCCCTTCTTCATGGGGTCTGTCACCAGGATGCCACAGGACAGCAGCAGTTCTACCATGCATATTACCTTGCATACACTAGTTATACCCCATGTACAATATTATTTATATATTGTGTACTACTTGCACATTATCCTGCAAACAACACCGATTCTACACAGCATACGACACCAGCCTTCACTGACCAGCACCTTGAGCACAGCACCAGCTCTGCCTTGCACACTACCTTGCTCATAGGACCAATTCTACCCTGCACACTACCTTGTGCATGATACTAATTTTATGCTTCATACTACTATGCACAAAACCATTCACACGACACCAGTGTATATTATTGTACAATGCCTAGCACAGGACACCAGTACTACTCTGCACAGAACGCTGAGCATATCAGCTCTGCGCTGTGCACTACTTGCCTGCTAGCCTGCACAGGGTGCTGGTTCTGCATTGCATACTAACCCGCTCACACCCTGCACAGCTCACCAGTTCTACTGTACATATTTCCTGCCCATGACACTAGTTCTTCTCTGCACGGTGTCCTGCATACTAACTTACACATGACACCGGTTCTACCGTGCACATTGCCTTGCAACGCATGTGACCTTACACAAGAAAGCTATCTGCAGGATCTTCCACAAGATGGAATGTCTGTGCACTCCAGTATACAAGGCCTGGGAAAGCATGAGAACCACTGGAAGCGGACAGACCTGGGTCAGTCTCTCTGGCAGTTGTGGATGCATTATCCTCATCAAACTACAGCTGCTCTCTGTTGCTGGGCCTGCGGTAAAAATTACAAGTGAATCAACAGTGCTCTTGCATTACAGTTGTGAGGGTTAAATCCAACCGTAGTCCTTAGGAGTTCAGCTTCAAAGAGAGAATGTGGAGACAGACAGATTCCCTCAGCCTTGCCTAAACAATCATTCAAGGCACTAAAATAAAAAAATAAAAAATAAAATGACACTCATGATCTTTCATTATTCAAAACAAAACAAAAAAAATCTCAAAAGCAAAAATACAGAATTTGTATGCAAGAGACGCAAGGAGAAGTACAGAAGACGCATGGCTGTGACTGAATGGCAAAGCCAAACAGGATGCAAAGATCCAGAGGGGTCCAGTTGGACCCCAAACCTGAGATCCAGAGGCCCTTGGCCATCAGGATTCAGCGGTAAGGGTCTGCCTTGAACTGCAGAACTCATTATTCCCACCTTCACTCTTTACTGATTTACAAGATAAATAATTTTGAGATGTAACTGAAATTATTTTACAATCTTTTAATCACTAGAAATTGTATATAATTATTTTACCTTCACTCCAGTGCCAAGAACTACCGTGAATTACTTGGCTTCTCAATGTGTAGAGAAAAGAAATGCTTCAACTCTGCATTAATTAAAGAATCTTTCTTTGCCCATTCCCGTCCGTTAGCCACCACCACAGTATGGCTATGGATGGGCATTACAACAGACAGATGTAGGAACATAAATTTCCTGCTAATGAAAATGTCAGTGGGAAATGCCGTCGATCACCCAGTGTTCTGATAGGGAGACGGCCTTTTCTTCTGTCTGGCACCTTTTTCCAGCCTCTAGGAGACCCTCCTGGAAGGGCGAGTGTCTTTTATTTACAGATCGTTGGAAATATCCTTTATAATAGATGGAGGACTACGTGTAGGTCGCTAATAAATATTCCATTGATTTTTAAAATTGCTCTTTTCCTTATCAGGGCTTGCAGGGTCTTGACCTGGGAAATCTTGCTGACCTTCTCCACTCATTACGAAGCCCATATTCTTGAGATTGGAGACAGTGCACGCATTATCGTTCCCGTTTTATGAGGTGAGCTCAAAAAAGGAACATGATCTCCGTCTCCACAATCTTCCTCCACCTAGCTGTGGGGAGGGCACTCTCTCAGGGCTTCAAGGGTTTGCTCAGACAGCATCCAAACCATAGGGAGGATTTAGCGTGGGTGGTGGACATCTTTGGTGTGGCTGTGTGTTGTCTGCTTTCACTGGGAAAGCATGTTTATGCCAGAGTATTAGGTCCTGGGGTCTATGTAGTTCCAGAAGTCTTCCTTGGCCAGTGCTGTACTTATTTTAGGAGAAAGCTGTCTCCTTCCCAAGCACGCAGCTCAGACAGAAGCCAATAATGGCAAGTGCAGCTCTTTCTCTAGCAGAATCAAAGGCCATGAAGACACCCACTTTGGAAAATGCCAGATAACTCCTAGGGAGAAACTGGAGCAACAAAGTTTTTTTTTGTTTGTTTGTTTGTTTTAAATCAAGCACTTCTGAAAACCTGACACACATCCCTCTCTGCTTGAGTCTACACTTGACCCTCATTTTCTTTAGCCAGTGTGGCTAGGGAGAGGGCTCTGGTGGGGAACCAACCAGTACCTCTTCACCCTGGACCGTTTCTAGTGCTGGGAGCCTCCTTACAGGACTCGTGATCCACAGGTCTTGCCTGTGGCAAAATCACACTCAACATTCAGTAAAGCCAAGCCAAGTGTAACACTCACTAGGCGCCCAACAAAGCAAGCTTATTAGTGAGAAGTGGGACCAAGATACCAAGTGACTACTTATTAGTCATTCTCCACCACAGTTGGGCTGGCCTGGCTGTCAAAAGGATTCCAAAAATATCTCCAGAAAACTTCCAGACAGGTTGTGTTGAATGACTATTTTAAAAATAATATTTCAGCCTGTTAAAATGACTATTACAAGCCACTGTTTGAATCTATTTCAACTACAGATGAATGGATGAAATCAATTTTCCAGATCAGGAGGTCTTTCATTCTAAGTCCGTTGCCTTCACGTCAATTCCATTCCTGTAGGACAGAGTAGTTTCTAAGGAGTGTTTCTAAGGGGCAGCTGGAGAATTCAGTCTGCTGACCTTTTGGTGAGTAGCCACAGCACTGAACCACTACGGCACCAGGGTTTCCCTGATGGCAGTGACCGCTAATAGCTGGTTCTGTTCTATTTCTTATATTATGCATCAAGCAGAGATGGTCAAAGGCTGAACCTCACAGTAGCAAAGAACCTCTCCCCCGCCTTCAACCTATGTTTAATGAATACATCAGACATCATCTACATTCCCTAGGGGCAACCAGGAGGATCAGCACAAGGCTGTTTCTTACGAGGCAGAGGTCAGACATGCCTCCGCTTTCCAACATCTTCGGTCTCCTAACCTGCTCCTTTTTCCTTGAAATACCTCAATCACCCTAAAGCTCAGAAAACATTAATATTTAACAGGCACCCACCATAGTAATCTGGCAGCCTGGAGAAGACATCCAACCAACCACACAGATGGAAGAAGCAATGGGACAGTTTGAAAGTCCATTCACTCCAGTTTCCTCTTATGACCCAATACGGTGCCCAGGGGGTGCTATATGTCACTCAAAAGTTTCTTTCCAAGTAGAGAATATCTGTCACATTTGTGTTGAGTCATTGACCTATGGTAGGCACCATGTTGTCAACTGGAAGATGAACAAGAGACCATGTATATCCTCAGGGAAGTCACGACTATTCAGAAAATAAAGTAGCCAATTGAGAGCACAAAAACGGGATATGATGTCCACTGTATTTCAAGAAGGAGTTGGAGTAAGCAGTGTTCTCCTACTGCTAAGATACCCCTGCTGCCTGCTGCCATTAAGAAATGTCTACTCGCAGAGTGTCTGGATGGACAATGTTACAGTGCTTTGCTGGGTGAGATCCCATGTCCTTCCAGAAGATCCTTGCCACTGGGAGGCAGGGAATGGCCTATGAGAAGTTCAATAAGAATCAGAGTATTTCACAAAATTTCAAACGCCCTGTAGGGGATTCCCCAGGACTGTCACCACAATCTTCCATCAGCGTAAGGAATATACCCAGGATAGGCTTTCACGGCCTATCCTCAGATGCCAAAGTGCCCAGCGTGTGCTTGGTTTCCATGTGACACCCCTGGAAAATGTGTAGAAGTGACTTACCATACAGGCCTGTCTCAACTCTTTCTTCCTTGAAGGCCAACAAGAGACAACGTTCAGTTCCATACTTCAAGGAGGAGATGGGGCAGTCAGAATAAACCACAATAAACCAAAAAAGCCCCACTGACTTCGAGTCCACTCTGACTCATCACTACCCCATAGGGCAGAGTAGATAGAACTGCCCCATAGCGCTTCCAAGGAGGAGCTGGTAGATTTGAACCACTGGCCTTTTGGTTAGCAGCCATAGCTCTTAACCACTTTGCCACCAGGGCTCTTAACAAAGCATAGTGGCTAAAATTCATCAAGTATTTGCCTTGCCCTGAATACTGTGCTACATGCTTTAAACACAATATATCGTGTCATCCTTGCAACCATCCTATCACAGGCATTATTCCCCTTTTGTAGACAAGAAGGCTGACAGGAGGAAGGTAACTTGCCAAGGTCACTGGGCTGCCAAGTGGAGAGGGCGAGGAGCCAGCCTGCCCCTGCGTCTAGATGGCCTGTCTCTCTAAATGCATACTTTAGCTCAGGAGGGTAGTGTTGTTGTTTAAGGAAGACCCTGCCCTTTTGGCCAAACTATTGTCAATAGTGTTATTTAGAGGGGCACGTGCCCACTTATCCCTGTATCATTCGCCTCAGCACTGATGGTATCATCCACAAATTAGCATTAGGTAGCAATTTCTGCTTCCGTATAAAACTATTTAGCCATCTCCCCAAGAAAATGAAAGAAAGCACAGGACTGGGTGCCGAACCTAATTCTCTCCCTTATCTTCTTGTTACATATTGACGGATTTGAGGCCATTCAAAAGCATCCAACTTGTTTTGCCAGAGTGCAAATCAGATTATTGACAATGAAAGCCATTTAGCAGGTTATTTAAGTGTCGGCGTCCTATCTCGGTAGGATCTGCCTCTTGACTAGCTTCTGCTGCAGAGTGGTCAACTTTTGTTCCCAGGGGACCGAGATGTTTCCTGTTCATTCTGTGGGTCAAGCATGGGCGCCATGGAGGCCAGCTCCAGTGGGTCCAGATGTCTTAGTTAACATCACCTTACTCCAGTTTTCCAACCTTAGCCACCCACTCCACATGCCAGGCTCCAGACGGGCAGTGGTCTGGCACTACCTCTGCTAGAAGCTCCCGACTTCCCTTTTCAGTGACCTACGCTCCGACACCACAGCTGTGTGCTCAGCAGGGAGCCAGTTTCTATAGAGGGTGCTCCAGAAACATGTTGCCCAGTTCCATTTACTTAACAAATGTTCACTATCAAATGTGTGCCTTACAAGTCGGGAGACAAAAGCCATAAACTAATCAAAACAATAATAATCTGCATGTGGCCAGCACTGTGAGGGGAGACCCTGATCTTGTTTCAAGGAAGCGTCTGTTGCTCCAGTCACTGGGAGTTCGGTCAACAAACAACCTTCAGGTATCATCTTCCTCTTCCAGGAGGCCCAAGGTCATGTCCCTTCCTGGGGTGTCCCACAGGCATAGAAAGCCCTCTCAGCTCCCCATTAGAGGCTAGTCCAGCTCTAGGCTCCCCAGGGGATGCTGTTGGACTTTCACGGCCATCGACTGCTCCCTCTGCTTGCCAGTTCCTTCCATCCGGCAGTGGTCTATACCAAGGTGACATCTGCGTGAACATCAGGCACACCCAACTCAGCCTCAGTGTCTCCTCACAGAAAACTGAACCTGTGGCAATCAGAAATAATAGAAGTCTCGGACAACGCCCTCGTGGCAATAGCACCCAACTGTAAGTCCCTAAGTCCATCCCTTTAGGCCTTACACTGTGCGATGGGGAGAGGAGACAGAAACATTTTGTAGACTGTTGGATGCAAGATTGATTCCCAGAGGCCCAAAGAATTACCACGATCCCCTGTTAGAGCAGACGTGAGTGTGCCCTGTTGCCTGGGGAGGCCCCGCTGAGGTCGGCCTCATAAAGGCACCGGTGGCGTCTCAGACACCTGACGGCAGGTGTCCTCAGTTCTCAACAATGTGTCAGAATAGCTGCACTGGGCAATCAACACACTGGATCCCTTGCCCTCTGAGTAAGATCTGTGCTACCGGAGAAGGCAAGTGGACGTGTCCAGAACTGATCCCCCAACTAGTACTGAAAACTAATGACAGCAGTGTATCCCAGAGAAAGGACAGAAAGCAGCGCTCCTCTTACAGACGGGAGAGATTGAAGGATGGTGATTGCCATCATATTTCCTTTTAGCTCACTAGGCTAGTCCTGCACAACTCAGATGGATCATGGAGAAGGAGAGCGGGCTCTTCAGACCAAGCGAGTGCCCCAGTGTTGGTGGCCGTATCAGACGCAGTGTCTCTGGGGCGTCAGATATAGCCGAGCAGCGTGACTTGGAGAACATAGCACGCAGCCTGTGATCACATGAATGCATTTGTTTCCAGCACAATCACAGAAAGAAAGAGAAAATTATTCTGGGGAGAACACCATACATATTTGTAAGTTTTCTCCAGGGCCATGCTACCACCCCTGCCCCCTGTCATCATCTGGTTGGAACGATGTGAGCCACCACACCACACCGATCCCATACTAATCAGATCCAACGAGCGAGGAAGGGATAGCACACTGGAGGCTCTGCTGAGACGTGCTGTGAAATACAGGGGCATCAGGGGTAAAGGAGACCCTTGTTGGAATAAATTGGCCATAGCGATGGACTTGAACCTGGTAGACATCATGAGGGTGAGGCAGGACTGGACAATGTTTCATCCTGCTACGTACAATGTTGTTGTGAGTCACAGTAGACTCAACGGCAGTTCTCCCTCTCTTTCTTTCTGTCTGTCTGTCTATCTTGCACTTCACCGTGTCACTTCCTCCTTCTCCATTGCTATGTGTTCTTCAAGGGACCCCCCACTGGCTGTTACCCTTGCCTCATCTCTTATCCTTGAGCTTCCAGCCCCTCAGAAACTGACCACCGATCCGTAGTGCCCCAGGAATTTTCCCATGACCGGGGGCCTGTCAGGGCAGACTCTCAGCTCTCCTGCATGTGCCTAAGCCTACCCTCATGCCCTGGGGCACCCACTCTAGTGCCTAGCTGTGTCCCTAACCTTGGCCACTTGTCATCGGGTCTGGTTTTCACAAGACTGTAAATCAGATCAAAATAAACACACACACACACACACATAAACACAACAGATTACCTAGCTACCCCTACTCTAGTCTCCTCCTTCTTTAGTGTGACTCTAATGTGTACACGGCTTCCACAAGTCAGCCTAGGTCTGCTCTTTCCACCTCTGCTTCTGAAGAGACACATAGTCAGGGTTTGTTTTGACTTTAAACTTCTCTTATTCTCACTGTCCCATCAGGAAAGAGGGAGAGGGAGATGAGGAGGATATATTACAGGAGGCGAAGAGAGGCAGAAAAGAAAGAGAGAGAGAGAGATAAAGAGAAAATAAAAACTGTATATCCAGTTAGCAGTACCTAGAAATGTCGTAGTATTAAAAAAAAGGAAGAAGGAAGAAGAGTTTGATAGCTGGACTCAGTTTCAGAGACATCCTTAGTTCTTGTTCTGGCCCCTTGTCATCTCCTTACTCTGCGCCAGCCAGCCTGCATTACCCTTTCTCTTCGTATTCCCTGAGGACTCCCCAGGGGCTTCCAGCACTCCTAGCCAGGTCTCCTGGGCGACCCCCGCCTTGTTACCCGGCCTCACAGTCCCAGGCTCACAGGAGGCAGCCCCGCACCAACCCCCAGACTGTCTCCTCCTCAGGGCACGGGAGCCACCACCGAGCCCCCCTCCTCCTGTGCTGTCTCTCTATCACCCTGGCCTTCACTGAATTCCTGGCAGCGACCATCTGTCTCGTCAATCTCATTATTGCGGAATCCATCAAACTCTCTTCCATGCCAAAAATGATAGCTAAGGACGTTGTATTAAATTGTCAGCCCCACCCAGCTGTTCCCAAAAGGCCTTTACAACCCATTAACTGAGTCTTTCATTCTCTGCTTTAAGAAAGAAGTAGTGAGGTCCAATTAAGTGTCCAGCACTGAGCTGGGCGCTGAGGTTTCAATGACCAAGGTCAATGTGCTCTCTGCTCTCCAGGAGTCTGTTACTAGAAAAATCCGGGAGGCACCTGTAAGTGAACTGAGAGCTAGCCCAGAGGAAGGACAAACACCAAAATGGCCACTACCATCGAGTGAGTTCTGACTCACAGTGACCCTACAGGGCAGAGCAGAACTGCCCTCTCGGTCGCCACGGTTGTAAACCTTCATGGAAGCCGACGGCCACACTCTTCTCTTGTGGAGCAGCTGGTGGGTTTAAACCACTGACCTTTTGACTAGCGGCTGAGCACTTAACCACAGTGCCACCAGAGCTCCGTAGAGGAAGGACCGAACCCGAATCCTATCCCATTGTTATCAAGTCAGTTCTCATTCATAGCGACCCTACAGAGGAAAGACAAGGTTCCTAAGACTTCAGCCCGTCTCCTCTTCATGGGGACAGTGGTAGTGGAACAGAAGGATTCTCTTCCTCCTCGACAGAGGCCCAACCAGTGCACATCCCAAGTGTCAACGGAGGCTTGCTGTGAGCTGCACAGGCGTCCATGTTTCTACCAGACTAAGACAGACTAGGAAGAAGGGCCAGGAGTCTACTCAAAACAATCAGTAACAACCCCGTGGGTCCCAATCAGCGTGGAGTCACCACGAGTCTGTACCAACTCAATGGAAGCTGGCATCAGTAACACCCTGATCAGGGAACAAACCCCCAGAACTGCCCAGCTCAAGGTATGCGTTCCCACCCACACAGGAGCCCAGCCACAGGAACAGAGAAGGTTCTAGGCTTTCAGGGGGAAGACTACAGAGGACAGCAGATGGCTCCTGTCAGGGACCAGGGAAGCTGTTGTGAGGATAGTCCACCTGAGGGGCAGGCTGGCCAGGATGCCCCTACTGCCTTCAGCCCAGGCGGTGGTTAGTACCTGTGTTCATCTTCTCACAAACGAATCGAGTTGGTTGGTGGAAAGAGTGTTGTTTGACATCAGAGAGAGGCCCTGGGGCTGCTCAGAGGACAGGTCTTCATCCCACACTCCAGTACCCCTCTTGAGAGATACTGACTCCTATGACGATTCTCTGGGAAGAAAAAGAAATTGGCCGGTCCCACAAGTGCATGGGGAACAATGGCAAGCGAGAGTTTCCACCCACACCTTTGTCCCCTCAGACTCCTGCAACATACAACCTGGAGCTCAGGACATTAGCTTTCCAATTCGAAATACAAGTGTTTCCAACAGGAAGAAAGTCCAAGTGGCAACTCACAAAGTGTTTGGTTAGGTCTTTCTGAGCAGCGTACAGTATAAAAATATCTCATGTACATAAAAGTGAATGTCGGTAGCAGCACGCTTGCAACCATTCCTAGGCGTCTTTCCGCACCCAGGTTTGTACACATTTGCACGTCGAATGCACACAGGATTATACCAGAGCCAAATACTGAAAGAAAACATGCGGTAAACGGTTGCTTTAATAAGTCCTGTTCCGTTGAAAGGAAATAAAACCTGAGTATTAATGAGATATAATTATATATTTAAAATCTTTTCCCTTGTGCAGTATATAGGATTAATGCCAGTAAACTCACAAACTGCAACATTCTACTCCATTACGTCTGCAATGATTAGAGAGTGCTTGAACATCTGGCATATAATCTGTGATAGAAAACAGCATCCTGCGCTTTAATGGACGTCTGGAGGCTACACATATCTGATTTTATTTCATTCTGTTAACTCTTTCACAGAAGAGAAAGATTTTGTTACCGAGATTCCTCTTTCTCTCTCTTTTCTTCCCCCTTCCTTCCAGGATGCTGTCCCATGCAGTTCCCAGGTTCCTGTGCCATCTGCCCCTTGACATTTGTATTTCCAACAGTGGGCTCAAACTGGGAGTGGAAAGTTATTTATAAATAGCACAACTGAGCAGCTTTCATATTTAGATTTTAAAAACCTTTAAGAAGCCCTACCCATGAAAATGAGGACAATTTTCTCATTATCAGTAAAATCAAACGCAGGAAACCGAAGCAGCCTTCACAGTTTCTTCCGCCTTTCAAAGGCATCCTGCACCCTCCCGGTGTGGTTCCCTTTCACAGCAGTGTGTGCAGTAACTTGTCTGTCGAGGCTGAGAATTCCAGGCTGTGTATATTTTTGATGCCTCTTAAGTGTGAGGAGGTGAGACTATCTTTGACTGGCACTGGCTTTCATCGCAGAAATTAGATGCTTTTTCTGCTTCCTGTAGGGTGTGTGTAGCCCCAAGCTAAACAAGCAAGGTTTTAGCCCTACTGCGTTTCTTGAGGGGAAAGACAGACCACTTTGGGAGAGTGGCAGAGTGTGACAGCACCAGCGTTTACTGTATTTATGGAAGTGTTACTCACGCCCCCACCTAAGGACACCTCGGAACAGGACCCTGTAAGCAGCAGTGAAGAGCAAGTCCTGTGCGGGCCCAGGACAGCAGGCCCAGCCGCAGGAAAGCCACCCCCGGCCGCGGTATCGGGAGCACACCGGAGGCCGGCGTGCAGTGAGGCCGGCGTGGCGACGCGCCAGCGCCGGGAGGGTTTGGGGCTGAAACGATCACTTTCAGGCCTCGCATATAATGGCTGGTGCCGAATGTGGTAATAAAGGTGATAGTTACTGCTTCTAACCACAGGTGTCACGAGGCGAGCTTCCGGGCCCTCAGCGCCTTCCAGCTGCAACTCCTGTGGGAATTAAGAAGTCTTAATGAGTGCAATGTGTCACTTGGGACCTCAGAAATATAGTTCTTAGAAAAGAAGGAAGCAGAAAGGACTCGCCAGGACTGAAATTACACCAACAATTACTCAGAGCAAGAAGGTGGCCCTTTCTCTTCTCAGGCTTCTCTGACTGTAGGGCTTCTGCACTCTGGCCTCTGTTGGCCTGTCAGGTCTGAAGCCCTCTGAGGGCAGCTCCTCATGAGTTGTGTCTGCCAGACCAGTGATTCCCAGCTAAGGGTAAATCTGCGCCCTCCTGCCCCGTCCCCCAGCACATCTGGCAATGTCTGGAGACATTGGTTGTCATGAATGGATGACGTGCCACGCTACTGACATCTTCCCAGCATCTACGAGGATGTTACTAAACAACCGACAGTGTACTTGGTAGTCACCACCAGCAAAGAATGATCGGGTCCCGAAGGTCAACAGTGCTATTCTTCGCGTTACTGCTATCGAGCAAACTCTGACTCACGGCAAGCCCATGTGAAACAGGAGGAAACCCTGCCTAGTTCCACGCTGTCCTCGTGATCACGGGCACGCGTCCATCCGTTGCTGCCTTCCAACCCGAAGGCTCAGCTTCCCACACTGTATCAGACTACACTTTCTTTTGCTTCATAGGGTTTCATGGGATAATCTTCATAACTGCACTGTCAGGGCTTTCTGTTTAGTCTGTCTTAGTCTGGAAGCTTCAATGAAACCTACTCACCGTGATGACCCTGCTAGTATTTAAAACACTAGTGGCATAGCTCTTAGCATCATGGCAGCATACCAGCCACTGCAGCACAACAGATGGACAGAAATGCGGTCATATTGTTGGGAAACTCTGCATACAAGTTCATATTGTATAAGTCTTCAGATCTCAAAGACATGAGCCCACGGCAGTGGTGTCACTAGTAGGGTATGAGGGTTGAAGGTCACACCAGGTAACTGTGTGGGAGAAGGTGACGTCAAAAGAACTGTCTATAAAAACACCCCTATAGTTAGCTAGGGAACCCTGTTGGCTTAGTAGTTAAGAGTTTGGCTGCTAACCAAAAGATGAGCAGTTCACATCCACCAAGCACTCCTTGGAAAGCCTATAGGACAGTTCTGTTCTATTCTCTAAGGTCACTATAAGTTGGAATTGACTCAGTCACAACAAGTTTGGCTTGTTGGTGTATTGGTTGGTTTGTGTAGGTGATTGTGATGATGGAACTAGTATTCGTAAGCCCGTTTCATCTCAATATGCTCACAAGACTACTCCTCTCTGTGTCTACCTTCTGAACCTTCCAGCGCCTTCCATTCAGGGCTGCTCTTTTCCCTCAGTCCCGATGACACTTTAATCACGTGGTTTAACCTGCTGGGCTACAAGCACTTGCTGCCGTTTTCACCATTACTGGTGTTTTCAAAGTTGCTGATTTTGTCAGATTTTCTGGCATTTTAGTTACAATGTGCGGTGATTTAGTATTTATGAACCTATGTCAGTAACCTTTTTGAGGATGAAGCAGTAATTAAAGGAGAAAATGAAATGATATATGGGAATTATGATTTATAAGTGATATCAGAGCACAAAATGTCCCTAAGGATTCTGTGTGTCCGGTACAGGAGGGGCTCCAAGGGAGAGGTGAAGGGGGACACCGGCCCTACCGATGCCGCTGAGTCTCTGGACTCCATGTGGGACACTAGGAGCAACTGCCTCATGTCAGAGCCCTGAAGGTACTAAGTTGGGGTGCATTCCAGCTTTTGCTTACACTGCTTCTAAGGGTACTAAGTTGAGGTATATTTCAGCCATCGCTCACAGTGGTTCTGAACAGACTAAGGTGGGGTCAGCCCACACTCACAATGGTTCTGAAGGTACTAAGTTGGGGTACATTCCAGCCCACACTCGCGGTGGTTTTAGCAAGGTGATTTGATGATCACGAGATTCCCAACAGATACAGTAAACCTTCATTAAGTTGCTCACTCGAAGCGATGTGAAGCAAGTGGGATGTCAGGCAAGGACTGGTGAGGCTGCGCCTCGTGGTGCCGTGGACAAGGATTTGCTGAGCCTGAGAACAGGCTCCATGGGACACCATTTTGAGAACCTTTTAAGACAAGCAGCTTTCAAGTGCCTGAGACCCGCCCTGGGGTTGCTGGCAGTCCTGAGCTGTCACGACTGGTCCCCAGCTCTTCAGGAAAGCGGCTTCAGCAGGGTATCCACTTGTCTACACTTTATAGCCATTAGCACCAGGGATTGAACGTACTCAGGCATCAAGAGGATTGGGTTTAAAATAATCTTTGGACTCTAATTTTTCCCCTTAAAGTAAGATTAGTCTTCATTCCAAACAACAACATGCAAAGGTTCCCCATCCTTACTTCTCAGCCTTAAGGTGAAATCGGTATCAGCCCCAATCCCTAAAGCCAGTCCAAAATCCTTCCCAAGAGTTCCAGGGCTTAGGACTCCTGCTTCCGATTTTGGCTAGACTCGGGGGCTTCTAACCCCAAACCAAACCTATTGCCCTCTAGTTGATTCTAACTCACAGTGACTCTGTATGACATAGCAACAGAGTAGAACAGCAACACGTGGTTTCCAAGGTGGTCTCTTTACAGAAGCAGACTGCCACATCTTTCTCTTGTAGAGTGGCTGATGACTTCGAATCACTGACCTGTAGATAGGCAACTGAGAAGATGGCCTCCGATTTAGCTCCTTACCCACCGAGGTGATCTAGAAGCGGGCACTTCAATGCAGTCAGCTGGATATGTATAATCGGGACTCCAGGAAACGTCCTTTCCAGGAACTTACAAGTTCTATACTTTCCTATTTCCACATCTGACTTCTCAGGGTCTTCTCCACCACCACCGCCAATCCCATGGGGCTGGTTCCCAGAGTAGAAAGGCATTTCACAAGCTCAGAGGCCCTAAAGACAGCGATGAAAAGTTGGAATGTTTGCATTTAAAGAATCATTTCACAAGCTTGGAGACCCTAAAGACCAAGACAAAATGTTAAAATATTTGTATTTCAAGAGTCTCTTTGGTGGTCTTTAACCCAGAATAGTAGCTCTTAGCATTCTTCTGTCTCACCAGCCACTGTCACTTTGACCTTGTTGTCCAAATGGAAGGCCAGCCCCAAGGACCACAGTTGCTCTAACCCTAACCTTCCAAAAGAAATATGTGTCCTCCAGCCCTCTTCCTCCTACTTTCAACACTCCTTCTGGATCCAAAGGCAAAGTCTTTGACATTGAACGTGTGTGTAGGTTCAGCCTCACCAAGCTCCGTGTAGCAGAGTTAGTGGCATCCCAGTGTGCAAGAGGATCTTCACTCTTCAGCTCTCGAAGATCACATCTGCAGTTTATTTCCATCCACATGCTGCAAAATATGTAAGTACTGAACACTAATTTCTCCCAGGTCTAAGGCACAGGAAAGATCAGCACCAGAGCTCTCAGCTTTTCGAGTAGAAGGTGCATGTCCACCCCAGCCCTCACCAAAGAGATCTGTCAGATGCCCCATTGAGACTCGACAGTAACATAGAGTGCGTTCCATCTGGGGATCCATCTGGAAAGGCTTCCTGTAGGAAGCATTTCTGCTGTCGTCTCTGAAAAAGTCTAGGGTTTCCAAGGCTATAAATCTTCACAGAAGCATATGGCCACATGTTTCTGTGACAGAGTGGCCAGGGATTTGAACTGCTAACCTTCCAGTTAGCAGTCCGCTAACCACTGTGCAATCAGGGGTCCTTAGAAGTCCTGTAAGGAACCAAACCATAGCCAAATCCACTGTTCTTGAGTCAATTCTGACTCATAGCGACCCTTTAAGGCACAGTAAAACTGCTCCATAGAGTTTCCAAGGAGCAGCTGTGAACTGCAGACTTTTGGTTAGCAGATGTAGGTCTTAACCACTATGCCATCAGGGTTTTCATGTAAGGAACAGCAAAGCTGACTGTCTGGTAAAACAACACCATCTGCCTCCTTTCCTGCCTGTCCTGGTGCTGGGTACGAGTAACTTTCCCAAGACCTTTTCTATCCTTGTCTGAGTGAACTGTCCCCATTTTATGGACCAGTAAACTAAGAAGTGATGTCAAAGTCTCCAGATCCGGTTAAGAGCAGGACTGGGGCAAATGCCAGATGGAGACTTTCCTTTATTCCTTCTGCTGTCCTCCAAGGACATTTGTGGGTAGATGCAGAAGGGGTCCTTGGTCTTCAAGCTCAACTGGGCTCTCCTGAACTGACACTCGGAGCCCTGGAGGCACAGTGATTAAGAGCTCGGTGGCCAATTCAAAACCAGAGGTTTCTAGTCTAGCAGTCACTCCTCAGAAACCCCGCAGGGCAGTTCGAGTCTGTCCTACTGGGTGGTTATGAGTTGGAATCAACTCAAGGCCAACAGGTTGGGAGCCGACTTTCAGAAACGGCTGCTTTTGATTTGGGACAGGCCAGTCTATGAAGAAATAGCTATTTGTACCTTTCAAATAAAGGCTTTTGGGGTGTCCTGATCCTTAATTTAATTTCTGATGACATACCTTTCTGCATCTGAAAGAGGTGACTGGAGGGACAAGTACACCAACATTCACCCCCTCCTCCAGCCCTGGGCAGGGGCACAGCTCGCCCTTTAGGAGCTAACTGCTGCCCCTGCTCCCCCTTGCAGATTTGTGACCGGACTGCAGCATTCTCTTCCAGATTACCCATTTGTCTTCCCTGGGACATCCTGCAGTGGTCACTGGAAGTCCCACATGTGTCCAACCACAATCTGTTAGGGGAATAAAAGAGGATGAAAGGTAAAGATTAGGGAGAAGTACCCGTTTCCTTGCCCACCCCCTGATCTGGCGCAAGGTGAACACAGCGGCTGGGTGAATGGCCCTCTTTTCTGGTTGTTGGGTCCAACTCCATTGTCAGTTTCCTACGTGGCAGGTGGACAAACTGATGTCAGCCCAGGGACAGGCTGACCACCAGCGAGGCCCTGACTTTGACACCTGCCTTTTCGCATTTGCCACTGTCTCCTCCTCCCACTGAACACCGAGTCCAGAAGCTAGTGTCCCATAGACTGGGACTACAGGGACACAGCCAGGGACCCGGGGCGCAAGGTTGGGAGCTGAGTGAATTTGATGTCATTTAGTTTAGAAGGCTCCCAGAAGAAACAGAAATGAACATTTGTGCTTTTTTTCATTCTTTTACTGAAATTGTTATTATTATTTTTTCTTCTAGAGAAACAGCATTCCTACACTTGAGGGATGGAGGCGAGCCTGAGTGTAGCCAGTGCAAATCCATTCTCCGAAGGTTGTGAGGGCCATCTGCCGTCTGATTCGGACAGGGCCATGCAGACAAGAGCAAGTGGGAGAACACGGTCAGCGCGGAGCCAAGGGTGAGGCCTGGCAGGCTGACTCCTCTTAATCTGTGTCACAAAACAGACCGTCAGGAGTGTAAAAGGAGGGGGCACCTTGTGCTGTGGGAATCAGATCAAAGCAGAAGAGATAATGTCTAGGAAAGAAAAGGATGATCAGAAAGTGTCACCGTTAAAGCCAAGAAAGGCCCGGGCCAGGACACAGATGCCAAGCTGGGCTGACCTCACATTGGGGGCTCTTTCACTCAGAGCAGGAGCTGATCCTTTCTCCAGGTGTGCTGGCTGGGGACTGCGACACTAGCCCTTCCGGAGAGTCACCCCTCTGGGCTGTGTTTCCTGAAAACCGTAGCCCCCCATACCAGCTTTCTATGCAGAACTGAAATAATTCATTCAGTATTTGGAATGTGTAATTAAATATCTAATGCCAATTAGAAAATTACTAATGAAATAATCAGGGGCTTTTATGGTTTATAATTCAGCTCGAATTTTTATTCTAAATGGTTATTGATTCTAAATAGAGTAGAATCTGAGTTGCAAAACATTAGGTACATGGATTAGAAACGTGTATGTGTGTGTGAGAGAGACAGCAAGGACTGTGCGGGGCTCCAGTGAGGGTCACTGACAGGCACGGATCACCTGGGTGCCCCAGCTGCATATCTCTGGCAGACAGCGGCTACGGGGTATCTTCTGTCCATTACTCATAGTAGAATCAGGGGAGAAACACAGAGGTTCTCTAGGGAGGGCCCATGGTGCTCAGCACAGACTTCCTGTTAAGGAGTGTTCCAGGTCCTCAATGTAGGATTATGGACAGAAGTAGCGACATCTGTATGATCCCAGGCAAATCTGGTCTATCAGGCTGAAGGGGTAGCAACAGCAGGCCAGACAGAAAGTTCTAAAGATGTCTTGCTCCTTCAGGTTGGTAAGTGACAACTGAGCTTGGGTACTTCACTGAGATTAGAGCAGATGGCAAAGAAACCTTCATTTGACAGTAGTTTTGGACGGAGCTAGGGGTACGCGGTTACATTCGGGGCACGATGGTTCACAGCTGCCCACGGGGCGGGGTGCTCCCTGGCTGCATCTAGGGGCTACGGAGCAGAGCGATGGCTCCTGCAGGGTTGTTGAATGACATTCAAGCTGCTTAGGGTAGCAGCTTATTTTCAAATACCCTTTTCCCTCCCACTGCAGGAATACCACAAATGGGTAACCTTCGGCTACAGAAACTTATTTTGTCACAGGCTAGGAGCTGGACGCCCAAATTCAGGGCCTCGCATCTGGAGAAAGGCTCTCACTCAGCCCTGGGGGCAAGTGCTGCTCTCCTCCGGCCTCTGGGGCCCTGGCATTCCTTGACTCCCAGGCGGTCTTCACTCGGCATCTGTTTTCTGTCTCTGCTCACTTCCGTCTCTTCTAGCTACTTCCATGGCTCGGAAGTGGTTGGTTTAGGACGTGCCGTACAATGATACGATCTCAGTGACAGCAAAAGAGAAACGTACCCCCGGACAGGACTGTGGCCACAGGCACAGGGCTCAGCATTCCAAAACACAGGCAATGAAGAGCTAACGACACACTGAATCTAATGGCTATTGAGTGAAACAGGTCTTTTAGGGACACCTTACTGCCGGACTGCTTGAGTTTCTATAGTTGGTGTGCAAATCCTGGTGGCATAGTGGTTAAGAGTCTGGCTGCTAACCAAAAGATAGGCAGTCCGAATATGCCAGGTGCTCCTTGGAAACCCTATGTGGCAGTTGTCGCCTGTCCCATAGGGTCACTGTGAGTCAGAATCAACTCGACGGCAACAAGCATAAGTGGCTGTTGATGCTGTCATGGAATTAGCCCCCAACTCGTAGCAACCTCGTGCACAATGGGAAAAAACACCGCTGGGTCCTGCATCACCTCCTCAAGCAATTACAGATTGGAGAATTGCGATCTGTGGGGTTTTCATTGGATGATTTTCAGAAGCAGATCGCCAGGCCTTTCTACCTAGTCTGTCTGAGTCTGGAAGCTTTACTGAAACATGTTTAGCATCACAGAAACATGCAAGTTTCCAGTGACAGGTGGGTGGAGGCTGTGCGTGGGGTACATTGGACAAGTACTGAAGCCGGGTCTTCCGCACTGAAAGCATCATCCACCAGTTCTTGAAGTTACTAGAACGTATATACATATAAACACACATGCATGCACACACACATATATAATTTTCTTTTCATAAAAATACGTTTTCAGTGTGCTGTGTTGTTACTGCTGTGATAGGAGTCTGGGGTCTTACAGGCTAAGAAGTGACCATCTGAGTAGAGCCAATGGGTCCAACCCACCTGGGGCAAAAGAGAGTGAAGGACATCAAAGACACAAGGAAAACAGGAGCCCAGGAGACAGAAAGGGTTGCATATTCCACTGACGACATCGGCGTGAGACCACAAGAGCACGATGGTGCCCAGCCGCCACCAGTGACTGCCCTGACAGTGAACACGACAGAGAGTTACTGGCACCGAGGGAGAAAAACAGGTACGCAAAACTTGAACTTTATTAAAAGACCAGACCTGGTGGTCCAGCAGACTGGAGGGTCCCCTGAAGACATGCTCCCTGGACTCTCTGTTAGCCTAGAATCCTAGCCACTACTGAGGCCGACTCTTAGGCAAAGATTGGCCTGAACAGTGAGACCTAAAATGGTTCTGGTGGAGAATATGCTTCTTGGCTTGAGTAGGTTCTTGAGGCTAACTGGGCAGCTCTTGTCGGGAGGCCAGATGAGAGGGCAGAGGGGGACAGGAGCTGGTTGAGTGGACACACGAAATATAGGATGGAAAGGAAGAATGTGCTGTCATAGTGTATGGGAAGCTGTTCGCGTTACATAGCGATGTGTGTAAGTCTTGTAAGACAAATTGGCTTGGATTGTAAACTTTCCCTTAAAGCACAGTAAAATATTCAAAAGAAAAAATATGTTTTCATCAACCTTATTTCCCCTTTCACTACAGTCACTATGAGTCAGACCCAACTGTACGGCAGTGGTTTTTTTGTGTTTTTTTACTTAATAAGATTTACTGTTACTGTTAGGCATTCTTGGGTGGTGAAAATGGCCATGTGCTTAGCTACTAAACAAAAGGTTGGTAGTTCCATTGTACCCACAGGCACCTGGGCAGAAAGACCTGGCAATCTGCCTTCAAAAGATCCCAGCCAGGAAACTCTGTGGAGCAGCTTTCTACTCAGAAGCACATAGGGTCACCATGAGTTGAAATTGCCTCCATGACAGCTGTCCTTTTTCACTGCCTTTGTACAAATGTGAACAGTCCTGATACCATTCCACACCAGACACTATACCGGGAACTTCTCACATATGCTGTTTCAAACAACCCTCACAACAACACTTTAGGGCATAAACTATCACTAGTCCCATTTCACAGACAAGAAAATTGAGGCTCAGAGAATTTCAGCAATTTGATTAAGTTCATATGGCTACAAAGTACTGGAGTTAGGCCTGAGACATTGAATAAAAAACAAAAAAAAAAAGAAAAAGAAAAATCAAACCCATTGTCCTCAAGTCGATTGCGTCCTACAGCAACTCTGGAGGACACAGTACCGCTCCACAGGTTTTCCAAGGAGCAGATAGTAGATTCAGACTGCTGCCCTTTTGGTTAGCAGCCTGAGCTCTAACCACTGAACCACAAGTTCTGTCAAGTATCAACACTGTGACTGTTACCACAGCCCAGTTCGCAGTGGGTTTGGGGTCAATAGAAAGGCAGCAACTGGAGAACTTGTCCTGGGCCTCTCGGGAAGTCGCAGAAATCCTGAAGGAGCCACCTCAGAGGGAGCAGCCCCCAGGCTGGGTAGGCCCTGTGGTGAGCGAGGCAGAGGCTGAGCCCCCGGGCCAACCAAGGCCCGCACCCACCGTCTGCCTGAGCTCGTCCACCAGGACTGAGGGCGAAGGCAGGGTTGCCAGGTGTCTGTTGTTTTGCTGTGGCCCAGGATAGGGTCTGAGGCCCTTCGAGGGTCTGGCATGGGCCTCCCAGCCATCCTGTTCCCTTCCCCCTGGGGGTCCACCAGACAGGAAGGCCTGGCTGTCTTCCCCCAGCCCTCTGCAGTGTCTGGGAACAGAAGGGAAGGCAGCACTGCGTACTGCTCAGGAGTGATTTAAACACTCCTCCAGCTCAAAGGGGAATCCTGGATTTCATTAATTAATACATCAATAGAAGCCAATGGAGAAAAACATGTCTTGTTATCTGGCTTCTCTGATGCTAGACACGGGCTCATTAGCCTCAAGCATATCGGCCCGATAACACTATTTATTCCATACAGAATAATGATCTACTTTAGGGGAACACTTGCACTGGACTGAAAGGCTAAGTCCATCCATGACTCTGCCTGCACTCACACACATGTGTCCTTGGCATCATGTGTCCGAGGAATCGCTAGCATGTGGCGGAGGGCACCATGTGCAGGCTGGGTGCCATGTGTCCATCAGGCCAAGTGATGCTCCTTTCCCCAGATTGGCAGAGACCCTCTGTTGCCCCCACTTTACAGATGAGCGTAATAACCTGGCCAAGATGACACGCCTATTGCCACGCAGAACTGGATTTCAGATCTAGGTCACATCCACCAAAGACGCTGAGTTCTGTTCTTGGGGATCCACAGAGACTGGATACAGCACACACTCCCACCTGGTAAAGAAGAGAAACCAGCAGTGAAAGAGGCAGGCAGCCAAACCGCATGCGTACATCCCTGACCGTTGCCTAATAAGGATAAGCGATTTAACAGATTGTGCCATTGTTGTTATTTCTGTTTTAAATTACATCATCTGTTTAATGACAGAGTCCTCTGAAGGGTCTATTAGAATTACAACGCAGTCTTGAGCCAGCCAGCCTTGTAAACCAACACGTGAAAAGAAGCACAATGCATTCTTTTGTTAGGCTCAACCAAGCCTAGCTTGATATGCTAAAGGTCTGTGATAAAGAAAGCAGTCGTCAGTTAAGGAGGACAACTTTGGATGGGCAAAGGGGTTTACCAAACCATCCCCAGTGGTGATGGTGGGACAGATTTAGTGCCCGTGTAACCACACTTTTGGTGTCTTCGATGCCAGACCCAGTCACACACCTGCAAGGCAGGAGACCTCCAGAAAGAACTGCTTCTGTGTTGCCTGTAGCTTCCTCCTCCTGCTGCCCTTTCTGACCTTGGAAATCCCAGAAGAGCTCATAAATCATCAAACTACACGATTCAGGGGTCCAGCCACCCATCCCTCCATCTCTCCCACTCTCGGTACTTCATGATACAAAGAAGATGGATGGAAGGCCTGTCTCTCAGGGCCCTTTCGATGCAGGGAGACTAGGTTCAAGAACAGACCATTGTGTGTTGAGACATGTTGCTCAGATTGTGGTGACATTAAAGCTCAGAAAAGGCCAATATGAGCCAAGCACAGCCATCAGGAAAGATAAAATGGAAAAAACATTGTGGTCCAATAGATTGCAACTCATAGCTGACCCTACAGTGTAGAACTGCTCCGCAAGGTTTCCAAGGAACAGCTAGTGGATTCGAACTGTCTGCCTTTTGGTTAGCAGCCAAGATCTTAACTACTGTGCCACCAGCGTTTACTTAAGGAAGATACCCATTCCCATCAACCCTATAGAGCAACCTAGAGCTGTCCCACAGTTTCCAAGGAGTGTCTGGTGGATTTGAACTGCCAAACTTTTAGTTAGCAGCCAAGCTCTTAAACACTATGCCACCAGGGTTTACTTAGGAAAGGTAAAAGCAAACAAATGAAAAAAAAACAAACTCACTGCTGTTTGGGTCAATTCTGACTCATAGAGATCCTAGAGGTCAGAGTAGAACTGCCCCATAGGGTTTCCAAAGAGCACCTGTTGATTTGAACTACTGACCCTTTTGTTAGCCGCTGTAGCACTTAACCGTTATGCTACTGGAGTTTCCTTAGGAAGGGTAGGGGGTCTGAAACTGAATCCTGATGCGCTACTGGGAGGGATCAGCAGAAGGAGGCCGAGCATTTTGGGGATGCTGGCTTGGAGGACAGAACTGATGGCCTACAATGAAATAAAGCAGGTCAGCCTGCAGAGGGGAGGTAATGGGGTCCCAGGGGCCATGGGAACTCTTGCCAGGGAATTCAGCTGTTATATGGCTGGCAGTGAGAGGCCATCTGTAGAGCAAAGACTGGACCACACAACACGGACACACACACACACACGTACACACACACGTACACACACACACACACACACACACACACACACACACACACTCTTCCGTTGCCGACAGTGACTTGTTTGCAAAACAGGGGAAAGAAATCCCAAGGCCTGGAGATGGGCCTTGTAAGGTTTCCGAGTTCTGCTGTCATGCAGATACACAACCGGGCATCTTTAAAGACCAAACCCTGATTTTCTCACAGTCCTGGAGGCCCGAAGTCCAGGCCAGGGTCTCTACTATGTCAATTCCTCCCTCATCGGTTGACGGTGACATTCCTGGGGTCCTTGGCTCAAAGAAGATCCTCACAGTACCTTTCTGTTCCTACGTGTATGTGCTTGTATGGCATCTGTGTATACATGTGTGTCTGTGCCTGAGAGTATTGGTGTGTATGTCTGTGTGTATGTGTGTGTGTGTCTGTATGTGAGCATGGCTGCATATGTGTGTGTGTGTCTGTCTGTCTGTCTGTAAGTGTCCATGTCTATTCTGCCTTTTTATAATTCAGAGGTGATGAGGTTTAAGAGTTATGTTACACTGCTACCGTTTCATTAACGTAACAAAAGAAAACCCTGCTTCCAAAGGGGATCCCATCTACAGATACCAGGCCAGGGAAGTCAATGTATTTGGGGGGGTGCAGGGAGACATAATTCAACCCACAGCTGGCCTTTAATAACACTAGAGAGCAGACATGGTCAGTTCTGTCACGGACGCCAGGACAGGGCATCACTGTAAGTGCTGTCCCCGTGAAGGACTCGCCAAAGGTGCAGACACCACTACCTTTCTCCTGGGATGGCCCTGTGCGCATATCACAGTGTGCCACCACGGCAGCTCTGCGTTCACACACTGCCCTCAGCAGTCACACAGGTAACAAGGAAGGAGTGCGAACAAAGGCCCTGCCACGTGGCAGCGGCCCTGCGGGGAGGAGAACTGGCTCCAGGAGTCATTAAAAACAATATTTCTCTCAAATTAATAAAATGCAACAGTCCACACTCAAGACCAACAGCTTGTAAAATTGGATTTCTGTAAGATGAAAGGGAGAGGAGGCCAGCAGTGGTCAGATGCAGCAAAAGAGAATTCAGGAAGGGGGTGGGGCGCTGATCTGACCCAGGGGACAGCAATGTCACACAGAGACAAACATTGCCACCCAGTTTGGGAAGGACAGCTCCTAAATCTTACCAACCAAAAGGCAGCGAGGAGCAGAAGAGAAGCAAGGGTCCCTGCCGTCCTCACCCGCTTGGTCCCACGTACTGCAGGGTAATGAGCAGAGCCTGAGACCCTGTGTCAAAGAAAACCATGGCCATGTCACTGAGGACCATTTCAGGTCTTTGAAATGAGATCCCTTAAAAATAGTCATGAATTTCTCTGTCTCCTCCAAGAGAGTGAGCTTCTGCAAGGAAGGAGCTCTTGACCAGTAAGCATCTCTACAGAGACGACTTTTAGAGTATGTTTGAGGACTGAACCAAAGAGCAGCAAGCGGGTCAGTGCCCCAGTCCCTGCCTGCTCTGACTCCCCAGCAGAACCCGACAGCCAAAGCCTTGTGCAGGTACCTCGTTACTGCACAGCACCCCCGGGACGGGACCCGCACGCAGTGGGTGCTCTGTTAGCACCGCTGCGGGAATGAGTGCAGGGCCAAACAAGAGCGTCCCGGAGCCGTGCTCAGACCTGCACTGAGAGCGTGTCACAGCCAGTCCCATCCTGCCCAGGTCGGTGCTGTGCTGTCCTCTCCAAGTGGACCAATGAGCATCTCCACACCCACAGGATGGGCGCTGGTGGGAGTTACGATCCGTGAAAAGCCAACACGGTGGTGCCGGCAGAGTCTAAGCCACAAAAGTTCCCTGGATGAGCGACTCTCGAACAAGAGAGTCCCAGTGTCCTGAAACGGTTAGAGGGGAGAGGCTTGGGCTATGAGTCTTGTTCTCATGGGTCCACATAACTGACAGTGTCGGCCGGGCAGATTAACCCAACACAAGGACCCACGGAACGGTGGCCTGCCTGTCTGAGCTCATGTCCCACTTATCCCCGACGCTGATCTGTCTGTGTGCTGCCAGGCTTCTCGGGGAACCCTGCTTCTCTCACCAGCCGTCTTCTCCTGCTCCCCGCCAGCCCACCCCTGACCTCGCACAATCACAGTGTGCCGCCTTCTCTTGCACTGCACCGAGCCTCTGCCCGGCACTTTGCCTGGAGGCTTCATCTCTCCACCCCTGATGTTCTCCCAGACAGCCTTGCTGCTCCAGAGCCTGCAAACACCCCAACTCCCTCTTCACCCAGCTTTGTGGCCCAGCTTCCCTCAAGTTATCTCTTACTTCTCTGACTGCCTGATTCCCACTCTGGTGCAGCTTCTCTTCACACCCAGAAGAAGTGACTGTCCCAGTGGATCTCCTCTGCCTCTTGGCTCGGTTGTGCCATCTGTCCGTCTTGTGTCTCCAAGTAGCCTCCACACTCTCCAAGAGTGGGAGTTTCCTCTCTCCTGTATGCCTCTTGGAACCACACACAGGAGATGTAAGCAATAGATGCTTGGTGCATACTCTGTGCGTACATAAATCATTCTGTGGATGCAAAATTCAGCCCCTGCGGAAAGGAAAGGCCATTTCTGCCTGCAAATGTTGAACCATTTGCTTTCAAGGTGATTGCTTTCCAGACAGATAAGGAGGAAAGGCATAACCCTCAGGGTCTCCTTCACAACCAAGCTGAGGCACAGCGGTGCTCGCCTGCAAGAGTTTAGCGTCTGCAGTGCTCAAGATCTCTTGCAGAGAGAGACTCAGTCCTGGTCCTGGTTCTATTCTTAGCAGCGCTCACAGCCGGTACCAAGGAGAAGGCTGGTTGTTGTTAAGTGTTCGACAGCGTCTGGTTTCCTCAGTCCAATCTCTGGTGGAGCCTTCTGTTTCCGCCTTCAGGTACATGTTGCGTTCCCGTGTTCGTATCAGAAAGGGATGGGGGTGGGCAGGAGCCATCTGGGAGAGGCACTGCACCCTCCCTCACTTGGCCCCAGCCTCTCCTGCACTCCCATCTCACTTCTATGGGTCTTTATGTTGTTTTTATAGGATGTGGCTTAAAGCACAGTTTCCCATTGTGTTACTGTACCATGAAAACACAATTTGCCTCTCTAAGTTGACAAGCTACTCTATAATTACTAAAGAGTCCTGAGACTCCGGGAGGAGTCCTGTGCAGCAGGCACAGAGGCCTGCCAGGAGCAGGTCATGGACTCTGACCTCCCCACGTGGACAAAGAGCCACTGGCTCTGCCTTCCTGACACTCAGGCTGCCACCGATAACAAGCCACTGAAGCACAGCACTCGTGTCCAAATTGTAGCTCAGGCTGCAATCACACAGCTCTGTCTCTGCTCCTGCCCTCTCTCTTGGTAACTATCTTGGTCATCTAGAGCTGCCATAACAGAAATACCACAAGTGGGTGGCTTTAACAAAGAGAATTTTCTTTTCTCATAGTCTAGGAGGCTACAAGTCCAAATTCGAGGCTGTAGCTCCAGGGGAAGCCTTTTGTCTCTGTCAGCTCTGGTGGAAGGTCCTTGTCCTTCTTCCCCTGATCTAGGAGCTCCTCAGCTCAGGGACCCCGGGTCCAAAGGGTACTCTATTACCCTCACTCCTGTTTGTTGCTGGCATGAGGATGTCATGTCTCTCAGCTCACTTTTCTCTCTTGTAACTCACAGAGATTGACTTAAGATATAACCTAACCTTATAGATCGAGCCCTGCCTCCTTAATATAATTGCCTCTAATCCTGTCTCACTAGCACCGCTGTTGTTGTGAGGCACTGTCCAGCCAATTCTGACTCCTGGCGACCCTGTGCACAACAGAATGAAACAATGCCCTGCCTTGCGCCATGTCCACAATCATTTTTATGCTTAAACTCGTTGTTGCAGCCACTGTGTCAATCCACCTCTTTGAGGGTCTTCCTCTTTTCACTGACCCTCCACTCTACCAAGCATGATATCCTTCTCCAGGGACTGATCCCCCTTGACATGTCCAAAGTATGCAAGACACACTTTTGCCATCTTTCTTCCTCTAGGACAGATTTGTTTGTTCTCTTGGCAGTCCGTGGTATATTTAATATTCTTCTCCAAAACCACAATTCAAAGGCATCAATTCTTATTCTGTCTTCCCTAGTCACTGGTCAACTCTCACATGCATGTGGTGCTGTTGAAAACGCCACAGCTTGGGTCAGGTGCACCTTACTCTTTCTTCAAGGTGACATCTTTATTTTTCAATACTTTAAAGAGATCCCTTCCAGTAGATTATCCCAATGCAACACATCTTTTGATTTCTTGACTGCTGCTTCCACTGGCATTGAATTAACATCATCAAGGTTAGGATTTGCAGCAGTAGGAAAATTGCATCAAATGACAAAATCATGGATAATCACACAATGCTGGGAATCAAGGTCTGGCCAAGTTGTTACACATTTTGGGGGGATTACAATTCCATCCATAACTGTATTCAACTCAGCCCAGGGGAGAGAGTAGAATGCACATGGTTTATTTTCAAATTCTCCTCATCTTGTGTAATGCCACTCGTTCACTCATTCGTTTATCCACACATTCTTTCAACATCTATTTATACATTATTTAGCTACCTTCTTAGTTTGGGTTACCTCCAAAAGCTGGCACTTGGTGAGACAAGGACTGGGGTGCAGGTAGATTATTAGAGGGATAATCCCAGGAACACAAGGAGGACATGAAAAAGTGAGACAGAAAAGTAGGAAAGTGGTAGCAGGTATACTGGCAAGCAGATTACCGCTGTGGGCAGCTGGGGACCAGGCCTGCTGAGCACCCTTTGAGGGACTATGCAGAATGCCGGCATCAGGGTCTTTATTCACTGGCTCCCGTTCAGCATTTACTGAGGGCATTTCAACAGGGCACGAAGTCCCAGCACTCGCAGACTTCTCTACAAGGAGCTGAGCAAGCTGTCAGAGCTCTTTCCACGTGAAGCTGTTAGCAGCTGAGGACTGTCCACCAAAGCCGTAGGTGGGTTCAGAGGGGAGCTGAAGTGACAGGGCAGGACACTTAGAATGCCCATCAAGGGCATGTGGTGCTCATTCAGCAGACACGGCTGGGACGCCTGCTAGGGCCAGGCCACACTGCTAAGGCCATAGTGGATACACCATCTTGGCTCTCAACAAGCTGGAAACCTAAGACCCAACTATGTTTTTGATGGTTTCGAAGGTTTTTGCCCCAGAATTTCATGGTTATGTTGAGCTAAAATCCAAGAAGCCTAAATTTTGCACCTGGCTCTTTGGCCCCCACTCTACCTCTTGCACTGAGACACACACACGGAAGCGGAACCATAGCAAATCTGTGAGACTCCCACCATGGCTCACCACAGATCAAGATATGATCGAATAGTCCACTGCGGCCTACTGGGAAGGTAGCCACTCCACTTGTGTCTCTCGCTCAGATCCGCAGAGACATACTTTGGGAGCACAGAGGAGGAATAATTAAGTCACTTGCAGCTGGGTAAGACTTCAGTGAACAGATGACAACCCAAAACCTAACTGACGGCCGTACAATCCATCCTGGCTCCTAGCGACCCTCTGGGACAGAGTAGAACTGCTCTATAGGGTTTCTGAGGAGCAGTTCCAAGTTTCAAACTGTTCACCTCTCCGTTAGCAGCTGTAGCTGTTGGCTGCTATGCCACCAGGGTTTCCTGGAAGAGATGATATACCTTATTTTGTATCGCTGATGGACAATAATCATCAACTCCTTAGAAGACCCTTCTGTGGGTCACAGTTTAAATTTCTGTTCACATCATCCTGGGCTGGAACATGACGTATTTCCTTGCTAACCTTGCTAACCAGCCTACTGTCTTCCAATAACAGAGCCTGTCAGCCTCTTCCTGCTCCTCACAGGGAAACTTGGGGAAGCAGAGTGGATCCTCCTCATGCAAACTCACCTTATGTCTTCTTCCCCCTCATCCTGGTTTTTCGATGCCAGCCTTCCTGACCTCCTTGCTGGTCTGAAAATCCACCAGGAACCTTTGGATCTTTGCCTTGGAATACATCAAGTCTTTCTCAGTGATCAGACCACTGAGGGTACAATGCACAGAAAGAGACTCGTCCCAGAACTCTGGAGAGCACACTACAGGTTCACTCTACCTTGTCCTTGATAAGGCCATCCCAGCAGCGTGAGTTTCCTGGAAGAAGGGTCCATGTGCTGCTGCTGGTTGGGTGTCCAATGCATAGCACAGACCCTAACGCCTAATCATTAACCACCTGGTGAACGAATGTTTCTCCAGGTACGAGACAACTGGTCAACATAAAAGACCAGGATCATGCTCTGCCTGACCATTTGGGGTCATAGTGGCAAGTTCTAGAATCAATGAATTCTTTAGGAATTGTGCAACCTCCACAGCAGCCTTTAGATACAGTTCTATAAATCGTTTAGATGCCCTTTGATAGAGCAAATACATTTATTTCTAAATCTAGGGGGAATGAAGGCTTAGAATTCTCAGTTTTCTCTTTAATGGGTATGTTGGACACAATAATCTCTAAGGTCCTTTCTACACTACATGTAAACGTCAAATTGTGTTTGTTGACAACCTGAACTGGAATGTGAGTCCCACTGCCCGATGTTTTCAGAAGAAATAATATATTTTAAATGCCGGGTGCCACCACGGGAGAAAAATGGGGCAGTCTGCTCCCGTAAGGCTTGTAGTCTAGGAAACTCTGCTCTGTCCCACAGGATCGCTATGGGTCAAGACTGACTCAGTGACAATAGGCATGTGTGGGGGCCACCTGGTAGCATCATTCCCTGTCCCTCAATAGGAGCAGACAATGAATGGAAGGTAGGGCCTGGGTCAGGTCCTCGTCATCATCTCATCAGCCTCCTGGCTCCCCACTCTGGCTGGCCAGGCAGGGACTGCTCCTGTTCTTTGGTCGGGTTAGCAGGTCCCTAAGTGCTGGGGAAGTAGATCTTTGGGGCCAGAGATGATTCATGCCCCAGCAGAACAGGCTCCTAGCCACCTGCTCCCACCACCCTCTGGGCCCTGGGGGCACAGAGGCATGACCTCAAGGGGCTCAAGTCTCCCTGGGCCGATCTACTACATGCATTAAAATAATTTACGCTCGGCCCTATAAAGCGTTTAATTCGTCGTGCCCTCGTCTGTTCCAGAAGCATTCCTCTTGATCATGAATTATTTTGAAGTATTTATGTGGACATCACTGAAAATCACCCCAGTCAGCAAACTGAGAAATGGAAAGGCGTTAAGAGGAGGCATCGACCCCGGGGTCACAGGCATGAGTGTGGCCTGGGTCACCAGGGTGAGAGAGGAGCCGAGAGAGCAGACGCTGACCAGGCTGCTGGGCTGCCTCTGTCGGCCCACCCCTTGGCACCGCAGACTGTCCTTGTATTTTCATGGTGGTGGTAATGTGTGTCGCATTTCCTTTGGCAGAGCCTGCCCTGTGATCACATTTGCTGCTCGTGTTAAGCCTGTGTGACACATGTGGACAGCCTATCTTACAGATGAGGAAACTGAGGCTCAGGGAGAGCAAAGAATCTGCCCAAACTACAACGCTGGACTTGGCTGTTGATTTTCTGACAGCAGTTTCCTGCTTTATGAGTCCCTCTGCACATCCTGGGGAGCTGGCCCCAGGCAACACCAAGGCATGAGGCTCTCTGACAAGTTTTGGTGAGCTACCAACTCCAGGCCAGACTGCACCCAAGAGCTCCTGGAGGCAGGTGGGCTGCACTAGAGTTCAGTCAATCTTGGCTTAGTTACCTACTGCTATGACAGAAAGACTTCACACTGATGCCTCCAAAGGACAGAAATTTATTTTTTCATAGTTCAGGAGGCCTCAAGTCTGAATTCGTGATGAGACTCTCCGGGAAAGGCCCACTGTGTCCACTTCAGCCTCCAGCCACTTGGGCAATTGTTGGCGACCTTGGGCTTGTGAACACAGTTTCTTTGTTTGGGGGCCTCATTCCTGGAGACTGCTGAAGGAACTCCTTTTTTAAGGCTAGCCGGGTATTACTATCAGAGGAAATTGGATTGAGAATGTTCATTTATTCACTCTATATTGACTCGAAGGCTCACCAGGCACATTTTGTGCTGGAGTTCTGAATGACACTTCCTTATATTCTTGGTCTTCAGTCCGGGAGAGAAGACAAACTATGAATGTGGAAACAAAGGGGGTGAGCAAGGTAGTTTCGGGGAGTGGTTACTACCACAATGAAGATGGCAGCAGAGCGATGGGCGATGGTATGACACAAGGGCCTTGATTAGGTGGTGACAGAAAGCTTCTTGGAGGAGCATTTGAGGTGAAGCCAAACTAGAAAGGCTGAAAGCATGAAAATGGTAAGAGGAAAGCACAAGTGCAAAGGTCCTGGGGCAGCAAGAGACTTAGCAAATCTGAAATCTAAGAATCCACTTCAGCTAGAGATGGAGGGTGTTGAAGGAGAGATAGGGTGAAGTTAGATGGATGAAGTCAGGGCATCTAGGAGATCGAAGATCACGGTTAGGCATGTGGATGCTGTTCAGGAGGAGAAAGCCAGGTTCAGCCACTGACCAAAAGGTTGGACGCTCAAGTCCACCTGGGAAGTGCCTTGGGAGAAGGGCCTGCTTGCTAAAAAGCAGCCACTGAAAGCCCTATGGAGCACGGCTGTACTCTGACCTTAATGGAGGGTAGGCAAATGTCAGAGGCAACTTGACAGAAAAAAAAAAACCTGCTTTAAGACGCAGCCACTGGCGAATGTTAAGCAGTGGACTAGCGTCAGCTGACTTGTTGAACAAAAAGTTAATGGCTACACTGGTTCCTCCACTGCATTACAGACTAATGCACCCCATCAGGAAAGCTGCCCAACAGCGACCTTCCCCGCTCTGAAATCCAGAGGCTCACTCCTGAGCAAGTTTCCCTTAAGGAGACAGAATATGCTTGTGCTCTTCTGAGGCCAGACTGTCCCAGCCCAGAAGGGACAGTCTCTGGTGGGCCCCTGGCCCATGCCACTGGTCCTTGAGGTCTGCTCTCCCTGAAAGATGGCCACTGTAGGGACCCTGCCACATGCTGATCCCAGCCACACCTTTGCACTGGCATTTGCTTGACCTGGGACCCCCTCCACGGATCTGTTCAGAGCCGGCCACCCCTCCCCGGCCGCACTCACTGCTGAGAGTCTTCCCTTGCCACCCCCCCGCCCCATAGAAGTGGCTTTCCCACCCTCGAACCACTTGGGAATCAGCTTATCGGGAGGAGACGAGGGCCTCCTGCACCCAAGGTTGGGAGCGCGGCGGGGTGGGACCGTCCCCTGCTGCCAGCCGCTCTGTCCCTGGGCCCTGCTTGGCTCGGGGACAATCAGGCCCTCCTCCCAGCGCCCCACCGCACTGCCCGCACCTCCGTGCTGCGGGCCCCAAATTTCTGACAACAAGCAGGGAGTCTGGGGAGGAAATGGGCCACGATGTGAGAAGAGAGCCAAGTGCCAACAGTTCAGAAGAGGCGCGGGCACTGATGCTTGCCCGCGGTGAGGGAGTTACCAGCAGGGTCCGGGCGCCCTCGGCGCTGCCGTCCGCTGTCCCCAGCCAGAAACGGCTTCTGCCCCTCCTTCGCCACAAGACCCGCCCTCAGGGGCTGGAGGGCTCGGGGAGACGTCTCAGAGAGGACGGCGGTCGCCCTGGTCGCCAGCGTCCTCTCGGGCTTCGGTCTCTCCGCGCCTCAGCCTCCCGCGGGCCCAGAGGCTGGGCCGAGGAGGGGTGCCCCCGGGCTGCCCACCGATCCCCAGCCCGAAGGTCCCGGGCGCCCCCGCCTGGCGCTGCGCCCAGTTTGCTCCTCCAGGGAAGGTTCCCCCGACTTTGAGGATAAAGAAAGCAAGGGAGGGCGGGCAGAGCTCTTCCATCCACCCGGGCTGGTTGGCTCTGGGGACACCCCTGTAGCTGTCCCCAGCTCCGACTAGGGAGAAGCAAGTGTGTTAGAGGCGTATTTCAGACCCAGACCCCGAGAGCGCCCCCTGCACTCCAGCCAGGTGAAGCCCACTGGACCTCCGTTTCTTTTAGGGGTTCTCTGGTGTTTCACCAGCCAAACGTGGGGGCCTGGGGCCCAGAAGGCAGGAGAACAGGCAATGCAGAAAAACGGGAGTGCAACATAAGAGCATGTCTAACTTCGGGGGTCTCAGAGTGGCGTGGAGTTCTTCCAGTCTGTGGGAAGTCCATGTCTTTGAAGAGGAACCTTCTGACAAAAGCCCTAAGTTTTTGCTGGTCTTTTACTGAACCTAACTGAGCCTGCAGCCTAAATTCGCTTGTAAACGAAGACAGAGGCAGGAACTGAGCCCGAGGAGCCATGGAGATCTGAGGGGCTCTGGTTTCATTTTCCGAGATGCATCCTTGGTAGAAAAATCCAAAAGCGTCCTCTAACCTCCAACTTGGCCTCAGGTTTTTCTCCCAACACCTGGCTTGTTTGGAGCAGCCTTGAGGTTGACACACTGCAGACAAATCTCAGCAGCTGATGACTTCCTGTCCCAGCCCATTTTCCCCTGGGAGACCCTCCCTTCACCTCTCCTGCGTCCCAGGTACCTGGATTGATGGAGTGTCTCCATCTAGGCCTCTCCTAGCCCAACTGCTCATAACCCAACGCATAAATAATCACATGTTTTATAAATAGCTGTGGACAAAGACTGTAAACCAAGGAAGATATATTTGTGCCTTTATGTCCTAGGAATATTTTCTAAACCGACTGTTTTATTTGGAATGGGTTGAGTGGGGGTGTGTGTAAACATAACCATCCTCAAAGTTTTCCCCCAGCCCCCCTTGGGTCAGACCCTATTATAGTTAGCAAATTGATAAGGTTCCGTGGGCCAGCTTTATTCGTTCTGACACGAGCCTATGACACTTTATAAAAAGAAGTAATCCAGAACAATCTCTAGGTAATTAACACCTAGATAAACAAACATAAATTTCTATATTGCATTTATTTGGACTACCACTCAAATATGCGTGAACCATGCTTTTTTAATTAAAAGATAAATCCATGTGACACTTAGCCTCAAACTTAATTATTCAGCATAGTATAATAAAAAATAGAGCCCATTAAATGTGTCTTGCACTGTATTTCTGTATTAACAGCAAAACAGTTCAGTCTGGGATCATTTAAATTTTCCCCCCCTCTTGCCTTGTGATTTCCTTGTTCACGTAAACCCTTCCTCTCTCTCTCTCTTTCTCTCTCTTTCTTTCCCTCCCTCTTTCTCTCTCTTCTGTCTTAACACCAACAGGTGAGGAGATTAAAACTCTATACAAGCCCTCCGCGAATGCTCAGCTGGGCAACATTTTTAATATTGCGTTACACTAAGAATTTTTTTCTTTCCCCATGGATACATGCCTCTAGTTTGGCTGAACATGCCTAGTTCTTCTCTCTTGAAATGAGGATCACAATATTTAATACTCCTTTTGCTGGGATGGTGCTTACAACACACCAGGTGAGGTTTGTATAAAATACTGTTACAATACAGATGTTAAACAGAGAGGGGTAAATATACAAATCCCAAACTACGAAAGAGCAGGGTTATCACCTTTATAAAACTTTCAGCCCCAAACAGCATCTTAAAGCCAGGTATTAGCAGCTCAGCAGCTCAGCGGCTTCTGGCCGCTAGCAAGGGAAACTCACGTTGAAGCTGTCCCTGACCTAGGTCTTGAGGGATGAGATCTAAACAGCTATTCATGAAGGGTGTATGAAATGCTGCCCATGTCCCAGGAATCACAGGCACTAGTTCTTTATGCACCTTGTCACTTAGCCTTACAGCGTAAGTGCTGTGGCAGCTAAGATTTAAACTGAAGTCTCTTAAGCCCATTCTCTTAGCCCCTGGGCTACACATCGCCCTCCAGTGGACCTCACGCTGGCCTTCCTGGTCAGAGGCAGCTATGTCTGAGACATGGCCAAGACGGTGGCTTTAGAGGACCTGAGCATAGACTCCGGTGACCAACCATCCAGGTTGCCTGGCACTGTGCCATTTCTAACACAGAAAGCTCTGTATCCCAGGAAACTCTTCAGTCCCAGGTGAATCAGGATGATTGGTCATTCTACTGAGACTTAGACGTCCCTGGAGAATAGGGCTCCCGTCTGAGTGGCCAAGTCCATCTGTAGAGAGGCCAACCATAGGCAAGCAAAGAAACTGGATCAGGCCTGAAGACCCCGCTCTCTGCTTGCCAGGCACCAAGACACCTCAGATACTGCAGATCGGATGGAGTCCCATGGATCACCCTACTCTGACACTTATCTTGACCGTCCTCCAAGTAGGACAAGAAAGCCAGTGACTGGTACACACCCTTTTTCCTCTAATGTTCCCATGGGTTCCATGGGTTCATAGCTATTGTTACTGTTGGTGACAGTTGCTCAAATCCTGTTGAGTCTAGCTTTCCGCTACACAGATTTTTTACGCACTCTGTCTCATTTAACCTCAACAAGAGCCTTGGGTTGTTGAACCGTTACTTCCCATTTCACAGATGCAGAAACAGAGATTTGGAGGCAGCCTTTGCCTAAGCAAGTTCCTTTGTTGGCATGCTCTTCCTTCATCTTGCTGTTCTTCATCACCTCCTACAGACGTCTTCCATGTCTTTGAAAAACTCTTGTTCTGCTGGCACTTTGAATCTTCTCTTCCTGATAGTTTCTGTTTATTTCCACGATTATCAAGTCCACATGTGTTTCCTCCTTAGTCTACAACCTCCAACATCAACCTGGTGACGATGCGTGACTCTAATGCCTACACACAGGTGCACTGCAAATAGTCGCTGAACTGGTAAGTGGAAGGAAGTCTCAGCCCAAGACCAGTCCCCTTTCCATGGCATCCTACTCTTTCCACAGCTGCTGTCTTACAACCCGTGAGAAAGACACGAAAATTGCCAATATCCTTATTTTTCAAATGGAACGATTAGAGACAGAAAGTTGAAAACATTTGCCTAGGGTCAGCCTGTTGAAGGGGGATGGGTCTGGAAAGATGTCAGCACCTGATCTCAAGGGAGACTTTCCAAGATGCAGAAATTTGCCGTCTACGGCTTGTGTGTGTGTGTGTGAGAGAGAGAGACAGAGACAGAAAGACAGAGAGAGAAATGTGTGTCAAATTTATCTGTAATGTGTAATACCACAATCGTGGTAATAACAAGCTTTTTCAGAGTATTTTATAAAATGTGTGGGTCATTTTCCCCTATTTTATTGTATTTGATTCTCCTAATTTTACAAGGATCAATCAACTCAAGAACAATCATTCGAGATCATATAATTAGCAACTATAGAACCAGGGTCCACAATACCACCTCCTCCCCAAAAAATATAATATTCTTTACACTGTGTTGCTTTGCCAATTACCTATGAGACCGCAGGACTTAGACAGAAATTTATGTTGATGCTCCTTAAAAATCCTCCCTACTTCCAGTTTTATATTTTTATGGCAGCTTTGCTGAGATACAATTGACATACCATAAAATTCACTTTTCTAGAAAATGTACAATTCAGTGGTTTTTGTGATATTCACAGAGTTGTGCAGCCATCATCACTATCTAATTCTAGAACACTTTCCCCACCCCAAAATAAACCCCATCCCCCTTAGCCGTCATTCCCCATTCTCTCCTGGCAACCACTAATCCCTAGCAACCGCTAGTCAACTTTCTGGCTTCAAGGATTTGCCTGTAATGGACATTTCATTACCATGGAATCATACAGTGGAGGACCTTCTTGCGACTGACTTCTTTCACCTAACATACCATTTTCAAGTTTCCTTCATGCTAAAGTATGTATCCAGACTTCATTAATTTTTATTGTCAAATAATATTCCATTATATGGATATACCATGCTGGATTCATCTATTTATTATGCATTTTTTAATAGATTTTGAGCCAACATTTGAAAATTAGGATACTTCATACAAAAATCTGGAGGTCCAATTGGTCTTGAAAAGCCAGAAGAATTGATACCACAAGCTCTGACAACCAGGTACTGTAGCTACAGCTCGCACTAGAGCGACGACATTTTTCAGTCCTGTGACCCTATCATTACAACCACGTCCCTTCATCACTGAGGTCCCTGCCTGGTTCCTGTAGGTATCTGGGTTGGAGATCCATTGTGTGTGTGGTTTTCAGGTGGCAGTTATGGCTCCTTCACTCAGCCTTCATTCTCTAATGAGTTCCCTTCCTTACCTCCGTGTTACAGTGTTGGCATTCCCCTCGGTCTTGTGGAGTGACAGTCACAGCTGCCCGTGGATTCATCTGCTCCCACCCAAAACTCCCAAAGCCTTGCATCCTCAAGAAACTCAGTGAACTAACCAATTGCTATAAAATACGGTTGGATGCCTGTTTGCACTGTTCCAGAGGGCCCACCCTGCTCCGGAACTGTAGCCCACCCGAGACAAGCTACTCTGAGAGCCAAGCAAAGCAGCAACAGAAATGCAAAGCAAACTGGAAAGCAAGTGTGCACCCCAAGTGCTGGACGTGCTCTGTGCATACTCGCGGATTAATGCCGGAGGTGGGCTTTCTCAGTTACCTCTGATGCCGTAGACCTTGTCGGTCTTTGTTCTGCTCCTTTTCTTCTGGAGGGAGAATTCAGATCATTATCCCATAACGTGGAGTAAAAGACTTCCTTGCATTTAATGATTTTTTTAAAGTTTTTACCAGTAAAGAGAAATAATAGATCCCAATGCTCTAAGTGTCTTTTATAATTACTGTAATATGAGGAGCGTTGTGATTTCCATAGGTTTAACTTTACTGAAACAGATGTCTACAAGGCTTTAAAGAAGCATAGTTCACACATGTAGACGTGCACACACACACACACACACACGTGCGGTTTATACTGCACGGAGATTCATTCAGCTTGCAAAAGCAGAAGGTCACGAGGACAAGTCAAGCTGCGGAGTACTGCCAGGCTTCTTAAGCAGTGGGGTTTGACCAGAGTTTAATTGTTTAAAGTCTGACAAAGCTGTGCAAATAGTTTTATTCTTCCTCGTAAACATAAGTAAGAACGGATTTTTCTCCCCTAGAGGTAGAGGCTTTATTGCGTAAAACACTGGATAAAACTGGACTGCTTCAAAGACATTTTATTCTAACAGCAGAAAGAAAACAGTCATTGCTGAAAAAAACAACTTTTAATACTTTCTATACCAGAATAAAGTTCTGCCAACTGATGTCTTATAATAATAAATAATGACCAAGAATAAACTTTAAATACAAAGTCTTCTACTTGTTACAAGCATAGCAACAAAATTCTCTACTCTATTGATCTCAGATTTCCTCCAAGATAGATTTTTTTTCCTTTGCGTAGGAATGTAGACAGTATTATGACCAGCATCACAGACTACAGAAGTTACAGGGGAAAAACTTGACATGTTTAGCTATGAGAACCTGATGACAGTGAGCATTTGACACACCATTGCGGCGGCTGTCACTCATTCGAAATACAAGTTACAAATGTTCTGGAAAGAAGGCCTGTGTCAGAGGGAGAAGTAAGGACAGTAGCACTGGACAAAATGGAATCAACACACACGCCACAAAGAGGAGGGGTCGGTCCCCGTGTCACAAACAGAATTATTGCCTGTCGCATCTGACGACGCTCCAAAGACACAAAGAATACCGAAAGAGCGCCCCAAGTGCTTACAGAAATGGAATGTAGCTCTTTTTTTTTCCCACTTTTTTTCCCTTCTTTTTTTTTTTTTTTTAATTTTATTTTTATTTTTCTTTGCTAAGATACCAAAGGCGGGTCAAACACACAGGAAGCAAGCGACCGGCACAGTCACCAGACACGGTAGTGCAGTTAAAATCCTAAAGCTCACTACAATCAGAAAGTTTCCAATGACCTTTCAGTCCTTCCTCTAGGGTAGTAGAAACAGTTGCATTTAAGTAAGGCAGTGAGAACTAGACTAGAAAACAAGAAAGCAGCTCGCTCTATGCCAGACCATTTCAACTGAAAACTCAGTTAGATGACATCGTTTTGAGAGCGTATGCAAACCGTATTCCTTATTAGCCTGAGAGTTTTTCTGGTCTCAGGGTGATGTGAAGATTTGTATCTACATGGATTGCAGTTCAGTATTTTTGTACGCTGCAGCAGGCAGAGTTGAAGTTTTTAAGGCCCTGGGGTTTGTATTCTGTGCTCCCAGCCTGCAAGGAAATAGTTACCTTTTTTTTTTCTCTTTATGTGTGAATGATTTTGTTTTAGAAGTTAATACTTGGTTACTTCTCCACCATCACAAGCAGCAGCAGTAATTTCGTATCTCTCAAAGGAACCTTAGTGAAGAGGCTGAACTCATGTACCATCGCAGCAGATTCAAGAATAAACCTTTAACTTAGTCTTCTGAAATCACGTTTAAAAAACGAGTGAAGTGTTTCATTACTGGCCCTGAATAGCTCCCTTGGTGTGGGGTGGATCTTGATAAATTTGGAGTATCCAATCAGTAGAAAATCTAAAATCTACAAAAATATAGAACACATTTGTTTTACAAAAACAGACATCTAAACGCAAACAGTTTTCTTCATAGAGACAGAGAACAGGATGTTAGATCTGGATTTTAATAGAAGCTATTTCAATACGAGCCTGCCACAGAAGAAAATCACGCTTTATGTCTGTGACTCTTAGAGAAAGCAACAATGAAAAAAAAAATTCTGATGAGGAGCAAGCAGTCTTCAATTCTGCAAAAATTTCTAAATCATAATACAAAACAAACTATCAGCACATAAATTTCAATTTCTCATCAGCACCTTCTATGGATAGAGTTGGCTAATTTTTCTAGACACCATTTTGTATAATGTATTTATACATGTTTTTAGTGGCAACGTTTCTTTATCAAAACAAAACAAAAAGACAACCAAGGAAAAAAACGTTTTCTTCCATACTGCAATCTGATCTATAAAAAGGAGTTACTCATGGAACCTGCAATAGACACTGATCTGCAAACCCTTCCTGACCATTGATTCATCAGGTGGTGGATTTTTTAAAAATAAAAATTGAATATTACCATCTTCTGCAGTGCAGGTCAGCCCTGGCGCTGTCTGCAGGTCGTCTAAGATTTCTCTGAGAGCGCAGTTGTGACACCACGTGAACTGATTTTCTCTGCAGTGACCGCTCCAGCCTGCCTGTCACTGGAGCTGCCTCCCAACACGACTGGTGACGGTGCTAGGCAAATGATGGCAGCTGGGGTCAGACCATAGAGGTGTTTTCCACAATGAAAACACAGCCCCTCCGTCTTCCAGGCAACGCCAAACCACAGAGATGGTACTGTTTTTCAGTTCAGAGCATTATTTGGGGACAAGGATGACTTTAGAGTTAGAAGGGCTCCCAGGCTCAGAGACCTCGGAGGACACCGAGCCCGACTGGGAATCTCTTTTCTCCCATCTGCATTGTTTGGGGGGTTGCCGGGTAACAGTTTAGCAGCCATTTTCAAGGGCTGGGGATTCTTTTTTTTAATATATATATAGATATATTTAAAATCTTTTTACGTTCTATACACTTGTGGGGGGGAGGGTTGTACATGATTTTTCTTTCTTTCTTTTTTTTTTTTCCTGCTTGGAATGCAGTTAGCAAAACTCCTTTACCCAGTTGCCCTAACATGGTGAGCTAACATTGCCATACACAGAGAGATGTGTTCAGTTGCGCTCCTCCTGGGCTGAGCCCTCCTCTGTTAGGTCTGCAGAGCTTGCAGCCTTGACCGTGGGGGCATCTTCGAAGCTCCCAGAAGCGTCTGTGTCCACTCTGGAGCGCTTGAACCTACGGTCAGGATACTGGCTGTTGTCAAAAGGCATGCGATGGACACAGAGGACGTGGGTCTTCAGGTTCCCCTTCTGAGAGGCACTGTACGGGCAGTATCGACACTGGAAGGGCCTGTGACCTGTGAACAGAAAGCGTAGGGGTCGATTAGCACAGCTGTTTACCCTTCCAGAGCACATCCGAAGGAGCATGATCATTCTTATCAATACAAAACCAAAAACCCGCTGCTGTCCGGTTGACACTGTCTCACAGCGACCCTACAAACCGACTAGAACTGCCCAATAGAGTTTCCAAGGAGTGTCTGGCAGATTTGAGCTACCGACCTTTTGGTTAGCAGACACAGCACTTAACCACTACACCACCGGGATTTCCTTCCTATTAATAGAACCATTATATATTATAATTACATTATTATTTTTTGCACTTGTGAGAATGGCAACAAATAACAATAACTGTAAAAATAACGGTATTATTATTTGTGAAAACCAAAATTTAAAGGGTATTTCTATCTAAAATATTCAGCACAAAGAGAGATTTTAAAGATCTTTCTACCCTGGCCACATTTTGAAATTCAGACTTTTGGGGTCACAGAAGAAAAAGAATCCAGTACCTGGGCCCTCTAAACCAGGGATCAGCGAATGTTCTCTATACTGGGTCCAAGAAGAAACATTTTAGGCTTGGCAGGCAAAATTGAGAACCCTGTGTAGGTTATTGCATAACAACAGATACCATACAATTTCCACAAGTTTTTCCTTGGTGAAATTCAAGGTTTTATTGATGGACACTGAAATTGGAATTTCGCATGATTTTATGTGTCATGAAACAGTCTTACTGTGCTTGTTTTTGGTTGTTGTTTAAACACTTAAAATCGTGAACACCACTCTCAGCACTCAGGCTGTGCAAAAGCACCCTCTCTGTGGATTTGGCCCACAGACCATCTTTGCTAACCACTGCTCTACACAAAAACCATGAATCCCTCCGTGTGAGTGTCTGCCTCAGTTCTCGACAGAAGGCTAGCTGATGTCTCTATCCTCCCACTGATTCATTATTGATAAACGCACCGAACAGAACAACGTAGTGGGTGCCTGAGGGCGATGATGACAGTTGACTGCCACTTAAGGTTGGCTTTTAGACGGAGGCGGACTTGTTGAGCTGGGTGATGTGTGGAACGGCAGGGTTTCAGGTAGAGGCAGTGAAGGCATCAGGGCAAAGACAAGGATGACCAGATAGTCAAGGCCAGCGTGAGTTTTAAAGTAGTTCAATTCTAGATAGTGACCTCTGAAGACAAACTTGGTTCTACTTTGGAGGAAAAGATGGAGTCTTGCGGCCCAGTCCTCCAGGTTGGCTTTATCTCTCCTGGGCTCACGTTTCCGCCTTCTGGAGGAGCACAAGCATCTGGTTTAGATGTTGGAAAGGAGTAATCAGCCACTCTCCCCTGCTGCAAAGTTGTTGTGCCGTTCCTGGGAGCTCAGGAGTACTGTCCTATCCAGCACCAGGAGAGGTCAAGGCCCACAGCTGGGTCTCCTTTACTCAGAAAAATAAGCCAGTAAAGAAATGGGCCTGACCGTGCACCCCAGAAACATCCAACCAGCAGCCTCCATACTTTTTCTGGAGCAGTAATAGCACAAGTCCTGTGCAGTGTACTTAGCAAGACAACCTTTTCCCCAAGAAGCTGGACGCCAACCAAATGTTTGGAAGCTGAAACCCGTGTTTCCACTAAATTTCTCAGAAAGCTAGGTTTTTGCTTCTTTCTTACTGGGTCTTTGGAGTCAGTTTCCCTCTTCTTCTCTCCTAGCCAACTGGTCTCCAGGACCAAATCCACCCTGGCTGTCAAACCTTTCTGTCTTTGGTCTTGCCTTCAGAGCCCAGGACATCGGTACTAGCTCCTGCCTACACTACAAACATCGCAGCCCGCAGAAAGGCCAGTGGACCTCCAGGTTCTCTAACACCAGTCTGTCTTCCCCAGAGACATCTGAGCAAGTTCCTAAAGCAGCAGCTCAAACCTGTGATTTCCTGGTCCCAAATCGTTGATGGTCACCTGTGTCCCCAGAGGTAACCAGGACCTTCACGGCTTGTTGCCACCACCTCTCTCCTCACCCTTCGCTGACCTCAAACCAAACCACAAGGGAACAGGCTCCCTTCTTCAGCATCTCCACGCCATTACTTGCTCTGCTCTCTACCTGAAACGCCTTTCCCTTTCTCTGCAGGTTCCCAGCCTGCTCTTCCCTGAAGACCCTGTTCGGCTGGAAGGCTGTTTTGCAGACCGTTGTAGAGGCACCAATTCATCTGAGAACTCTAAGTTCTGAGCCACCTCAGTATCACCAGCGCCAAGCCCACTCCTTGGCACAGAACAAGCAGGGAGGAACTGTTTGTAGGACTGAATTATTACCTTATTGTTTCACCTTGCCTTTGGGGGAAGAAATTATAAACCTTTGGATGGAGTTTCTGCTTCTTTCGTTTCTACTGCTGTACCTAATCCAAGGCGGAGTTTGATCAACTCTCCTAGTTGCAAAAGTCAAGCTGCCAGTCTGCTGACTCCGAGTCAAGAACAAAACAAAGCCCAAGAAGAGTGCACTGACCACTGGCTTTTCCAGAAAGCCCAAGCCCAGCAGGAAGGGACTGCATCATGACTGCCAGATTAGAGAAGCACTCTGCACTGTGATTTCCCCCAAGCTTTCCTGCAACCACCCTAAGGACTTGGTCACCTCTCCGTTGGATGAAGGAGCAGAGCCTGCATCAGATGGAAAAGGAGAACTGAGGCTCATGGTCCCAAGACAGATTTAGGATCTCACAAAGAATGTAAACGGGCTTTGCTCTTCATCACCTTGAAGTCAGGAAGCAATCTCCGAGAAAGACTTAGAACGCCAGTTGCGGCACTGGGACCAGCTGAGCCAAGCCAAGTGCCATCAAGTTGCATTCGACTCATTAGGGACCAGCTGAAGGTAGTCCTAAAGAACTCGGGGAGAAGAACCAGGAAGCTTAGAAAAGTTTCTAAAGTTTCCTCCAAAGCTTCTCATATGAACTGTCTTTTCTGCATCCTACCCAGGACAGGTCTGGCAGCTCACAGGGGCCACCACAGGCCCTTGATGGTGGGTAAACACTATCGTAATTATCACGGCTCAGATAAATCCGGGGCTAACTCACCGGTGTTTTTACCATAGGGCAATAACTTATCAATGGGGCCTATCACTGTGGAATGACAAGCATCTGTAAGTGAAAGCAAAAAATAAATAAAAATAAAATCCTCGGTAACACGATCCAAATTAACTAATGGAAATATGAAACAAAATACCCAAACTCTGGTATTGTACCACAGCTCTCCGAGATTCACACTGCTTCTCCCATACTTCCACCACTTTTCTTCACGTACCAAAGCTGTTTATCATAATTTATACTACCATTGCTGAACAGTAAGCTTCTGCATGAATTCAGAAACACTGGGGATCTTCTGTCTGCGCAATGTACCGCCGCAGGAGCCGAATGGTACACATCTCAGAAAAACTCAGATGCCGTTTTTTAGCCACCACAGTGAAAGTCTTTTCTGAACTGACCAATTTGTCACAAAAGCATTTAGTCCATTTTTCCTACCAACATGTTTTTACGAGATCAAACTTGGCTTTACCGATGTTTATATTCTGTATCTCTATTTCATGGTAGAATTAAATAGGTAAAACGTTCTAGCAGACTAGCCTGCTTCCGTGGCTAAAACTTTCATAGTAGATTGATTTTCATGTTAGCTTAGGTGAGACGGAAGTCTGTATGTAAATACATATAAACCCATGCTTGTGTCCATTTATAGAAGGAAGTTTATACTCGGCTAACAATAAACCCTGATCTGGCACTCCAGCTTGTAGCTGGAGTCTTTGCAGAGATAAAGGTAGCACCGAGAGCCCGCTGGATGCCTGCGTTCCACGGTTCTTTGCATACTCTTCCACACGCTGATCCTCATGTTCGAGCTTTGTCAGCAGGTAGTATCAGTCCTAGCGTTCAGATATGAAAGTTAAGATACAGCAAACTAGGAAGTTTGACTTTAAAACAACCTTCCAAAACCTGTAATTCTCCAAAATCCTTATAAGGACCACGATTCTCATACGCACAAATAGTGCATTGTCTTAGATGCAGCCACAAGGACTTTTTTGCAGGATCCCTGCCTGTCTCTTCCTGTCTCTGTTTCTCTCTCCCTTTGAACTCTTCGTCAAAAGGTTCTCATGAGGCTGAGATGGAAGTGTTTTGAACAAATGAGAGGGCCGCCCTGAAGGAAGGTCACTGTGAGGAGCTGTGATGGCTCTAGAAGACAGACATTCTCCCAAGAATCAAACTGAAGAGAGCACTGTTAGAAACACGTACGGGACAGCTAAATCTGGAAGAGAAGTTTTAAACTTCTGTATTACATTTGTCCCATAGAAACTCCAGATATTGGCCAAAACACACTGATGTGGAGATCTGATGTGTTGGTGTTTGGTCAAAGAACACAGGCAAAGGGCTTCAGAAAAATCCCAGTGCTGAAAGTTCCACTGAGTACTTCACTGCCAGGTCAAAAGGATTGGCAGTGAGAGGGTACAAGACAGCAACCCTACCTGCTCACCATTAGAAAACGGCTTCACGTAACAGCCTCTCCCAAGCTTAACCCCACTGAGAAGCACCACAAGCCAGGACTAGTCTTTGGCCAGAAGTGGAAGCTGAGGCAGGGGTCTCATGATTAGCTGAGGCAGGGGTCTCATGATTAGCTGAGGCAGGGGTCTCATGATTAGCTGAGGCAGGGGTCTCATGATTAGCTGAGGCAGGGGTCTCATGATTTAGCACCTTTACTTTTCTTTCAGGTCTCCTCCTTGTCTGGCAAAGTCTGGCAAAGAATTTAGGTTTAGGGTAGGAAGCCGTAGCTTTTCTCCTTCATGAGGTATGTTAATGACTTAACAATCTAAACAGGAGCCTCTCTCCATTTGACCTTGAGCAAGTGTCATGGATTGAACGTCTCCCCAGCGTATCTGTCAGCTTAGCTAGTCATGATTCCCAGCATTGTATGACTGTCACCATTTTGTCATCTGATGTGAATTCCCTTTGTGTTCTTAGAGGTCCTATTGCTATGATGTCATGGAAAACCCTGGTGGCATAATGGTTAAGTGTTACCTTTGCTAACCCAAAGGTCAGCAGTGTGAATTCACCAGGTGCTGCTTGGAAACTGCATGGAGCAGGTCTACAATGTCCTATAGAGTCCCTATGAGTCGGAATCGACGCGATAGCAGTGGGTTTAGTTTTCTGTTTGTTTGTTTTTTTGGTACGATGGAATGAGAGGGAATGGTAGAAATTATACTGATGAGAGCCACAAGATTGGGATGTGTCTTAAGGCCATTTCTTTTGAGATATAAGAGAGAAACAAGCAGAGACATGAGGGCTTGTAACACCAGGAGAGCAGCACCAGGAGCCAAGTATGTCCTTTGGATCCAGGGTCCCTGTGCCTGAGAAGTTCTTCAACCAGGTGAAGACTGACGACAAGGACCTTCCCCCAGAGGCAACGGAGTGACAATGTCTTTCCTTGAAGCTGATGCCCTGAATTTGGACTTGCAGCCTACTTTAAAATAAATATTTCTTTGTTAAAGCCATCCACTTGTAGTAGTTCTGTTATTGCAGCATTAGATAGCTAAGACAGCAAGTAACTTGCTGTTTCAGGGCTTCAGTTTCCACACCTTGAAAATGGGTGAGTAATACCTATACCACAGTAATATTGTGAGGATCAAGTGAGATGATCTAACAATGATTTGTAAACTATGAAGAAGTAAATAAATTTGTAAACCGTAAGAACTATACAGTGATTGCCACCACTGTGTTGCTTATCTAAGTTGAATGAGGCATGTCTACACATTGACCTTCACCAAAAATTTTGGTTCAACAAGTATTGCATATGCTGCTGTTTCATGCTAATGTGACTCAGGGGGTCTTTGATTAAAGCTTAAGTTATTGTCTCCCCCTAGGATTTTATCTTTGAACAAGAGGTCTGGGAAACTGGAAGACCCTCAAAGTCCAAAGCAAATAGTTCTCAACAGTTTCCTTTCACTTGGAGTCAGTTCAGTGAAAATGGATTTGGGATCCACTGGGGGTCCAGCCCAGGTCCTGTTCAGACCACTGTCATCATGCTTCATGAAGTGAAACTAGAAAACATTTGAATTTGAAAATTTGGGTGATCCAGAACCACTACTGGAATGGGAAAAATCATGCAGCAAAACCCTAAAGTAGGAGACTAGGAAGAAGAACGGCAAGCCCTTTCAGGAGCCTGACGCATGAGCCTGGGTTATTGCCAAGGCCGAGGAGAGTGACACACATTCAAAGCAGGACAATGTTTTCCACAGAGGGAAGTGCCTGAACAGAGACACTCAGACAAGAGATGTCTCCCACTGTCTGCAGAATCCAATAGGCAAGAGCTTTGGTTGCTACGCGATGTGTGTACTGCCCTTGTTTTCTAGGAGGGAGATGAAGATTCTAGCAGGGCTGCAACTCAGAATTTTGCCTGTTCTGGTTAGGGTTCCTGGTCACCCAAATTTTTAAAATTTGGGTTTGGTCTGGGGTTGCCTTCACAGTCATGACTGAACTGTAAAGAACTACTTCAAGGTCCTGGTCGGGTCTTGCGCCCCGCAAAAAACACATAGAGGGCACTGGTCTGATGCCCCAGTTGTACGGTGGTTAAAAGCTCAGCTGCTAACCAAAGAGTTGGTCATTTGAATCCACTTACTGCTCCTTGGAAACCCTAAGGAGCAGTTCTACTCTGTCCTGTAGGGTCACTAGGAGTCAGAATTGTCTCACTGGCAACAGGTTTTTTTTTGTTTGTTTGGTCTACTAAGAGTGTAGGCCCCAAACAATAAATATTTATACAGCGTGGAAGGTCAAGAGGAGTAGGAGAAAGCAAGTCATATATTGTTTATAATAAAAGTGGAGAAATGAGATCTTTATCTTACTTGCTATGATGGAAATAGCTGTTCTTTCCTGTACCTAAGGGAAAGAGAAAAACGTATGCCCTTGGAGGGACTATCCATTAATTACAGCCCCACACTTGTGGGTAGCTGGTTTCACAGAAGGGATGAGGCTGCCTCTGCAGGGTGTCCGGACTGTCCAAACTAGTGCCTCCCCTCAGGGGTGTAAGTGACCACCTTCTGGTTTACCATCAGTTAGGGCCAAGGAGGCAGCACAGCTGGGCATGGTAGGGGTGACTGACACAGCTAAGAGCCCAGCCAGGAGGACAAGGAGGTCCTCTGCGTCTCTCCATCCTCTTCTCACTCAAAACCCCCATCACATGCTGCCTCCAGCCAGATGATTGCTCTCTATTCTTAGGACTTCCTTGGTCTCCTCCTCTAGACCTTTGCTCAGTCCTTCTCTGCTCGCCCAATCTGGAATTCTCCCTCCCCTACTTCATTCAGGGCCCATCCTTGAGCTCTCAGATCACCTGCCCTCGCCTCAGGAAAGCCCACCCTGCTTACGCACACCCAGCCCCAGCAGCCTGACAGGCGTAATCACAACAACCTCTGCTCCACGTGAGAGCTTCTAACAGCAGTCACTGCACAGAAAAGGCAGTCGCATGTCTCCCTACTAGCTGTCAAATCCATGGTGGCCGGAACTGGAGGTTGTTTATTACTATTGCCACTGTTGTGGTTGCTGATTCTTGCACCTAGCACAGGATTTAGATATCCAAGTAATTTTCAAGCAAAGCAAATGGATGGATGGATGGATGCAAGGATGCAGGGATGGATGGGTGGATGTCTGGATAGATGGATGCAAGGATGCAGGGATGGATGGATGCATGGATGGATGCATGGATAGAAGAATGAGGAAGGCAGCAGGGAAGGAGAGGGAAAGGCATAGTACTTAAGACAGATGAAGTGCCTGAACAGAGATGCAGGGACAAGAGGCCTGTGGCCAGTGTAGGAACCTTGAGGAGGTCAGTGTGGCAGTCGTGAAGCCCTGAGAGCAGAGAGCAGCTCGGCAGGGCAGTGGGCAGGGCCAGGCTCCCAGGACCCCCTGAGAAGCCTGCACTTCATTCTGTGGGAGAAGGGTGGTGGGCAGGTCTTCCCAGCCTGGGTACGGAACAGTCCAGTAGCGTATCCAGCCCAGGATCTGATGGCGCAGACAGACGTGAGTCCCCCGCACCACCCCGTCGCACTCCCCTCTCTCTGCCTCTCACTTGGAGGCCATCAACGTTTCCCATCACTGCCACACGAGAAGTAAGTACATCATACATTAATTTGTATTGTCACTGCACCGTAGAGCCGTGGTAAAGAGCACATTCATTTTTAATCCACTATGAATAATATATAAATATGTATACAGTGTGGAGGGTCAAGAGGAGTAGGAGAAAGCAAGTCGTACATTGTTTATAACAAAAGTGTGGAAACGAGATATTTTTCTTACTTGCTACGATGGAAATACCTGCTCTTTTCCTATACCTAAAGGGAAGCGGAAAATGCCTGCCCTTGGAGGGACTATCCATTCATTACAGCTCCACACTTGCGGGCAGCTGCTCACGAAATGGGTGAGGCTGCATCTGCAGGGTGCCCACACTGTCCACACTGATGCCTTCTCCTCAAGGGTCAGAGAGGGATAGGAGAGCGCCTTCCAGTTTACCATCAGTTAGGGCTAGGGTGAAGCTTAGGGTGGTGACAGCACCTGTTAGTGAAGACCTGACAACTACCTCTCAAAGCACATTTACAGGAGTTGCCTCAACTGGGGCATCACAACTGCCAGGAGGTAGGATATGGCAGAGAGAGTTTCTCCCATTTTATAGGTATGAAATCTGGGCTAGGCAAATAGAATGATTGTTTAAACCACAGCCAGGAGTTCCTGATCGGGAATTCAACCAAAATTTGGTCTCAAGACACGCGCTTATAACTCTGCCCCTCCTATCTCTGTCTGAAAACCTCTTGGAAGATTCTCTACAAAGGGAGACCTCAACCAGGACCCTAGGGTGCTCAAAGAGGAAGTCCATGAGCACCCTCAAGGGGAATGAGCAGTAGTACACGCACAAACACATGCACACACCCACACACATGCACACCACACGCCCCTAGTGGGCACAGGCGTCACTGTGATCCCAAGTCTACCAAATCGTCTCACTGAGCATTTACCTGGCAGCGAGCAGCAGAAGTTGTAAGCCCTTTATAGAAGGTCCCGCCACACAGGTGCCTGAATCCAAGGTAGTACACTTCCATGAGCACGCGTTGAGAATCTGTGGCACGTGGTGTTCTGAGCCACCAGAGTTGTGCAGTATTTTCAGAGCCACAGGGGTAGGAAGGGCATCTACTCTGTAGACTCGGCACAGAGCCTACCCAACACCTTCTGAATGACTGACCACAAGTCCTGAGGCTGCCTTCGGGGGATTTACAACCATAGTGGAGACCCAAGTGTGATGAGGAAGTGGCCAAGTGTTCTCGACAGAAGGCCATTGAATTGCTTCTGAGCAAGCATCCAGTCTCCAGTCGGCAGATCACTCTAAAGGGAAGGAGCCCCGACGGAACCCTGGGAGAGAAAGAGCTGTCTCAAGAAAAGACAGACATGCCAGGGGTATGTCCTGTATATGGGAGACAAAGGCTCAACCACCCAGGTGAAACAAAGGCACTCTAGAAGGAAGGGAAGCGACCCTCACACTCATGGGATGAGGAAAGTCCCATATCAGGTTGACAGAAGAGGGCCATGCACACAGTAGCGGCAGTGGGCACCCCATTCCCAGGCAGATGCAGTGAAACGGGCGAATCCCTTCTGCCCTCGGGCTACCAAGTCATCTCTCAGCTCCTCTCAGATTTAAGAAGCCCGAGAGCAAAGAGACTGGTTTACAAAAAAAAAAAAAAAGCTGCCTTACAGAAAGAACTATTTTCTCAGTTGTGCATATATTTTTTAAAAATTTCCCTAATTCCAAATAGGTGAAAATGACTCCAATCAGATCTGTAATTTATGTTTCCCATTAAAAAAAAATATTCATCCATCTAATCAAAGATGCTAGAACACTTTAGAATATCCTTAGCACAAATAATTCTAGGTTTTTAATTTCCTGTGATTTGGGTTTTAATTTTTAAAAAGGTACTGAAAAAATTCACTATCTGAAAAGTGAATTTTGATCTATGTGGTAATGGATTAGAATTGGACACATCAGTATGAACTTACATTCACACAGAATAACACAGACACAGTTACATAAATAAACAAATAGATAGATAACACACATACATATATAAAACCAAAAACTACATCTGAAGATCTACTGTGAAGTACAACACTGTCAGTAATAGAATAATATCCATGTGCCTACAAGGAAAACTGGTTAATACTATTATCACTCAAATTTATGCACCAACTACTAATGCCAAAGATGAAGAAACTAAAATTTTTACTGATTTCTACAGTCTATAATAGACCAAACATTCAATAAAGATGCATTGATTATTACTAGTCGTTAGAAAACAAAAGACGGAAATAGAAAAAGATCATTGTTAGTCCTTGGTGATAAGAAGAAACCTAGAGACTTCATGACAGAATTTTGCTAGACCAACAACTTAGTCACTGCAAATACCTTTTTTCAACAATATAGACATTGGCTACTTGGCCTGGCACATATACACATGGACCACACCTGATGGAATACAAAGGAATAAATTGACCACATCTGTGGAAAGAGACAATAGAGAAGCTCATTATCGTCAGTCAGAACAAGGCCAGGGGGCTGACTGCAAAACTGACCATCAATTGCTCATATGTAAGGTCAAGTGGAAACTAAAGAAAATTAAAACAAGTTCACAAGAGCCAAAACATGACCTTGAGTGTATCCCAACTGAACTTAGAGACTGTCTCAAGAACAGACTTGACACCTTCAATGTCAACGACTAAAGACATCATGGTAAGTGGAAAAAATATTGAAGCTGTCAAGGATTTCATTTTGCTTGGATCCACAATCAATGCCCATGGCAGCAGCAGTCAAGCAATAAAATCAGGTGTTTGCATTGAGCAAATATGGTGCAAAAGACCTCTTTAAAGTGTTAAAAAGAAAACACGTCGCTTTAAGGACTAAGGTGCGCCTGACCCAAGCCATGCGCCTGACCCAAGCCATGGGATTTTCAATTGCCTCACAGGCATGTGAAAGCTGGACAGAGACCAAGGAAGCCTGAAGAAGAATTGATGCCTTTGAATTACAATAATAGTGAATACTATTGAATATACCATGGACTGCAAGAAGAATCAACCAATTTGTCTTGGAGGAAGCATAGCCAGAACATTCCTTAAAAGCTAGGATGGCAAAATTTGGTCTCGTGTGCCTTGGTCTCATGTACCTGGTATGAGGTCAGTAAAAGAAAGAAAAACCCTCAGCAAGATGGACAGATACAGGCGATGCAACAGTGGACTCAAGTATGGCAGTGACTGTGAAAATGACGTAGGACTCGGCGGTGTTTCCTGCTGCTGTACACAGGGTTGTTACAGTGATTGAGAACTGGCTGGATGTCACCTAACAACAAACACATACAAGAGTTAGTATACACACATACATTTTCTTTCTCTGTCAGTAGAAAGAGTCTAGAGGCAATGACAACCTAGAAGCAATGAGCACACCTAGCACCTTGATTTTGGTCTCTAATACATTTTCTGAGACCAAGAACTGGGTTCCTTGGGGAAATGGCTGGTGCCGGGAATGGAAATACACAAGAGGAACATGAAATAAGCAAGATAAAATTAGGATATCTCACTATGCCAGAAAGTAAGGAAATGTTTAATAAGATAATAACAAAAATGGAGTATTTCAAAGGAACATAGGAACAATTTGTGTAAAAAAAGTTAAAAGTAGTTTTAAAAAAAGTACCCACTTTACAGAAAGAACCATTTTCTCAGTTATGCATATTTTTTAAAATTTCCCTAATTCCATTTACAGATATGTACATACATGTATGACAGTTGGCTTGACTGTATAATTTTATGCCTGTAGCATAAAATAAATAAATACGAGTCCATCCCCCAAGTAAACCAATGATCAGATAAATAAAATCGTGGGGAGGATTTGAGAAGTCTCCCATTAGGGATGCTCACACGTCACAGACTCTCCCTGCTGGAGGAGACGAGCATAATCCCACTCCGTAAACGTGAGTGGCACCTCGTGCCTTCCTTTCCAAGTAAACAGTATAGACAGTTGGCAAAGACAAGTAACTACACAGTGGAGAAACCTGACCAAATCACATACCTCTGCCAGGTGGTCAAGGTCTTTTTGACAGCAGGTACCCTTGGTGGAAACCCTGGTACCGGGCCGTGGCTGCTAACCAAAAGGCTGGCTGCTTGAAACCACCAGATGCTCCTGGAAACCACATGGGGCATTTCTACTCTGTCCTATAGGATCTCTGTGAGTTAGAACTGACTCAATGGCAATGGGTTTTTGGTTTTCCCCTTTATACGGTGAGAATGGAGTGGGAGCTCACGTTAGATGCCTGGATTCAGACTCTATACGTCTCTTGGGAGCTGTGTGCACTTGGGCCAGCTATTTAACAGTTGTAAGTCTGTTTTCTGATCTGCAAAATGGACCTAATACTAACAGCTCACTAATACGGTTGCTGGAAGGATTAAACAAGATGAAGTCTGTAAACTTCTTAACACCACAGATGATACACATGACACCCCAAAACCCACTGCCATCAAATCAATTCTGATTCATAGCCACCCTGTAGGCAGAGTAGAACTGTCCCCATTGACTTTCCAAGGAGCACCTGGCAGATGTGAACTGCTGATTTTCTGGTTAGCAGCCATAGCACTTAACCAGTATGCCACCAAGGTTTCCAATACATACGAAAAATTATATGATTGTTTGCTAACTATAGTTACACAAATTTAGATAAAATCCTTCCCTCTATCAAGTTTCTTTTGCAGCATGGCCTTCAATTCAGTGATCTATGTGAATTATGACCCTTCTGACAAGGCTGAAGTCAAGGTCAGTGTCTCCACTGGCCAGATGAGGACACTGAGGTCAGAAGGAGGCTGCAGTTATCCAAAGCCACAGAACCAAGGAAAGATGGAGTCTAGCTTTGCAGGAAATCCCTGCAGGCCTGTAGCCAGGGCTCCACCCACACGTCTTGCTGCCTCTTTGCAGGTTCAGGTTCAGGATCAGATTCAGGTTCAGGTTCAGGTTCAGGTTCAGTCAGTACAAGGTCTGACAATTACGTCGGTGAACTCACCCTAGAAAAAGTGCTACATATCTCATTGCTGAATATCGCTGTGGTCACCTTCGAAGTGCTCCCCTTGAGAAGCAATGCCCTGCCATCAGTGCCTAGTCCACCCCTCAAACAATTTTGGAACTCTTTATCTGGAATGGCCATCAGAGCTGTCATCTTGTGACACTTGATATTCTGAATGCCATTAAGATGTTTTCCTTTCAATATTTTCTTTGTCTTCGGGTAAAGAAAAAATCACTAGGGATCAGATCAGGTGAGCATGGATAGGCTGTTTCAATACAGTTATTTCTTTACTGGCTAAATCTCCCTCACAGATAACCAGATGATTATGTCTGCAAACTTGCCACCGTGCCACCATGTGCAATGACCATTTCAGAAAGAGTCACAAAATTGCTTTGAAAGGTGGACTAGGTGCTGGTTTTGGTGCCTAGCTTCCCAGGGAGAGTACTCTGAAAGGGACTGTAGTGATGTTCAGGAATGAGGTGGGAAGCAGTTAGAACCCTTAAGTTTGTGAACTTAATTGTTGGACTTTGTGTGAATGCTCGGGACAAGAAGCTGGATTCCAGGAGCAAGTCTGCAGAGAAGAACCTCTGGCTGGGACACAGGAGTTTCTGGGATCCTTCCAGCTCAGCCCCCACCCACCTCAGCACGCAGCCTGCCAATCTAGGACCAGACCTACAGCTCCTGTCCTTAGAATGGACTTCATGGAGCTTCCCTTCCAGCTCCAGGTTTCCTTCCTCAGCAACGCTATGTTCAGGTCGAGAGCATGGTGGCTGTGCCTTAAATCACGTCCCTTTGTTTGCCCCAGACTGCCTCTGCACGGGGCACCAAGCCAGGGCTGGCTGGGTGGTCAGGTCGCCCGCCTGCGTGCCGGCCAGCATGCACTCACGCCTGCTATTGATCCGATATCTTAAATCATTCCCCAGGCTTGTGAAAGCATTTATGTTTATCATTAAATAACCTTCAGAGGGTCGATGAACTTCTTTTCCTTTTTTGAGGATTTTTAGATGTGTAATATAATAATACTCTAACAATCCTCGGCGTTTGTCTCTGAATCAGCATATTTTACCCTGAAAGGGACGCCATGAGAAGCCCAGGAGAGAGCAGTCCGTCTGTCCTCACCGCAAGGAAGAGTCGAGGGGCCAGCAGTGCCCCTTAACCACACAGCTAGGGTTCAAAAGAAATCTCCCCTCACCCATCCTGAAACCCTTTGCCAGCGTTTCTGGGAAGGGGGATTTCAGGGTTTGGAAGCCAACACTGAGAAATGATTTTGATGGAACCAAGCTAACTAGTTTGTAAGTTAACAGCTTTAGAAAAGAACTAGTAAATCAGTGTTGTCTATTATTGCTAAAATAAAGCTAAAGTTAGTATTTAAGTTATTATTACTATTGTTTAATTATCACGATAAGACAGAACAGTAAATTTGCCATCTTAGCCATCGGGAAGAATACAATCTGGTCACATCAACTGCATTCAGAGTGTTGTGCAAACACACTATTCCACCCTTTTCTTGTCCCCAACAGAAGTCCTCACCCTGAAGCAGTAACTCCCCACTCCCTGCGGCTCCTGGTAACCCTGCCTTCCTTCCGGTCCATGCGTTTGTCTAGTCTAGCTGTTTCCTAGGAATGGAAACACGGAGTACTGGTCCTTTCCTGTTAAGTTTTTAATAAACTACCCTTTTAAAACAGTAAGTGAACTTACTGAGGTGGTAGTCAGTGGTGGCAAGGATCAGGGGGGATGTAGATATCGGAGGCAGCAGTGCACTGGCCATACTTTGATGGTCCACTCTTCCTCCTTAGGGACTTTGGGCAAAATGCAGGCGTCTGAAGACCCTGCAGTAAGGTGAGCCCTCCAGGAGTGAGGATAGAAGGGCCAGCTCTGCGGTCAGCACCCTCGAGCCCCCTGGGTAATCACCCAAAGGACTCCTGGAGAAAAGGACAGAACTGCAGAGGGACAAAAGGGCAGTGGTGTGGCATGCACACTGAGTCAACCCAACGCCCCTCTGAACCTGGGCCTCCTCTGCTCTCAAGCCATCTGCAGCTCCCTGTTTCTTACTGCAGTGCCTCATGTCCTTGGACTGACTTTCCAACTTGCATCCCCTTCTAATTGGATACACATTGCTGTCCTGCTTAGAAACCTGTAACTGCCAGCCCCAAGTGTATTCCAGCCCACCAAAGCCCCAGCTCCCAGAACCCAGCCGGCAGTGCTCCATCTGTCATCGGGGCCACACAATCACTTGTTCAAAAAAGTCATTGATATTGACTCAATTCTGACTCACAGTGACCCTGTAGGGCATAGTAGAACTGCCCCACAGAGTTTCCAAGGAGTACCTGCTGGATTTGAATTGCTGATTTTTTGGTAGCAGCCTTAGCACTTAACTACTGTGCTACCAGGATTTCCACCACACAGTCAGGCACTGAATTCTGTTCTGTTGCTCACTAGTTGCTTCCTTGGTGCTGGGTTAGTAGATTTTTCCCCACCCCTGCCCCAGGAGGCTGTAAACCCCTGTGGAACCCACACAGAGTGCCTATCAAAACCCAAAGCCAAACTTGTTCCCTTCCAGTCCAACGCTAACTCATGGGGACCCTATAGGACAGAGTAGAGTTGCCTCACAGGGTTTCCAAGGAGTACTGGTGGCCTGGACCTCTTGATTAGCAGGTAAGCTCTTAACCTCTGCTCCACCAGTCACCATCAAGTCGTTCCTAAGCCGTGGTAACTCCCCCAGTGTCAGAGCAGACCGATACTGCAGAGGGTTTGCAAAGTTGGTTTTTCAGAAGTGGACCACCAGGTCTTTCTTCTGAGGCACCTCTGGGTGCAGCCTACCCCCCATTTTTTCATTAGCAGCCAAGGCTGCTGTTTGCACCACCCAGGGACTCCTCTGCATAAATTAGGGGTCTCGTAAGGAGGCAACGGGAAGCTGCTCCCCACAAGCATCTGCTTAAGCAAGGACTCAGCCCTCCGCCTGCGTTCTCAGCTTCCCAGGGGCCAGGCACACCTGGAGTGGGCTTGGGACAGTGGGAGGACCTCCAACAGGCTGTTCTCAGCTCTGCTCTGGTGAGGAGGGAACAAGCCCTGCCTAACCCAGCTTCCTCTCCGTCTGTCCTGCTCTTCATGTGGCCTTCCTTCCTTCCTTCGTCATCACTGGTCACGCTCTCACACACGGCCCTGCAGAACCCAGCCTGCGTGCAGCTCTCTGGGCTGTGCTCGGCACCTGGAACACCCTGTCCTGCTTTGTCCATGCCCTCCCTGAGAAAATCCCCATGTTCTCTGCTCTGGGACCCCCTGGGAACCCTGGTCCACACTCCCTCTCCCATTCACCTTGTCGTGGAGGGTATGTGTGGCCACTTCCAGCTGAGTCTCTGGTCACTGTGTTGTGTTTTCCTTTGTGTCCTGCAGGGAAGATCTAGTGTCTGATCAAAGCTCCTCAAGCCCCTGGACCTCACCAGGGCCTGGTTCTTGTGCTGTGCTGAGAAGGTATTGCCAACTTGACCTTGAGTCTCAAGTCCACGGGCTGCCTGCGCTCCAGATTCCAACCCCAAACTCAACATAAATGCATTCATCTTCCCCAGAGTGACACACAGAAACCTACACATATTTACTTACTTATTTTGTTCTCCACACAATGTAAAATATTTTAATATATTGCTAGAGTGCCTGAATGATGCACAGAGCTCGAGTGTTTCACTGCTAACCCAAAAGTGAAAGATTTGAGTTAATCCAGAGACATCTTAGAAGAAAGTCTTGGCAATCTATCTGAAAAATCAGCCACTAAAAGCCCTGCAGAGCCCAGTGCTGCTCTGACCCACGCATGGAGGTCGCTAGGAGTCAGCATTAACTTGAAGGCAAGTAGTTTAACTGGTAATGGCTTGCCAGTGTTTAAAAACAGAGATTTCCTGCAAATGCATGGGATTCCAGTCCCTACTGAAAAGTTGGAGGAGCTAGCAAGGTCTTTCTGAAGACCACCACTGTGAAGCTGGGCACAGGTGCTCTCTGTGGCCTGGCACCCTTCTTGGTTGCTCTCTGGCCCGTTCCACTCCTAGTGCTACCCACCTGGCACCTGTGGGCATTTGAGTTTCGACCTCTGCTTTGTATGGTCCTCACCTAACAACTGAGGTCTTGCCGTTCAGGGCAGGGTGAGAGGTGGGGAGTGTCTTTGTGCGGTGGATGAGCCTCATTCCTATACACATCCAGTGAAATAAACAAGTGGGTGGTCTCGGATGTTCAGCCACTTCCCATTTTCCATTGCCCCACTTAAAATGAACACAGCAGCCCTTACATGTAGCTTCTGCTTTGCGGCACAATTTTAATAGGGGAGGGGGCCAATATCATAACATGCCATGTGCCAAGAGCCTGCTCCACATGGTGTCACCCTAGAAAAGCTAGAAGAGGGGAGGGGCGCAAACCCACGAAACACTCAATACAGAATGCTTTGGGTAGAAAAATGCCCAATCCACTCAAAGCTGGTAACCAACATTATCAGCGGGTAATTCACTACCTACACATATCTTTCACAGAAACGTTGATACAGTGCTTTGGGGGGGTTCACATGGGTTTAAGGGGCTCACGTGGGTTGTAGAGCATCTCACCAGAAACGGCATAGTAGGAGCAGTCATATTCCGTCTAAATTCAGTGCTGTTGTATTGTATTAATGTGAGTTTATGTGTGAGAGAGAATTGCATATCCCTCTTTTCATAAAGGACTCAGAAACAGTCCGTATGCACAGTATATACCCGTGTAGATGGGCGCCCTGAATGTATTTAAAGTAACTACTTGTTATCATGCCCAGTTCGACAAATTGATACTGAGAACAATAGAAAATTACAAAGCAGAAAGGAGAGATAGAAGCACAAACTTTCCAACGTTCAGCCCCCACTGAGGGCCACTCATGTTGTCACATGCCAAAAAAATACATATAAAGCAGAGAAGAGAAGTGGCTTTTTTTATGAAGTCACAAAGGAAATGCTACTCCTTTCTTCTCTTTTCTCCCCCCTATAAAAGGCTCTCTCTAAAATCAAAGGTGTCAGACTTTGCTTTCTCTTCCTGGCGTGATCCAGAATACGGCTGAGGATTGACAGGCGTCGGCACCCAGCTGCAGAGCAGCGCGCTCAAGTTTCCATCTAATGCACTTATTTCTCCATAGTCACGTAAACCAAAACAAACGGGCAGGGCCTTACTTTAGGGGGGAGAGAAAAGGCAGCAGCAGGACTTGGTTGCATAGTGCAAAATTCACTCCACCTTGGATACCATCTTCCCAGCCACAGGGAAGAAGGCAGCTGGTGGTGACAAAGAGCCAGGCCCCCAAAGGGTGCCTGCACCCCGCTCCAATGCCCACTCAGAGCCTCTCAGTCCCAGGCAAGACCAGGTCTCCAAAGGGAGAGGGGTATCAGGGCAACAGAAGGCATTCTTGGCCAGGGACAAGCCCCAAGGTGCAGCACACACAAGCACATGCCACATGCGCGTGCCCGCGTCCCCTTACACACCAGCACACACCCATGTTTTTGAGCTGATCAACTGACTATCCATTTATGCACCCAGCACCACTCTTTTCAACTACTTGAAGAAATCCAGAGGAATTACAAACGGAGCCCGTGTGTAATTAAAGCAAGGGTTGTTAGACTCTTCATTTAATAAAACACTCGGAAAGCAAAGCCCTTGTAGGGTTAGCGGGCGCGGACGGGAAGCCGGGGAGCCCGGCAGGCGGGCGGGGAGGCAGCGCGGGCCCTTCCGAGCGGACCTCCGTGCCCTCTGCCCTCTCTGTCTGGTAAGGAGCGAGCAAGGACCCGCAGTCCTGGGGCTCCGTCGCCAGCCGCGGCTCCCACGGCTGTGAAGCGCCCTTTCAGCACAAGTCGCAAGAAAGGATGTGACGGCTTTCGCCCGGGGCAGAGTACTACATCGTTTCTGGCCCTTGAGGCGAAAACAGTAAAGGCAAAGAGGAAAATTTGAGATTTCCCCCTTCAACTTCCCACAACAACCTCAGCAAAACCACATGACTTGCCTTCTACAATCTCCCTGGTGTGTTCACTGCTACTTTGGCAGGAAATCAGAATTACTGTTATATAAATTCCATCTGATGCCAGAGCTACCATCTGTGAGTAGAACTGCTTCACCTACGTCTGCGTGCAAAGCCACTCTCCCAGAGACAAGGGAGAAGGGGGAAAAATTTGATTAATTTGCAGAATGCTTGTGATTTGCTCATATATTATTATAACTGCTCACAAGCACATGACAAATTCCCAGCCCTCGGTGCAGGCACCCGTTTGGTTTCAGCAGTTTTTTGCGTCGGCACCTGACAGACTGCAGGGCCTCTAATGACTTTCAGATGCTTACAAACAGTAATTCTATCTTCAGAATAAAAAAGAAAGATCCGTAGGAAGAAAAGAGGGGTGAGTTAGTCTATTTCATTTCCTTCCTGTAGACCAACATGATTTAACTCTTCGGGGCAGCCGAGCTCCGAGGTGGGGCCTCCCCGGCCCCAAGACCACTGCCTGCAAGGACAAAGACCCGGGTCCCTGGAGGGAAGGGGAAGGCTTGGACCTGGGCAGGGGGCGTGGAGGGCCTGCCGCAGTAGGGTGGCTCTTGTCCCTCCCTCAGTGCTGCAGAATGCCTTTTATTTGTCCACTTTTAATACCCTAATAACCCCGCACATCCTCAGTACACACATCTGTTCAGTTCCACAGTTGGGTTTCCAGCGTTTTCCCTCCCTCTCTCCCCCCTTTTCTTTCTCTCTTTGCTTTTAAAACTCTGATGATGCCTTCTGAAGCCCTGCTCTGTGCTTGATTGCCTGTTTTAGATTAGAGATTTTAACAAGGAAACAAAGACTTAGAGAGCACATCAGACCCACATATGAGGGCCCACAGAAGGAGAAGCGATAAAACCCGATGCGCCATCTGTCCACAAACAATAACCTGCATGTTGGGAGGCTCACAAATTATTTAGCACACAACCTTCCCAAATTACGGAGCCTTGAAACAGAGCAGAGGCTCACGGTGACACCCTCTTTGATGTCCTCTGGTATTTTCCACCCCTTCGCCCCCACCCCCAAATTGATTGCTAACAGTTGAGGAATGTCTGAGGGACTAGCAGATTTTTATTACCCGGATCTCCCTATTACAGTTGGCCTGGGAAGGGGGCAGAGGTGGGCTCCTCCACCCCACATCCCCTACCCCTGCCACCCACCCCTGGCCACAGCTCTCCTGGGACAAATGGCCCAGCTGCCGGGTCCTTTAGCAGGGGGATCTTGTGACCAGACTCTATTTTTGACGCACAGAGAGAAAGCTTGTTGTTGGCCTCTGCCTGTTCAGCGGGCTGGGCGTTGAGCTCTTTTGCCTTTGAAAGCTATGCTAGGTCTCATTTGGGAGAGATTACACAGGTTAGACCCTCCTCCCCCCACCTCCAGCCCTCCGCCTCCCTAGAAACCTGCTCTTCTGCCTTCCCTTGCTCAGCCTGCCCTTTCAAAGTGGCTCGCCTGACCTCCAGGCCCTAAACTGCTAGCTGTAATCAGCCAGTATCTCTGGTCAAGTTACCCAAATTCATGCTGAAATGATTTCATGAAATAAACGGGGAAGAAGGCCCACGCATCATCAAAATAAATAAACACCCTACTAACTCAGAATGGAGGCTACTCCTGACGTCCACCTTTCAACCAAAGCGTGGACCTGTGAGCGAAACCATCACACACTGGAAGCACATGCTTCTCAGTTCAGCCAAGAAGGATGCCAAAAGGGCATCGCTTGTCTAAAAGCAAAGATTTGTCTAGAAGGCGAGATGGGACAGGAAAACTTGGTGGATGGACAGACACAAGGAACCTGGGGTGAAAGCGGGGGAGAGATGCTGACACACAGAGGGGACTGCCACCAGAGCACCAAACAATGTGTGTGTGATTTTCTGAAGGAGAAACTAACATGTACTGAACTTGCACTTAAAACACAAGAAAACCTTCTTTAAACAGTTTTTGTTTGCGGTGGGTGTGCCTTTAATCAGATGCTGCACCCCGTGTTTCAGACACGGGACTGTCAATTATGTCCCAGAGCTTTTCTGTCAGCCCCTTGCTTGTTCCTTAGGAGGCCCTCTAAGGTCCCTCCTGTTAGTATGCTCCTGTCATTTTACAGGTAAGGGACCGAGGCACAAAGCCCCCCAGCAAGGTGCCCAGGTGATGCAGGAAGTTCAACAGCCAGTGCTTAAAGCCAGGTGGCCCAGCTCAGGCCCTCCCTCCCGGAGCCCTCCAGGAAACCTAGGGTCCCCCTTTGAGGACAAGATGTGAAAGGTGGCAGTCAGGTGCCAAAGGATCCAGCAGAATATTTGAAGTGACTAGTAACAGACAAGCAGACAAACAAATTTCTTTGTAAACTAAAGCATTTCTTTCTTGGGTCTTAAAGCAGATACATCTTTATTCAGAGAGAGAGAAACTAGACCTGGATGTACACTAATGAGGCTTCATTACCAAGTTCGTTACCAGCATCCTTATCCAGATTCCAGTTCTTTTCGGGTCTGCTTCCTGCTGGGAGTTGCCCTGGCTACCTGGCAGGCCCGGCCTCTCCTTTTCTCTATAGAAAGACTGACAGGTGCAGTGGGCCTGCCGGCACAGGGAGCCTCCTTTCTCCCTGGCAGGGGGTGGGGTGGTCTTCTAGGTCAGGGGCTCTGCTTCATTTAACCAGTGTCCGGCAGTGCTATACACCCAGTAGGTGGTCTGCAAATAAATAACTGTTGTTAGATTGAGTATTGGGAGAGTCTCAAGGATGCCCTTCCCTGGGTTCTGAATTCACGCTCCTTTTCCAGGCTGCTCTAACCTGATGTCAGTTAAGACTATGTTTACACACACAGTTTGGCTGAAATTAGGATGAAAGGGGGAGGGGAGACGCACTTCTGTTCAAACAACCAGATGTTTATTTTATTTTTTAAGAAATACATGATGCAAATGAGGAGCCGCACTGAAGTTTGCCCTTCCTGAGGTCCCTCAGGAGGACCTGAGCCCGCTCCTTGCAGCTCTGAGTAACGAGCCTGGGTGCCTCTGTCGCTGTTCCTTGTCTTCATCACTACTGTCACAGTCTTCTCTTAGGTCTGTAGCCAGCTTTCTCGTTCCCTGAGTGCTTTTGAACACGCTCTTTCACGTGGTGGCTGGGGACACAGCCTCAGAAAGGTGACGCTCCTTGCCCAGGAAGGGTCAGGAAGCAGAACCAGGCCCAGAACCACCTCCCTCTGCACATAGGCAATCACACATACTAGAGATCCCCAGTGCCTGCCCATGCCTCTAAACATACAGCAGAACCACTTGCCTACCCAAGGCCCTGCTGTGCTGCCTGCAGGGGGGAGCCCCTGATTTTTCCTTCTTATCTGACATTTCCATGGTCACAATATATAACTGTAGCTTTCCCAAAAGACTAAGCTCTCCAAAATTCCCTCCCAAAATGATTTAATGATTGAGAAAACTGGAAAGGGCAAGAACTGAGGGTCCCGCAAAAGAAAAATTTCTGTTTGAGTGAGGTATGTTTGTCTGCCACATAAGCAGTCCTCTCTCTCTCTCTCTCTCTCTCTCTCTCACACATATATTTTTCGCATTTGAGCTCTTATCACGTGTCCAGTATTGTCTGCAAGCCATTGTTCAATCTTCAAAAACTAAAGCAAACAAACAAAACAGGACACTATAGAGTGTTAGACGGAAGCCCAAGCTTAACGCCAAATGCAGGCACAGCTTCAAAGAAGAACCTTCATTTTGGAGACAGACAGTCCTGAGTCCAGCGCTTCACAATGCTTGGCCGTGAGAATCCCTCTGAAGCCACAGTTTCCTCATCTGTCCAAGGGGCTAATGCTGGCTTGCACCTTGCTCACAGAGAGTGCGCAAAACGATGGCCAGTGTCATAAAGAGTTTAGCATCGAGTCCGGCTTGGAGCAGATCCATGTTGCCTGGTATTGTTACCGTAAATGACCGCTGCAGAAGCCAGGGCCCCTGAAGGTTCTGTGCACCATCACTCCAAGCAGCACCCCAGGAGGAAACAGCTGCAAGGCTGTTTCCCAGAAAAGAGCCCTTGCACCATGTGTGGGTCTCATGTGCTGACATGAGTCCTTAAGAGGGTCTTCCTAAGACAAGAGCCAAAAATGCCACTGGACTTCACCAAAATGCCACAGTCCATGAGGACTGACGAGGGGTGTGGGGAGCTGGAGGGAGAAAGCTAGCTACCAAGTGAGGGGGGTTATGCTTGCAGAATAACTGCCATTTGGTACAACTCGTCTACTGCACGTTTGGTATTATGGACTGGTAAGAGATAAATGGGCATCACGGACTATGTAAGATGCCAGCCACTGTCAGTGGGCATCTGTATGTTGGGTTAAGAATATCCCAGCAAATAGTCTCAGAATCTGGTGGACGTACCTAACAAAGTGAACGACACTGCTGCGGAAATTTGGAGCTCGTGTGACAAAAGCCCTGATGAGGGGCCATAGACAGGACAGCCCCAAAGCAACTGACATTTAAAAAGCCCCATGGGGCTCAGAATGAAGAGTCTTCAAGCTGACACACACCCCAAGGCAAGAACTAAAAAAAAAGCATGAAAACCGGGTAAGTAAAGCCCCAAACCTGAGCTCAGGTGATAGGAGGGAGAAAGCTGGGCATGCGAGCTACTAACCCCAGACAAACGAGGCCACTGATTCCAGAGACACCGGCAGGGGTCCCTGGGCCACCGGACGCAGAGGGGCCGGAGAGGAGATGAACTGGCTGAGCACTGCCATCTTTAGCCGACATTTCCCTGAGCCTTGAAACCCCACAATCAATTTTCAACTTAGACCTGGATGTGTTGTGGCCTTCACATCTCCTGGCTGCCAGAACACAGCTTTATAATCTTAAAAGAGAAAAAAGAAAATAAAACATCACCAGCTTCCTATATGCGTAATCAAAGCAATTCTTTGCTCCTGCGTTAAATGGAATAGCACATCCAGAGAAAATATATGAGTCAGAGTCTACAAGAAAAATGCCGATGAAAGTAAAAATAAAACCCCACAGGTTAGGATTCAATACTAACGACACCCTGAAAAAGCAGGTGTGAATGTTTGCATGTATGCCCTCACAGCACCTCTATCAAAAGGCTCTCTAGAATTCCTCATCAGCAGTGCCCTTTTCTGATAGTTTGGTTTGTTTATGAAGTCAGTTTTTCTATTTCCCCAAGACATAGACGTGACCCACATGGACGGTACGCAGAGTTTTTTAATTGAGCTGATAGGTTGAAAGCGAGCCTGCCCTTGAATTTACACTGAAAGAGAGACAGTGATTATTTATAATCAGGGATTTATCCACTGACTTTCCTTTTGTATGCCAAGGACTTTATCAACAGACTGTGTTTAAGTAAATAGTGCCAGCAAGATGAATTCTGCCTGAAGAGACAACCATCTCTCCGTGTCCGAGCTGGGAGGCCGAAGGCAATTTGATGGCCCTTGCACGAGAAGAAGGGACTCTGGCCACCGGAGAGGACAAATCCATCAGTTCAGATTTGACTGGCTTCTCACAAGCCAAATGTGGGAACGTGGCAAGCTGAGATTTATTTAATTTTAATTTAATTTGGTCTCACATCCTGTTTTGCAAGTCAGCAAGATGGGCCGAATTTACAAAAAAAAAAAAAAGATGAAATAAAGGGGGAGAAGAAGCTCCCTGTCCAGGCGTTCTTTGGACTGCAGCGACGGTCTAGGGTTGGAGCCTCTGAGGAGCGCACACGCCGCGGAGCGGCCTGCCCTCGGCGTCACAGCCTCTGTCTCCCCGCTGAAGGGCCTATTTGTCTGCTTTAAGTGAAATCACTCAATTCTCAAAAGTCAGTGGAAGACTTTAGAAGGGGGAGGGTTCGGATAGGCTACTCCAAATAAGTTCCATTAATCAAAAGACACAGTGTAATGTAACTAATATTTTACAATTAGGGAAGACAAGATGGAACTAAAAGCTATCTATCTCTCTTATACCACATGATCATCGATTCATAATCGGAGACTGAAGAGTTGCACAAAGATGCATTTACTGGATGGAGGAGTGGGGGAGGGCCGGCCCGAGCCGAGATAATGAACCCGAGGAGAGCGCGCCGCTGACGGCTGCGGAGAGATGACAGACGGTCTCAACGCTGACGGATGACACGGGGACGCAAGCAGATACCTGACAGGCTGCAGAGCAGGCTGCGCGCCGTCCCCGGCATCAGGAGCCTCGATGATCTCGGGGAGGGACCGAGAGGGGCCCCGCGGCGCAGGCAGGCCGAGCTGGCGGTCACCGAGCGCTGGGCCTCGCGCGCCTGAGGGGCTCACCCCTTCGAGGGGCTGCGGTTTCCATTGTTAGCGCTCCTGGGCGCACAGGGGAGCACGGACATGCTGGCCACTTCTTCTGGTTTAGGATATAAAATTCCCAAGTCTTCAAAGGTATTTCTTTTTCTTTTTTCCTTTCACTGCCACCTTCAGGGAAAAAAAAGTCTGCCATTTCCAAAAAACAAAACAAAAAAACAAAAATTGTAGGGGATGGCTGCTGGTCCCAGGAGCCAGGAGGCGCTGCTGTAGAAGGCTCTGGCTAGGGGCAGCTGACACTCGGATTTGATGCTCCTGGAACTCTGCACCTGAGTACCGACAGGAGTCCCCAGGAGGAGATGCCCAAGCTGAGAAAATGGGTGTGCCCGCAACAGACAAGTTTTGCAGGTGGGCCCACCAAGGAGAAAGTTGCTCCCACCTGAGCTCTATCCCGAACGTCACCCGGGCTAGAACCCGGAACGCCCAGCGTCTGTCCTTCCCTGTTACTGCTCTGTAAAGACGTGGATGGCCTCACCCAAACGCTCCTACAGCCTTTCCTCAAACAAAGAAAAATAAATGACGGTGAGGGCGCCCAGCAATTTGGGATCTCAGCAAAACTGCAGGAGCACAGGGCAGGTGCTGGGGCTGATGCTAGGCAGGCGGGTAACAGTCCCGAGTCCCCATTCCCTCTGCTGTTTCTGCACAAGGCCGTTTCTTTAATCAACAATCCTATAGTGACAGTCTATGTAATAGGTACAAATCACAGAGTGAAGCAAGAGGTCTGGGGAAGCCATGATTTTGACAGTACTTCTTTTAAAAAAAAATAGTAGCTCGGCTACAGCATGTGTTCCCTATGGCATCTGCCCTGACTTCTCCCCTCCGGCCTGTCCTGTCCCTCTGTCTGCGTGGTCACTGTCACGCTTCCAGTTCTGCTTCGCAGGTCACCAAGCAGAATGGGGGCCTGAGAGCCTGCTCTCCCTACAAAGCAGCAGGGAGGCTTCTGTACATGAGAGCATGCACACACACACCCATATGCATGTGTGCACACACACACAAACACACAAGAGCACTCCTCAGTTATAAGAGCCCCCGGATGTCCCAGGCTTCTCTGCCCAACTGGCATACCCAACAGCTCATATGTGGCTGTAACAAGGGCAGCTGAGGATGCTTCCAGAGATGGTGCCAGAGCACCTCTCTCACTGCTTTCATCCCTGGGAAGGGAGAGTGAAGCACAGGAAACAGAAAAGGGGGCACCCACTCAGGGCAGAAACCCCAGTGACACCATGGCATCAGACAGGATGCACCTGCATCCTTTGGTGGTTTTCATAATTCTTCCTAAAGCCTTCCTGAAGCCCCTTCAGTTCTCGAAAGGTGGCAAGGCTGGAAACTAGAAGGCAGATATTGAGGCCAATCCAGCAGGCTAGTTGGAGGGTAGAGGTGACAACTGAAATCATTCAGTGTGGCCTGAGCAGCTGTGACCGAGACCTCTACGAATCCCCCTGGAAGCCACACCAGAGCTACCAGTGGCCCCTGCAGCCAAGTTCGCCTGTCTCTGATTTAACTAGGGTGGCCTCTGTCTGCTCTCCAAGGCTCGGTGAGGGCCATTGTGCTGTTCATCCCAGGGTCCGGTCCTGGCAGCTGGCCACAGCTGCCTCCGTGCCCGTCAACCCCTGTGAGTTCATCCTGGGAAGCAGAGCGCCCTCTCCCTAGCCTGAACTGAAGACTTGTACTTCACTTGCAGACTCTTCAAATGCAGAAAGACCGGCCTAGGCCATCGCTGGATTAGGTGAAGCAGGAGAGCAAATCAAAGCCAAGTGTTTAAGAACCAAGCTCCAGGAAAAGAGTTCCATGAGTGCGGTTTGTAACCTCTCCATTGCTGACTTTGTATTTAGGTAGAAACGAGAACTGAGAGTTTTGAGGAAGAATGAACATATCATCCCAAACCTCTACATATCATCCAAACCAGCGGCAATTCAATAAGTTGTCTTTGGAAGTGATCTACTATCTCTCTACTTTTAGGTAAGCGTGGTTTATCCTTGATCTTGGACCTTGACTCTTGATCTTACAGGATCAGGTCAGGGAGGATCTACAGCATTCCAAGAGTTTCTAAACCAAGACATTTTAGAGAAAAGTGCTTCTCTGATCTGCTACCAGCTTGTGTTAACACAGCCGTGAATTCTCAAGTGCATCTCAGTCTAAGGAACAAGTGATGTGGATTGACAGAAGTGTGACCTGAGTGTGTCACCTGACAGCCCCTTTCCACTGAAGGGACTGTGAGGCAGGGTGACGTGAAGTGCGCGATAGCTAAGTGAGCTGTGCCATCTTCCAGTGATCCTGAAAAATCCAGTCGGTGGTGATGAAGAGTTTCGGCCAGATGCTCCTTTGGTTCCTGAGTTAGAAAGTTCACATCTTTGAAAAGATATTTAGTGGGGATTGCATCTCCCTTTGCAGAGACATCTGTTGTCATCTCTGAGTGCAGGGCTGGCATGAAAGGCAGGTGGGAAGCATCAGAAGGAGAAAGAACAGAAGACCTGCTCACCTCTCCTCTCAGCCCCAGACTCGGGGGCTGGAAGCTTCCACCACCGCAACAGGAGAGGTTTGCAAAATGAAAACAAGGGCATTTCCACAATTATAAAAACAGCTCCAACACTGGAACCCTCCTTGAACTCCAAACACATTATTTGGGAGGACATTAAGCCAGGAAGGTCTTTCTAATTCCTTACTAGAATGGAGATTACTTAGAGCTCATGGCCAAATCACATACAATTTGCCCCAGTTTTTTCCAGCCTTTCACATCGTTTGATATTAGGCAGAAACTATTGTTCAATTGCTGAAATTCAGTATTCTCTTCTCCAGCCGAGGCCAGGCTGGGAAAATTCCCCCAAGACCCTGCGGGCAACCGTTTATGGGCACCATAAAGATGGTCTTTAGTGCCACCTAGAGGTGAGAGGGGGGCACGGCATGGGAGTCTCTCGCAGGAAAATTAAATACAGCTGAATAATTGAATGAGAGGGCAGGTTGAATCAGGGGTCACCATCTGTTGGACTAGAATTGTTGGCACATTTCAGCTAAGCCTCGCGCGCCTCGTAAACATGCTTACAGTTATCATAGCTCGCATTGCCCTAAAATAAAAGAAAATTGGTCCTAAAATAAGCCTGAACTAATTAAACATCTACAGTCTTGCCATCATGGCGAGCGGAGGCAAGGACGTGAGGGTCTCGTGGCATTCAGGAGGGCGGCTGTGCCCGAAAGAGGCAGGTGATTCTCTCAGCTCCCAGGGAGAGGGCGTCACAGGCCTGGAGATGCTGCCTGGGCAGAGGGGGTGGGAAGGTGGCGTGGGGAAGGGCCCGGGGGGGACCGCCCCATCGTTCCGATCCCGGTCCTCCACTTCCTCTCTGGGCCTGACGGAAGTGCGGTGGGCGAGGAAGAAGCAACAGCATCTCTACAGATTCCAGGAAGCAGAGTCAGGAGGGACCATGAGGTGCCCCCTGCCAACTTTACATAACGTTATGCCCAACTGGCACGTTTGCCCTGGGGATGGGGCTGGGGAAGGCATCTTTCCAAAGACATGGGTGTCATATCTGAATTGGATGCCTCTGCCAGCTTCATCCGAGAGCTGGTCGTTTACCAAGAAACTCGGTGCGGCTGGTGGAGCGTGTGTGTGAATTATACCGTGCTGTGTGTGTGCGTACAACCAGCACAAATGTATATTTTGGGAGAAACGCCAATTCCAATTGTACATCTCATCATCTCCCTTACTGTATCACTCCTGCCTTGGGGACACACAAACCCGTTACTCAAGCCCTGAGCACAGAGTGGGCACCTGCCGGGAGTGATGGTGGTTGGTGCATGCAAATCCCAAACTTCCAGGTCTAAGAGTTGGGACTCACATTTAGTCTCCCTAAACGGGCAGATCAGGAACAGGCAAGACCCGCATCTGGAGACTTGCAGGTGAGGCTTCTCAGCCCCAGGGAGCCCCAGACACCTGCATCTCTGCTGTCTGCATGCCAGCAAAGGCCCCTTTCCCTCCTGAGTCCCCTCCTGCTGGGCTGGGATTGTCTTGTCTCTTCTTCCCTTTTGCACCGTCGATTATGTGCAAATCACTTACAAAAGACACACAGAGTGACCCTAACTTCAGGGAAGCCTCCTCGGGGACACAATTAGCGTCTGCTGTGTCCCACACCATCACGGGCTCCAGAGGTGCCGCTGACTTGCAGGCTGTCGAGATACCATGGGGAGGAGAGGCTACCCAGAGACCAGGGGGCGGGAACAGACCTGGAGACTTGAGCCTCCACTGCTGTTATGTAATTAACAGCCATCGAAGGAGGCGGGCATGCACCAGTCACCTGCCTCATAAGCCAGGCTGTGGGAGCACTTCCTGGAACCCCAATTATGACAATAGGTGAGAAGGACTGAAAGCTGGGGTCCAACGCCACCAGGATCCGCAGGGCAGGATGCTGCCCAGGTGCCTGGGAAAAGGGCCCTTTGGCCCTGGGAGGCGAGTGGGGGCACAGGGTGGGAGCAGCTTTCAGACCAGCAGCTTTGCAAAAGCAGGTCAGGGCCACCAAGAAAGGGTTCCTGCACTTTTTGCAAAGTGCTCTTAGACTGCTTTCTGCCTGGGAGACGGTCTGTCCTGCCAGCTCAGCCGTCCCCTCCTCGAAGAAGCTCTCCCTGATTCCGCTCTGCACACACTGCTTCCTTCTCCCCTCCCTGCACCTGCACACAGCTGCGCCCCTCTGTTGCGTGTTCACCACCAGCACCCCGCGGGGCTCTGGCACGCAGGTCTGTCTGCAGCCCTTGAACACAGACCCTTCTAGATTCGTTAGCCCCAAACAGAGCCAGCAGTGACCTTCCTGCCCACTCTGTGTGTCTTGTTTCCTGCACCTGTGTTTTCTCCCCAGAGAGGATGCCTGTCAACTCTCCGACCTTTCAGTCAAGTTTCCCTTGGCCTGGGAAGAACAGCAGGGCTTGGGGAAGTGGGGTGGAGCTAGGGGTCGAGGGGACGGCCCACCTGGCAAGTGTTTCCTACACGACTGTAGAGTGACCTGTTGGACACACTGAGGCAGGGCAGAGTTTAGGCACACCCTGCCTCTCCCTCCTTCCTCCTCGGCATGCAGACTGGAGCCAGGACAGTCACACAGGCTCCAGAGCCAGCGTTATTTCCTCCACTCAGCCCAGTGCCTCTGGCCAAGTGATCCATTCCACTCTGTCCTGTAACCCTTGCTCTCCCCTCCACCCTCCAGGGACTCGAGGCCTTGACAGAGTGATCTGAGAGAAGAGACAATGGGTAGGAAAGCCCAGATGACCCGAAGGTGGCCAGAACCCACTTGCTGGTGCACTGAGTCCCCATGTTCAGGAGCTTCTGGATTGGCCCAGGAGGAGCTGGCACCCAGCGACCCTGGCTGGGGGAGGAACAGCCACTGACTTACAGGAAACCATGCCCAGGGTTGCAAGTTCTCTAAATTTCCCAGAGACGCCAGAAACACAGATTTTTATGTGAAATCCCTTGAGTTTTAAATGTTAACTACCAATTCCAGGCTTTTAGAGGCTCTGCAGGGGCCAAGCCAATCACGGTGGCAGCAGACTGTTGGGAGCCAGCCACACCTGCCACAGGGCCAGCAGAGAGGAGGCGCTGTCCCAAAGCCACCTGCCAGGCCTTGTCCCTATCCTCCACCGTGAAGGAGTCCTCAGGCAGGCAAGATGAGCTCCAGAAGCACCCTCTTGGGTAGTCTGTGTGTTTCCCCACTCTTCCCTGCGGGAACACCCACCTGCCTCCCTGCCCCCGCCAGGGCCGCCCTCAGTAATCTAGGCTCGGCTGGAAGATCATTGCTGAGCAGCAGCGGTTAAGGGGAAGCAGCTATTGATAATCCACCTCACGGACAGATTAACTTTCAAAAAGAAGAAATCAGGCTGATTCCTGGATCAAGGGACCCTAGTGCCTCTAACAAACCAGCATCCACCCAGCTGCGCAGTGGAGGATTTAGGGCTCCGCAGCCACTGTACCCCTGGGTTTTCTACCTGAGAATAAATCACCTGTTGTCCCCTCTGGCCTGCCGGGAGCCCCCCTACCCTGCCTGACTGGACTGGAGAAGGTGGCGGGGCTGCGACTGCTTTGAGGACCCCGTCATGCCTGTGGGATCCCCTCCCTGTATGAGTGAGGGGTGCACTGCTAGCTGCCTGGAGAGCAGACGACAGAAAGATACCCTTCCAAGGCAATGAGCCCAGGGGTGTACAGGGCATGGGGGTCACCAGGGCACTCTCGGGACCCCTGAGGCAGAGACAGGACCCCCAAGGCTGTATTACACCTTCGCAGGTGTTCCAAGCTGAAAGCTCACCGCAGTGGATCCCGGGTCTGTGCCCTTCACCGGACGTTTTCCAATTGTCTGAGTGCCAGATTCACTTGGGAGATGGAGGGGGTCAGTAGCATTGATAAAAGTGCACACTCTTGGGCCCTGTGTTTCAGCACACCTGGTCAGTTGCCCTCTGGGTGACTCAGACACACCGGAGTAGAGCTGTAACCTGTGCTGGTTTCAGTGTTGGTCTTTCAGACGGAGGTTGCCAGATCTGCCTTCTGAGGCACTTCTCAGTGGACTTGAACCACTGACTTTTAAGTTAGTTGCTAAGTGAACACACTAACTGTTTCCAACACTCGAGGACTCCCAGTCTGAGAGCCATGTGTCAAAAGATAGACGAAGGACATCTTCACCGAGGTAGACTGTGCCAAACAGGGGGGCTTGCAGCTACAGCCAATGTGGAGTGCCTCAGGCAACCTGTCCTTTCAGCCTGTGCAGATGCGTTCCTAGCCTACAGAGGACCCTTTGAGAGGTCACACGAATGAGGCCAACTGCGACACCTGCCCTTGTCTGTCCGTTTGTCGTACCGTGGGGGCTTGAACGTTGCTGTGATGCTGGAAGCTATTCCATGGGTCCTGATACACTGGCAGGGTCACCCGTGGTGGACGGGTTTCAGCTGAGCTTCCAGACCGAGACAGCCTAGGAAGGAGGACTTGGCCGTCTGCTTCTAAAAAGAAGGCACTGGTGAAAACCCTATGAATAGCAGCAGACAATTGTAACATCTGTGCACTGATCACCTGGCTGGTAACGTTACGTCTACTAAGCCAAGATGAAACAGAAAAGAGCAAGCCTGGGGTGACAGGTTCTGTGCAGACAGTCAAATCAGAGGTGGGGTCCAGAGACCCAAGCATCTTCAGAGGCTGAGGCAGTGATCTGGGGTCCGCAGACACCCAACCTGTCCCTGCCCTGCAGAGGTGTCGAAGCAGGCTGCTGGGCGCCAGTCAACGCCTACTTGGATGTGGACTCTGAATCCTTGAGAAACCACATCAGTTGCAGAAAAAGCACCAGGTCGTCTTCCCCACCAGCAAGCCCTGCTCCCTAAACACGGATCACCTTTGTCTGGAAAGAAACTTTTGAGAAGGTAGCACCATTTACATACTTGCTAACAGGGCTTCCCTGCAAGAAATTTCTCAAAAATATATTAAAATCATTTTCATAAAATGTGTGTTGAGAAAAGACAAGTTTAATTCTCAAAGGCTCCATTATTGAAGCAAAAATTAATATTTGTACTGTTTCTAAATTGGAATAAAATTGCAAAGATGCAAACACCACCCTATATCATAATCTATAAACCAGTCACAAATGCTAAATCAACTGTAAAAATGATTTAAAATCTACATGAATAATTTTATTACAATGATTTAAAATCATATTTTGTGCTACCTTCATTTATTAACCAGATCTGCAGCAACAATGGGGTTATAATAGATTTTTGCGAACACAGATAAGGTCCCAAATACTGCTACTGATGAAAAGACAACCCTTTCTTGGTGGCTGTGTGGCTTTCTGCCTGTGACGGTGGGGAATGGACTTGCATGGTGAATGCCACGTTATTTACAGACCCACAAATTGCTACCCACTCCCTATTAGCACTGTATAATATCTGTACACAGAGGTTGGTGTTAATATTGGCACATGGGAAAGACAAGGAAACAATTTCCTGTGAATATCCTCAATAAACTACTACCGGAGAATCCCCTAAGAATGTCCCTAATAAAAGATTTGGAATTTAAAAGAGTAGATCCTGATGGGTGTCATCAGGGACAGTTCTGAACAAGACTCCTCTTTGGGCACAATACCTCGCCCAGGAATGTGGATCTTTGTCTTTAGGTGTCAAAGAACACGCACAGCACAGGAGGACACTCTTTGCATCTGAGAAGACAGTGAATACAGAAATCCCAAAGAGAAGGTGGCCAAGAAGGTGCTCCATATCCTCCTGTGTCTCCACAGAGCCCTCCTCCAGCTTCTCTCCACTGGCCACGAGGCAGAGGACACCTGTGCTGGGAATGGAAGCTTCAGGCTCAATGCACCCTGCGTGTCTGATCTGGCAAACTTCATGGCGAGTCCGTTCACCTGCTTATACAGCAGAACAGAGGTGAGCTGTTGCTAACGCTAATACAAATCCACAGAATTGTCAGGTCCAGTGGCGCTGCATGTCTGCACAGACTGTCCCAGTTTCTCAGAAAAGGCACCAAAGGATTTCAGTATCAATCTGCAACATCCTATGAAAACCCTGGTAGCCTAGTGTTTAAGAGCTATGGCTGCTAACCAAACGGTCAGCAGTTCAAATCCACCAAGCACTCCTTGGAAACTCTATGCTGCAGTTCTACTCTGCCTATAGGGTCACTATGAGTCAGAAATGACAGCAGAGGGTTGGGTTTGGTTTATAGACAGCCCCAGAAGATAAAGCTATAAGGTATTAGGCCACAGGGGTCAAGTCCTTTGTTTACAGAGAGGGACATGTCTTCAGGAAAAATCAGTCACTGGAAAAGGGACATCGTGGCTGGTGTAGCAGAAGGTTGGTGAAGAGGCTCTGTGATGGTGTGGATAGGCACCAGAGCCACACAAAGGACTTGAATACATCAAGGTTCACGAAGACAGCACAGGACCCCATAGATCACTGTGGTCACCAGGAGCTGGAGCTGACTGGACATCATCTAACAACAATGATAGAGAGAGAAACTGGACCTCAAGAGGCTTTGCGATGATGTGCCCCTCGGGGAGCTCTGAAAACACTACCTCCCAGTCCCCGTCTTAGGGGAAGTCGTGTTCACCTGAGACTTTGGCAAGACAAGAAGGTGAGCGAGCACTGGGACCATCCCAACTCCCAGGTGATCCGCTCAGACAGCAGCAGCGTCGTTCTCCTCCCTGGCTACCAGGTAACACTGGAGGGCCTGCCTCCAAGAGTGCCCTAACCTGTCTCCTTGCCCCGTCTCTAGATACCTGAGGCTGCCTACCACAAAGCACTGAGACTCTCCTGGAGACCCTGATTGCGCTCTTCTCCTGGCTGCAGAGGCGTTTTTGGCCAGCATGCAGGACAAACTGGGAGAACCCAAGGTAATGCCCGCAGCAGGTTCCCTCAGTCGGTGGACAGAGGTTTAGGAGACACGCGGTTTTCTCTGCCCCTGCCCTCTGCTCGCGTGAATAATTCTGCAGAGCATTCTACAGCGGCTCCCAGAGTTCCCCACAAGGAGTAAGCCCCAGTTGTCCACAGCGCTTGGTACCGACACTTACTCGTCTGACTCCCCTTCCTACAGCTCAGCAGCTCACTGCTGAAAGAAAACCGGTGCACCTGAATTCCTGGTTCAAGGTTCTCCTTCCCAAGAACTGCTTTAAGGGAGGGGGCAAGCAGGATTCCCTGTGAGGGAAGCTTCCACCGGACATGAACAGCATCTCTCTTTCTGCAACCACTCCTTTGAATTACGGTGTTGGTGAAGAATATTGAATATACCATGGACCGCCAGAAGAATGAACAAATCTGTCTTGGGAGAAGCACCACCCAAGTGTTCCTTAGTAACAAGGATGGTGAGACTTTGTTCATGTACTTGGGACACATTATAGGAGGGGCCAGTCCCTGGAGAAGGACACCATGCTTGTGGTACAGTAGAGAGTCATGGAGAAGAGGAAGACCCTCAATGAGAAGGAGTGACACGGTGGCTGCAGCTGTGGACTCGGGCACAATGATGGTGAGAACGACCTGGGACCGGGAGCGCTTCACCGTCAGACTCAGACACAGAGTTGCCGTGACCTGACGGCACTTAGCAACCCGCCTCTGTGTTCAGACGGCCCAGCCAAGGAGGACGCATGGAGCCAAAACCTCTTTTGCAGCAATGTGCATACACGCACCAGCACTCGTCACCGTGCCGGAGGTGGGTGTCACCCACCTGCAGGAGTGAGAGCTCTCCCCTGTGGGAGCAGGTTAGCCAGTGAACAGGACACACTTACAGTCCTTGAGGCACAAACAGGTGCAACTGGGCTGTTTACTCACTGCGGGGCACAGTTTCACCAGGATTTGTGTGTGTGTGCGTGTGAGCACCACAGATCAGCAGGTCAGCACAGTGAAGCCCGCCCACACCTTGCTTATTAGATAATTCCTCCCTAGTCCCTCGGTGCTCCTCACTACCCAGACTTTTGCCAAATGTCCCCTTAGCCCTGCCCGCCTGCTTCTCTCAGAAAAAAGGCTTTAGAGCGCCTCATCTCTGCAACACAGTGCCTGTCTCTCAGATGTGGCCGACTTTTCACGTCATTTCCCTCTGAAAGTTCGTTTCTGCCATTTCTGCAATATGCTACGACCCATACATCTGACCGTCTGAGGGATTCAAATTGGGAATTACTGACAGCTAACGGAAGCCAGGAGCGGAGAAGCGGCAGAGTTTCACGTCCGTCCATCTAAACGTTGGAAGGCATATTGATTAAAATATGACACGCCACAGATCCCCACATAAATCTGAACTCTATTAGATTAACACGAGCATTCAATTAACATAAAATGACAACCTAAAACAGAAGGGCCGCTTGCTGGTCACTGGTAATATTTCAGCCATAAACACGAGGGGCTTGAAATCAGGACCTGCGTCTGCGCATCTGCCAGGGCGGCAGCCGGGCAGGGGGTGGGGCTCCCCGGGGCTGGGAAGAGACAGGCGGACTCAGAGGCTGGGGGGCTTTGGCCAGAGGAGAGGCGAGAAGGCCAGGTTGGCATGGCTGGCCACCGTGCTCCATTTCCCATCCTTTTGTGTTCAACTTACCTGGCGGCCAGGGCAAAGACTGTGTGGTTGGAGGGCACGCAGGGCAGAAGCTGCACTGCCAGCATCAAATCTGAGTCCCCTACTAAATTACAGTGATATTTTTATCGGGCTTGGGAGCCCAGGTGGGAACATCTCAGGCTATCCCAGGGAAAAGAAAGCGGATTTGAAAATAAATTAAAAAGACTAATGCCGGTATCCGGGAAGATGAGGCCCAAATGGAAGGATGACAGCAGAAGCATGGCATTCTGCAGCGGCTCTGCAGGGCCAGGCTGAGACGCAGCCTCCGCGGCCATCCAGCACTGCAGTGCCCAGCTGCAGCTGTGATTGCAGATGGGAAACTGAGGCACGCCACACTCAGGGTCCTTGTGAGGAGGCAGGCACCCTGGGAACCTTCCCACCCCCCCTTGGTCACCCCAGCAAACTCTTTCACAGGTGCCAAAGTTTCCTGGGGCCCGTGACAGGGGCAGTTCTGCACCACAGCACGTTCTTCAGTGAAAGGACGGAAAGGTGAGGCCCCAGGAAAACAGCCACCCAGGGAACACCGCAGGCGGTGAGCCAGCCCCTGGCTTCCTCGTCCCCTTCCTCAATGCCAAAGTTCTGAGGCAGCTCTGTACAGTCTCCTCAAGGTCCCCCCGGGCCTGAGACCCCTATTTCCCAGCACTGCACCTGTAGGGATGCAATCATCTTACACATCTCAGTTCCACAGCCCCCCCCCGGGATCTTCTCCCCCAAAACCCACCTCGTCCCAGGCTCTGCCTCCGGAAGCAGTTCAGTGAACTCCTGAGGTCCCACAGTGGGTAATCTCGCCCCCTTTTTTAAGCCAGGACTTCTGGTCAGGTACTTCCTAACATATCCTAGAGCTGGTGGCTCATGGAGGTAGAATGGAACGGCATCAGAAGGAAGTGGGCCCTTGGGGACTGCATCTCCTGTTCATCCCGCCACTCACCATGCAGGCCTTGACAGCTGCTTCTTGGTAGAAACGACACCCCAGATCTTACCAGATGCCCAGGTCAGCCCTCGGACCTCTCTAACAGTTGGTTTCTGGGTTCACTAGTTGTACCATTCCAAACACATAAGTGATTCTCTAGGTGCCCTGGGTGGTGACTGCGGACAGTGCATCCAGTTGCTGACTCAAAGGTGGACAGTTTGAGTCCATTCAGAGGTGCCCTGGAAGAAAAGCCACACACCCACCACCAGCAAGTCAAATCCAACTCCCAGCGACCCCACAGGACAGAGTGGCACTTCCCCACAGCGTTCCTGTGTACCTCCCATAAGCAGACTGCCCTATCTTTTGTCTGTGGAGAAGCTGGTAGGTTCAAACTGCTGATTTGGAAGAAAGGTCTGGTGATTTACTCCAAAACAACCAGCCATCAAAAACGTAGGGAGCCCAGTTCTCCTCTAACACATGGGGGGGGTCACCATAGGTGGACACTGACTTGACAGCAACTGGTTATTGCTAGTGTATAAACTATTCCATGTGGAGTCCCCATGGGGGAAGAGCGGGGCTACGTCTCAGCAGCCGACAGCCCCTGGGAGCAGGCACACAGGTGACCTGAGGTGACGTCAGGACCTCTAGAAGGGAAGGTGCCCGTTACTGGTCATTTGTCCTCGGTTCTGAGTTACAGAGTACAAGAAGGGCACTGTCTTCCACCTGCATTCACTTCCTCCAGCCGAATAATCTATCTCTTTTGCAGTAAAATGTCTGTGTGGAGAAGACTAGGCACTGGGTTGGAACCAGGTAACATGTGTGAAAACATGGATGTCTGTGGGTGACTTGACCACAGTCACGCAGTAGGGAGAGCCTAGCATGGGGACAGGAGCACTCAGGACTCAGGTGGCTGACCATTTGTCAGAAGGCTCAAGGTCCTGCTCTCCTGGAACCGGGGGGCAGATAGTAGGCAGGTGTCTCAACACCTGGCTTCAGCTTGCCCAGCGTGGTTCCCCTCAGGATGAGGCGAACTCACGAAGCAGGGTACTGGTGGCCTCCAGGATTGGAGGAGTGCATTTTGGAAGTGAAAGTAACCAAGTCAAGGCTGCTCGTTCGTCACTGCAGCAAACGTCTCCCGAGTATCAGCTTCACGAAGCACTGTGGGTGTCACGGAGACGAGCTACACACCCAGTGATGTCGTTGCCATCTAACCACCCACCTCCTGACCTCTGGTAACTAAGGATGAGCCACCTCCCTCTGGTCTGAGGTTGGGTGCTCTGGGAGCTAGGGACCCCAGCTTTGCCCTCTTCTGTCCCTCCGAGGGGTCTTGCTCCTCCAAGTATCCTTGTTCTCCATCTCTGCAAACCAGTGCCCCTTGGATGAGACCACTGTCATCTCCTGTGGGTACACAAGGCCTCCTGGGCAGTGCCAGAGGTGTATCTACAGTATGACAGGTATAGCAGGGGCCCTGGGCACCACTGGAAGAAGCACCAACCAGTGATTTCTATCTGACATCGCAGTTTCCACTGCCAGCTGCAAGACATCATTCAGCAACTTAAAACTAATTGCCATAGGCATTATTTTCCATGGATGAGTCTCTGTATTGACCTGGCCATTGCTTCTTTCTAGACTCTGCAATGTCCTTGGGCACCAGCTCCAGGACATACCTGTCATATCCCCAGTCGTGCCCAGCTCCCTGTCTGCACGCTGTTCCTTCAGGCAGAAGCCTTCCGTCCACCTCACCATCACTGTTGCCTGCTAATTCCACCAGGACTCAGATCACAGCCTTGGAAACCTTCCCGACCGCCTCCCACAACCTCAGGCCTGAGTACATGTCGTGAGAGCGGCCCAAGGACTCAGATCCAACTAAGCTGCAAGAGCTAGATTCTTGCCTGCCTACACTCCGTCTATTTTTCTGCTGCTGAGGACAGCAATGCGTGCACCCTTGCTGAGCCTGCTGTGAGCCCCAGAACGGGGTCTGACCTGGAGCTGGAGAGCACCAGCGTGCCCAGCGACCTCTATCACGGGCTCCAGCATAGCACCAACGGTGAGGACAATGTAAGGCCGGGCGACGCTGTGTTCTGTTATACAAAAGGCCACCATGACAACAAACAGTGACAGTTGGTGGCCTGATATGCCTGTTAGCGAAGTCACGGGTGTCTTGATCATCTAGCGCTGCTGTAACAGTAACCGCTGACTTCAACAAGCAGAAGCCGACTCTCTCACAGCCTAGTAGGCTACAAGCCCAGATTCAGGAAGTCCGCTCCAGGGGAAGCATTCTCTGTGGACTCTGGAGGAAGGCCTTGGTCATCAACCTTCCCCTAGACCAGGAGCTTCTCTTTGCAGGATTCCAGCTCCAAAGGAAGCACTCTACCGCCGTTGTCACTTTCTTGGTGGCGTGAGGTCACCACGGCTCTCAGCTGGCTTCTCCCTTTGATATCTCAAAAGCCATTGCCTTAAGACACAGCCTAACCTTAGAGGCTGATCCCTGCCTCCTTAACATAACTGCTGCTAATCCACCCTCCCAACACCACCGAAACAGGATTTACAGCACATAGGAAAATCTCGTCGGATGACAAAACAGGGGACAATCATGTAATACTGGGAAAGCAGTGCGGCCAAGCAGACATACACTTTGGAGAGCAGAGGAAAGAATGAATGAGTGAGTAAACAGCAAGAAATGTGTCTCGGAGGAAGCGGAGGCCAGGCAGGATCCGAGGGGCTGCACAGGAGGAGAGCAGGATTTTCTTTGCCGTAAGACGGGGAATCATTCATTCATTCAATATTGTTTACTCAAGCCCTGCAGTGTTCTCTCTCCCAGCCTCCCAAGGGTACAGCAATAAGCAAAAGAGGCAAGACACCCCCTCTGAAGCCTCAGGTCTTGGTGGGACTGTGCCCTCGAACAGCCCTTGCCTTTGGATGTCACCTTGTGTTACAGAGACATGAGGAACAGATGGACCCGGGGATACACGAGCAGGGTCTCCCTGGGCAAGGGAAGCCCCAATCTCTGTTGTCTGAGCCAACAAGGACAGCCCTGAAAATGTCCTCTGCTACAAAGCAAAAGAGGACTGTCCTCAGACCTCCTAGTGAACAACCAATTAGCTGCTACCTGTCTCCAGAGAACCTCCCAGTCAGACCTGGGAGACTGAGCAGACCATGACAGCAGTGATCACGGTGACAGTCATGAGTGTTGAGTTAGTTCGCGCTGTGTGTCAGGCATTGTGCTAAGAGGCTTTGCAGGGACTTTCTCATTCAATCCACCCAGCTGCCTTATTCCAAGTCATCGTTCCACCAGCTTCACCACTTTTATAGGAGGACAGTGTGGTCTGAAGGCATGTGGTGACATTCCAAGATCAGTCTCCAAGGACTCAGTGCCTACTCCTGGCGACCCTATGTGTTCGAGTAGAACTGTGCCCAACGGAGTCATCAGTGGCTGATTTTTCAGAAGTAGATTGCCAGACCTTCTTTCTGAGGTGCCTGTAGGTGGACTCGGACCCCTAACCATTCAGTCAGCAACTGAGCACGTTAACGGCACCACCCAGAACTCCTGACGCAGCTAATAAGGCTAAAAGCAAGCTTTGAACCCATTGCCTCTTCCTTGAACGTATGAAGTCACCATGTGTCTCTACTAATTTTTCTCTTAGGTATCTCAAAAGACATTGCCTTAAGACACAACCTAATCTTGTAGATTGAGTTCTGCCTCCTTAAGGTAACTGCTGCAAATCCACCCTCCCTGTGTGTATTTATAGCACATAGGGAAATCACATCAGATCACAAAACAATGGACAATCAAATATTGTGTGATTGTCAGGAAGCACACAACCTTCCTGCTCCGCTGATCAGGGTGGGAGCAAAGGGGGCCTAGGGGGTCAGCGATTGTGAGGACAAGTCCAGCATTGAGCAGCCCCCACATCACACCAAGCCCAGGCTAAGGAGCCACTTGGCCCCCAGGACACCTGTTCCCCGGCTGGGAAAGTGAGCAGAGAAGACTTCGTGTGGTGTGCACAGACACTGAAATCGGGACTGGGTCTGTATGACTCAAGCACTGCGTCTGGTCTCTTGAGAGGAGGAACAACCCCATCTCCTCCCACTGAACCCCTGGGCGCTGCTCACGGCAGCGACTCCGTAAATGCCTGTCGTCTTGATGAATACATCATTGAACAAAGTGACCAACTGGAAGTCTTTTCTCTTTTAATTTTTTCCAGGAGTAAGGACTGTTTTGCCCTCATATGTTGATAGTGAACTTGAACACTTGCCAGGTGAACCCCTCTGCCCTGAGCCGCCTCCCTCCCAGAGCCCCTTCCAGGTCCAGGAGGCCCGGCTGGGTCCTTCTGTGGGCGTGGGGTGCCATCTTGTGGCCGTTTCAGGATTTTCAGCATTCTGGTCTCTGAATTGGGGCAGAAGGGTCCCCTGAGGCTGAGGGCTGGAGGCCTCTGGGCTCCTTCACCTGTCTAGGGAGGGGACCTGGGATCCTCCACCTCTCCAGGGAACTGGTCAGTCTTTGCTCAGTCGCTGAGCACCAGACTGGGTCTCCAGGGATGCCAACCGCAGCCAGGCAGCTTCCTGAAGACAGTGTCTGGGGGGTACGGGCAGCCCTTTTTTGGCCACTGAACTCTATGCTTTCAGCAGTCCCCAAAGGACTCAGAAAACACCAGCACAGCTCCACAGGCCAGATGCCAGTCAGGAGGTGGGAGAAGAATGGAAATGGGGGACCCAGATGGAAAAAGACAACTTCCCCAAACTCCTGATAGTGTTCTTTACTTTCCAAAGATCAAAAAGGTAGTCTAGCTGGCCGGCTACCCCCCAGCTGTGACATCCAAGCATCACTCCTGTCCTGCACCCCCCTAAGGCTCACCCCCCAGGAATGCTTTCCTTGGCTGTGAGAGGCGTCAGGGCTCCTTGTTAACTCTAGGGGACAGACAACAAAGGTGCCAGGCAGTGGGAAGGCAGTTGAACTCACCCCAGGAGGCCCACCAAGCCAGCAGCCCTGCTGCCTGTGGCTCAGCCCTGCTCCTTGGTGACCTGCCTTTCTGAGCCCTGACTGGCTCCTTCTTCTGGACATTTGGGTTGTGGGATCCGTTTTCCTACCTAAATTGAAACCTCTCTGAGTCTTGTCCTTCACTTTAGGAGCCCAGCACGCAGGAGCGAAGTGAACAGGGTTGGAGGAGGTAGAATTTGTTGCTTTTAGTTCTCCTTGGAATCTAAGCAACTCAGGCCTTCCCATCAGCCCAGGACAGGGAGACTGCTCTTACATGGCCCTGAGCTCTCGCACGGGGACAGGGGACAAAGTTCCTCAGAGCACCTTCAGAGGCCTCCAGACTGCCATCACAGCTCCAGGTCAACCCCACAGCAGAGAACACAGATGAGGGGGCCCCATCCCAATAGGCACCTGCTGGAGGGGCCGCCAAGCTCCCTCCTCGGAGCTCTTTGGGGCTGCTGTGAACTTCAGCCTGGACCCAGACCACTGGTGGCTGTGCCCAGACCGTGCCTGGAGGGGTCACACACACAAACACTCATACACGCACACATCTCATACAGATACAAGTACATGAGTACACGTATTTATAGGCACGCGCGCACACACACACACTCACTCAGTCACACACCCACTCCAAAAGTGCCAGGACCCTGTCTTAGGCCAGGGATATCCAGCATGTTGGAAAGAAAAGTCCAGAAGGACCCCAGGATTTGCTGAGCAGTGCAAGAACCATCACAATGGACAAAGGAGAGTAAACCCCATGCCCCAAGGCCACACTTCTGCGAGACTGTCACCCCAGCTCCCCCTGGGGCCTCTGCACAGTGTAGGGAGAATCTTTGGGGCCCTTCTAATTTTGCAAAAGTGCATTTCCTAGGAAGGGAGAAAATGTGTCAAGGCTATCAGCATGAACAGAAGAGTCAAATTAGAAATTGCTTTTAGTGTATTGAATTTAACATCCAAGAAAAATCTAGATCCTCATAGTAGTTAGCACTTCCAAAGAGCACTGCAGTCATCTCAGAAGCAAATTACATGCTTATTGAAATTTAAAAAATAACTGAAATGATGATAGCCATGGATTCCTGGAGACCCTGCAGGCCCAGTTTGAAACCCAGCCCTACTGATGACCTGCTGCGTGACCTTAGACAAGTTACTTAATCTCTCTGGGCTTTACATTCCCATTTGGAAAGTAAGGCTCATAGCAATTCATAGATGACAGGGCTTGAGGATAAAGCAAGTTAATGGACACAAGATTCACAGCACGCCCTGAGCTTACAGTGGGCATTCGGGAAGTGCCAGGTGGGCTCTCTGCACCTGCGGGCACACCATGGGCATTCAGGAGGTGCCAGATGGACTCTCTGCACCTTCAGGCATGCCATGGGCATTCAGGAGGTGCTGGGTGGGCTCTCTGCCCCTGAGGGCATGCTGTGGGCATTCAGGAGGTGCCGGGTGGACTCTCTGGACCTGTGGGCACACCATGGGCATTCAGGAGGTGCCAGGTGGGCTCTCTGCACCTGCGGGCATGCTGTGGGCATTCAGGAGGTGCCAGGTGGGCTCTCTGCACCTGCGGGCATGCTGTGCACATTCAGGAGGTGCCCGGTGGGCTCTCTGCGCCTGAGGGCACGCAGTGGGAGTGGGCATTCAGGAGGTGCTGGATGGTGCTAGGTGGACTCTCTGCACCTGCGGGCATGCTGCGGGCATTCAGGAGGTGCCAGGTGGGCTCTCTGCACCTGCGGGCATGCTGTGCACATTCAGGAGGTGCCGGGTGGGCTCTCTGCACCTGAGGGCACGCAGTGGGAGTGGGCATTCAGGAGGTGCTGGATGGTGCTAGGTGGACTCTCTGCACCTGCGGGCATGCTGCGGGCATTCAGAAGGTGCCAGGTGGGCTCTCTGCACCTGCGGGCATGCTGTGCACATTCAGGAGGTGCCGGGTGGGCTCCACTGAGCCTTCACTGCCATTATGTTGACTATTGCTATCACTCAATAACAAAAGAAACCGTGGTTCCTCAGTGGTTAAGAATTATGACTGCAAACCCTAAAGTTGTCAGTTCAAATGCAGCAGGCACTCCTGGGAAACCCTATGAGGCAGCTGCACTCTGTCCTGTAGGCTCACTATGAGTCAGAGTCGACTCACCACAGCAGATCTACACGTTATTATTGACCAGCGGATGGCGGCTGCCGTTTGCGCATCCTCTGCAACAAGGCCCACCCGCAGCGCTGCCGCTCTCCAGCAGGTGGGCATCCTGGGTTTTTGGTGGATTGAATGCTGGTCCTTCGTCTGGGAAGCTGGAAATGAAGAATTGCCCTATTTCTTGTTTTAAACAAAAAAGCTGGGGTTAACTAGAGCTAAAAGCCAGTTTTCTGGCCTCATTTTATACACAGCCTTCACCAGCTACTTCCACTAACCGTGCCTGAAGCCCAGGGTGGCAGGGCGGGGGGGGGGGGGGGGAGTGCAGGAAGGCCCCTGGTGACCCAGGGTCACAACAGGCAGCCTACGGCCCTCGGGCGAGTCCTGGGTCACGGCACCTTACACAGCAGTTAAATTGCTCCCTAGGGCTCTCCTGGCTCTTGTCTTGACAGAAGCAGGGAGCCAAGTCTGTCACCCAGGCCTCTGGGTGATGGCCAAAGGCCAGACTTTAGGTCATATCGCCTAGGGACCTAGAGCTGACACAGAGGGCTACCACATCCTCTGAAGGTTCCAGAGATGCCTGGTACACTCCATAAAACATTCTGCATTCAAAACAGCAACAACTGGCTTTTGTTTACTTCTTTTTTAATTAATGGATGTATTTATTCTTTGCAAATGGAGTAGTTAAAACAAGCTCCAGGGCCCTTCGACAGAGTTGAGGGACTCCACCTCTCCAGTCTCCCCATCACCAGGTGGGGGTCTCTCCCCGGGACCCAGGGCTGTTCCTAGCACACCCTGCCGTAAGGCGTGGAGCACCCAGCGCCTGCGGACGTTTGGATTGCATTTTAGCCTATAAAGAGCAGTGTGGGTGCCATCACCGCACAGAGGCTGCCATCTACTGGTGGGAGGAGGTGACAGCAGCTAGCGCCTCCCAGCATCTCCTGAAGGACCAGTGGGGAGAGAGGCAGGAGAGGACTGGGAGGTGCCAGGAGTGGGGAAGGACGGCAGCCCAGCCAGACGCCGGACGAGGAAGGAAGCTGTGTGTGCCCAGCAGCAGGGCCTGGGGCGCTGTGTGACACTGGGGTCCCCCAGGACACACACCGGAGAGCAGGTGAACAGGCGTGCAAACGGGCAGATTAAGCCCTCCTCAGCCCTGACCCTGAGTGCTTGCACCTGTCCAGAATCCCTGAGAGCCCTGGACCCTGGAGGACCCCGGGCTGCCACCGCTGAAACCCACACCCTGGAGGACCCCGCTGACACCCACGCCCAGGCCTCTACCCTGCAAACAGAGGTCCTGGCTTGCTGCCCCCGGCCTGACCTGGGCATGTACAAGATGCATTTCCACAAAATACTGCATCTCTGAGACCACTTTGAAATGGATTTGACCCAGGACCACCCCCTTCCATGTCAGCCACCCAGCCTTTAGACAGTCAGGGTTTCCAGGATCCCCTCCAGGAAGCCCCATCCGGCACCCATGCAGGCCCATCGTTCGGCCCAACATCCAAAGGGTAGCTCCCAGGCAGGGAGGGCACGGAAGCCAGCAGGACTCAGAGCCTGGCCTAGCTTCTCCCTACACCCCGGGCCTGCCATACACAGAGAAAGGCAGACGGAAGCCCCCCAAGACAGAGCTTACAACTACTGCTGATTACTTTTTAAAATTACTCTTGGCACTTGGCTACTTGGCTGGCTTGGTCTCCATGAGTCGGATCCGACTCGACGGCACTTGGCTTGGCTTTCTCTATTGGTCAGTGTTTTCCAGACCCAAAGGGTTTCTACTAATTAGTATGCCTTATTCTCAGAGGCCACCACCGCTTTGCTGTCCTGTTGGACTGGCATGATGCTGGGACACCAGTATTTCCAGTTCTAGCAGCATCACACATAGCGGACGGATCTCAGTCAGGCTTCCAGACTAAGAGAGATTAGGAAGAAAGGCCTGGCTATCTACTTCCCAAAATGAACCAATGAAAACTTTACAGAACACAACAGAATGTTACTGTCTGACATGGTGCTGGAAGACGAGGCCCCTTGGTGGGAAGGCACTCATGGTACACAGTGGCTGTGACAGCAGACCCAAACCCACCAGCTGTCCTGAAGGTGACACAGGAGCCAGAAAAGTATCAGGCTGCTGTGGGCTGAAATGAAGTGGACTCACTGACAACCAACACCTCTCACAGAACTCCTGGAAAGATCAGTGTGCCCTCCTTACAGATGGATATATAGAGGCTGAAGTGGTTAAGTCAGAAACTAGCGGGCGGAAGAACTGGGCACTCCGCAACAGGGTGCCCCACGTGCGCAATGGTTCAGAGGTTTCTATAGTGGAGAGCACTCTCTGATGCCAGCTGCGTTCAATCCACAGGGGGCACAGTGCACAAAGGGACCCAGCGCTGTTCCCACCACGTTTTACCACTCTCAGATTAAAAATAAAAACAAATACAAACAGCTGTGTCAACCCCGTGACTACGTGCCAGGGACTTGATCTAGACTCATACCGCTCTGAGATAGCTACCTCGGGAGGTGGGTATTTTGCTTCCCCCACCTCCACTGGAGGCTATCTGAGGCACAGAGAAGTTAAGCAAACAACTCGAGATCACCCAGACAGCAGGTGGAGCCCCCCGCAGCCCCCTGTCCCCCGCCCCGACCCCCGTCCTGCAGTCTCCTGAGAACTACCCTGGCCACCCGGTTCCCCCCACCCATCCTCCCAGGAGGCAGCCTGGCATGCCTGTCTGCCAAGACTCCCATCTTCCCAAAACACAGAGGCCCAGCGGCCAAGGTCAGGTCGATTATGCTCAGACAACAATCGCCACAGAGGAGCAACCAGGGCAGGCAGGCTCTGGCAGCTGCGGAGAGACAGAGAAACAGAGAGGGACTAGCCCACATTCCTCCAGATAGCACGTCTGAAAATCCTTCCCACGACGAAATTAAAAGTGAGCCTTAAGTGATTTATTTTTTCAATCTGTGAATCTAAACAAATGATCTCTTTTCTAGGTACACCTATCATACGATCTCCTTCACAGCTGTGAAGAAAATGCTATTAGTGCTTTCAAAGCAGTTTTATCACAGATTAAAGAAGCCTAGGAAAAAAAAAGAAAAAAAAAAAAATTGGCAGCCAGAGACAGCCATATGCCTACTTGACCTGGGGACCATAAACCTGTTGTTCATTCCAGAGAAGGATTAAGGCATTACTTTTAGTAAGTTGCTTTTCATATGGAAATTTCTTTTCATAGGAAGGATCTGTCTTTCATAGCATCATCCTCAAAACATGCCTATTTTTTAATTCCCTGATCATGGACATATAGATTTTTATAGTGTCTGCAAGCATACATTAATGTTAATTTCACCACTCTCCTCTGTATTTTGTTAATGTCACAATCTGCTGTAAAACCTTGCCAAGTTTCTTAACTGTCATGTTAATTCTGAGACCTATTCTGTGCTCTTTGACATTTCAGGACAGAACAAGGCAGTAAAAATAGATTAGAAACAGCTTATAAGTATTATAAAACCTAGAACTTTACAGATGGCGGAATTAGGTCTGCTGAATAGAAATGTCGCAACTCAGAACACAATCATAGCAGAAAGGCCTATTCATTTCTAAGGTAAATGTCTGGAGAGGTTACAGAACAGCAGCAGGAAGATGGGGGAACACTAGAACCTGCAGCTGAGTTATGTTATCTTAAGCAGCATACTAGATGCATGTGCCACATCCAGACGTGTTTCCAGTTTCAAAGGTTTTCTCTACCATGTAAATAAAAAGCCCATAATAAGACTTCGATTTTATACACGGTCAGTTCAAAGATCACACAAATTATTTCACGCAGGGGATTTGTCTGCCTTCTCCTAAGTCAAAGCACAGCATTGGTACACTTCCATATTAAATGACACTGCCACATGCTAAGAAATTTGCAGGAACAGACAGGAAATTAGACACTGTTTTCTTAGACTGATTGCTAAGGAACGCACACTGTTTAAATGTGTACTATCCATTTCAAAGGGAGGCACTGGCTGATTTCAGGAAGTTTAAAATCAGCTCATGGAGAAGCAGGACAAAGTTAGGGTTAAATGTGTTTTTCTTCCCCCTCAAAGGGAAACTATTTCTTTTAAAAAAAAGAAAAAGTAAAAAAAAAAACTTTCCCTTTTTCTGTAAGGAGGACTTACTTCCATCATCCTTGTTGAGTTGTTGATGAATAGCTCAGATCTCTAGCCAAGCCCCACCCTGAGTCTTTTTTCTGAGTCCTTTCCTCATTATTTGCTCAGTCTTTTTCCCACAGCCCCGACAGGCCGTCAAGGCAGCTTAAATACAACACAGTATTAGTGGGGAAATGGCTTTCAGTTCCCAATTGATCTCCTAATACGTTATGTTGAAATGATAATTGGTACACTCCTCATTGAAAAATAAGAGAGAAAAACTACTTTTCAGTCACCACAGGTATTATCTAAGCTGGTGTATTCAGAACTAACAGATACATTTAAAAAAAAAAAAAAAGCCCCACGATCCCCCATCTGCGGGAGAGACTGCAGTCGGCAATTCTTTTCAGCTGACATAATCCAGATTGATTCGTTCAGCAGATAAAATTCAGGCCACTTCTGCCCTTTATGGGAGCAACATAATACCAGTCTTTATTCAGTAACAATGTAACATAATGGGATTGGAATGTGCAAAATGACTGTTCTTAAGTTACTGCGTCTCACAAGGGCCCAACACAAGCTGGGGCTTAATGTAAAAAATCATTAGACACAGATTACAAAAGTGCTCCCGCATTAAGGAGGTCAAACTGAGCCTGTTTATGGTATTTTTCAGGACAGAAACTCTTTACTAATATCTTGATTATGAATGTGCTCGCGGGGCCCCTCCTGGCACCCCCAGCCCAGGACTGTGAGAAGCAGCGCAGGCGGCATTTCCTGCAGAGGGGGGTGGGAGGCGGGGCCAGGAGGGATGTCACTCTGTCACTCTCACCAACAGTCCCCGGCAAAGTTCGGGGCGTCCAACAATCTAGCAACCAGTAACGCCAGCTCAGAGCTATTCCTCCGTGATAAATCCCAGACTGGCCGCAGATGGTGATGAAAATATAGAGAAAGTTTGGGAAAATGAAGAAAACAACAAAGAATGAATCACCATCTCCCACAATCTTAACATCTTGAAATGACCCCTCAAAATCCGGAGTCTAAATGCATCCCTTCCTTTTTCTTTATTGGTTTTTTTTTCCCCCCTACACTTAACTATGCGATATGCTTTTTATGAAATGGAGTCTTCAAATCAGCTTTTCCAAACACTAGCTATAGGAACTGTCAGTATCTCTTTCTCCCTTTGGTTAATTATTCCTCCACAATGTAGTTTTATGGTGACACAGTCTTCCTTTACATGGAGGAATCTAATTTGTTTAATTTTGTCTTTGTTCCTGAGCATTTTGTTTGTTTTCTAAGTTTTTCAAGTTATAAAAGATGTTTTGATTCACTTTCCCTGTACAAAAATTTTCTCCCCACGTCAGATCTTTTCTTTCGGTCAGTTGCTAGCAGTAGAATTGCAGGGTGAAGAGAAGGCAAGTTTTACATCCATTTGGTCAACGTCCTCTCCCTTGGCCTCCGGATAGTTTGCCCTCAGCTGTATGAAGTATTTATGTTGCTGTTGTGCACTTTTTAGATCTACAGCCACCCACAGGACAGAGCAGAACTGCCCCACAGATTTCCAAGGCTGAAATCTCTACAGTGACAGGCTGCCCAGTGTTTTCTCCCCAGAAGTGACAGGTGGGTGTGAACCACAGGTGTCTCACTCAGCAGCCAAGCTCTCACTTTTTGCATAGCATGGTTCCAGGGAGGGGTTATGAACCCGTCACATCAGCCTCTTCTTTTACTCAGGACGCAGACCACAAAGAGTCTCTGGACACTGCTTTTCACCTGTGGATTTACATCGCTCGAGAATATTGTGACCATAGTTCAACTCCACATGTTCACCCAAAGAACTATCAAAGGAGAAAGATTAAAGGAGCAGTCCGCTGAGCTTCATACAAACCTAAGGTTACCTCCGAAGGTTCTAGAAAAAAAACAAAGCAGAAAAATGCCCTCCTGAAATGACTTTTTCAGCTTGCAAGTCTGAGCTTCCCTGCAATTTCGTTTTCTGAATTTGAGAACACTGCTGGCCTCTTATTTTATTTAAATAGAAGACTTCCAAAATTGAAATCACTGCATCACCGGGTGGCCTCCAAGGTGATGCACTTGCTCTTCAGAACACTGGGCTCATATCTGGAGTGTGGTCTGTATCTGGTCAGTACCTGTGCAAGAGGAAGCAGGGCCCAGGCCCAGGCATGCAGGAGTGCAGGAGTGCAGGAGGGAGTGCGTGTGTGAAGCGGAACTGTGGGTCTGAATCTACCTGCAACACCAACACCCCATTTTAACCTCATCGCCGCAAGTCACACTGTCTGAAATATCTGCATGTGATTACCAGCCTCCACTGCCGATCACGTCAGCACAAATCCGATACTCGGGCCATATGGCCTTGGAACTTTCAATCGATAGCAGCCTTTTAGAGCCCAAGCTTCAAAAAGTTGTATCAAATATATATTCAATAAGAAGAAGGTTAATTGAATAATTGATTACTCAGTAACAATTAAGTGCTCTTCAGATATCTTTGGGAAATCTGGAAATGTAATGGTGATAGATAGGTCTTAATTGATAAGGCATTGCTGATTTATGTGCAATTAAATATTTATTTTTCAGCCAAAGTCTAGTCTATGCATTGATATATTTTAATATCAAAGTCCCAAGAGTGAACTGATACACCTATTCTTACGACCAAGCGGCCAAGGGGATGGTGGGAAGCAGTGAGGTCCTTGTGAACCCGGCTCCTTGTGAATTCACCATCACAGCGTTTCCAAATGTTTGGAGCAGCTTCTCCGGGCATCTCTTAGCTAACTTGGTGCAACCGCACCCCTCACAAGGGCACATACCCCCAAACGCAGTCAAGTTTGCAAAGAGAGTGCAGGCCCCAGGACTAAAGACTGCAATACAGTCCATGCATCCTGAGGTGCTGACGCGACATTGGTCTCCCTTCTGCTCATTTGCTCTCCGAAAGTAACAAGAACTCCAGAGACAAAACCCCCACAACTACATCACCACCTATCAGGGAGTGACGTTGTCTGTACGTCGATGTGTGGCTACCATTTATTAGCACCTGTCTTAGAATTGTCCCCTACGGCTTCTTCAAAGGAGGGATAGAGGGACTTTGAGAAGTCACAGCTACTAGTGTTTTAGCACAGAGGCTGACAACACACGTGTGTGCATGTGTGTACATACAGTAGACACGTGTGTGTGCGCGCATGCGTGCAGTCACAGGACATGTGCATGCACGCACATACCCCTTTGCACCCAGTGGGATAGCAGCAAAGGCAGGCTCTGCCTCTGCTCTCCTGGAAGACGTGTCTAGACACTCGTCTGGGAGCCCACACTCAGCTCCAGTGTTGTGGTGGAAAGCGCAAGGATGCTTCCCTGGAGTGCAGAACTGTAAGACAAGCCCCACGCAGTGGTGGAAGGTCTAGGACACGGCTTGCAGTCCAGACACAAGAAACCTGTTCTAACCCTGACTGAGCCTGAATGTTTATTTACATGCTGGCCAAGAACCTAGCCAGCTGTGACACACTTCACATACGTCTGTCTATTTCCCCTTGAGTTCATTCCCAATTCACCTACCAAGTCACTTCTGTTGGCTGGGTTACCCAGGGGAGGCTAAAGGGTGAGATGGGAAGAGTCTCTGACCGCTCAGAGGAGTCGGACAGAAAGTGACGAAGGAACAGCGTTGTACGGACACTAACTGCTCAGAAGTAAGTAAGGCACTGGCAGAGGAGATGATAGCACAGTAGCCGTTTCCAGGACACAGGCAGAAATTGCCTGCTTGGGGATGTGATATTTCACGTGGGAAGAAGTTGGGCATGCAAACCCAGGATGGATGCATGTGCTGGTGTGTGTGTGTCTGTGTGTCTGTGTGCAAGTTGGGAGTTGTGGGAGATAGCTTATTATTCCAAGCCATGAGAATGGCATATACAAAGACCCCAAAGCATCAAGCAGCTCCAAGTGCTTAAAGACCCCAGAGAACACTTAACTGGACTTCAGCATAAACTGAAAACTCTTCTAATCTTAACCCAATATTGCAAGGATAGAGTAACAGGGGCAGGGGCCTGGGGACCACTTTCTAAGGGGACGTAGAGGCCAACTGACATAACTAGCCTATTGCTAAGAGACTCTTCTGAAGCCCATATTTGTGAGTGGTGTCTGGGGTCTTAAAAGCTAGCAAGCTGCCGTCTGAGGTACACCACACGGTTCCAGCTCAGCTGGAACAGATGATCACTGAGCATAACAAAGACAGGAGGTAAGAAGAGCCCTGGAGACAGAAGGGCCCATGTGAATGGGAGACTGTATCAACACGTGACCAGAAGAACCGGATGGTGCCCGGCCACAACCAAAGACAGCCGTGATGGGGCACACAATGTTACGTACCAGAAAAACAGGGATGCACCTCAAGAACTCCACTAAAAGACCAAAACTGATGGTCCTGTGGCCTGGGGGTTCCCCCGGAAGCATGGCCCCTAGAACTGCTGCTGCCCCTGACCAGGAAGTTTACTGAGCTCAAGTCTTTGTACAGGAATGAACTGGACTCGGGGTCTCATTGTGACCACATGGTGTGTGTACTTCATGGCTCTACGCATCTATAGGAAGCTGTCCTATTGGCCTCTTACTAGAAGGGAGAGGAGAAGGTGGAAAAGAGGGGAAAGGAGATTGTTAAGAGGATATGACATATATAGAATGAAAACGAGGAGTGCGCTGTCGCCGGGCAAGGAGAGCAGAAGGAGCTGCGGAAAGGCAGGTACGCAAACTTAGTTTGGATTGTATACTTTTACTTAATTGCAATAAAATTATTTTTTTTTTAAAAAAAGAGAGAGAGCGAGAAAGAGAGGAAAGATCCTGGAGAAGCTCTGTGTGCCTAGAGCAGAGTCCCCCTAGAAACCAGCATGAACAAAGGTCTTGAGGTTGACGGGGACCAGATTCTCCCAGGCTTTGCAGTCAAAACAGCACGAGATTTAAGCAAAGAGGGTGAAAAGCCACTGGCAGGTGTGAAACAGGACCTATACTATCTGGTGTGTGTTTTCACAGGCCCACTGTAGCGAAGGATGTAAGTTTTGGAAGAAGGTGTGAGAGACCAGGTAGGTAAGCATGATCCAAGTAAGAAATGGCCATCACCCACACCAAGAGGGTGGCAAACAGAGATGAAAGAAACCATGTAGATGCTGAATTTACTTGGGAGTTAGGACCGATAGGGCTTTCTGGTGACTTGGAGGCGGTATTGAGGAAAGAGAGAAATCACAGATGACTCTTACATTTGCGGCAGAGAGAATTCCCAGTAGAAAGTCAGATAGAAAACGAGAGAAAAAATTCTGGAGGAAAGAACTGGGGTGAAGGCTGGTGTCTGAGAGTCCTCTGCAGAAAAACAGTGTACAACTATGAGGGAGGGGAAGATCTCTCTTGATGAAAGGGTAAAAGGGAGAGACGACAACCAGGACTGAGCCCCACGGATCCCAAGAAGGGGAAATAGGGGAATAAGGATCTGCAAAAAAGAGCAGGGAAGCAGAGCCTGTGAAGCAGAAAGAGCAAGAGACTACGTCACAGAAGCCACCAGAACAGCACCCTCTTGAGCATGGCCGCTTCAGTGACAACCCTGGGATCTTGTCCCCACTGCTCTCTAGAATTTCCTGGTGTGGTTAAGTCTGCTGGGTAGGTTCTATTCCCATGCTCATTACAAGATCTAAGAGTTAAGTCCGTGAACTTAACTGCTCTAAGTGCTACATGCCTCACTGCTGAATATCACTATGGTCACCTTCCAAGTCCTCCCCTTGGGAAGCTATGCCTTGATGCCAGTACCTAGGCCACCCCTCCCAAAGCAGTTTGGGAACTCCTTCTGGAGTGGCCGTTGTGCACAGTGGCACAGTGGCAAGTCTGCCAACTTAACTGTATAGCTGTCTTTAGGGGAGTTTTTAGCCAGTAAACAAACACCTGTATTGGAACACCCTCCCTACTCACCTGATCTGGCCCCCAGTGACTTTTTTCTTTACCAAAAGATAAAGCAAACATTGAAAGGAAGACCTTTTGATGTCATTCAGGACATCAAGGGTCATATGACGGCAGTTCTGATGGCCATTCCAGAAGAAGGGTTACAAAATTGCTTGGAAGGGTGGACTAGGTGCTGGCATTGGTGCACAGCTTTCCAAGGGGAGTGCTTCAAAGGTGACCAAGGTGATACACAGCAATGAGGTATGTAGCACTTTTTCCAGGATGAGTTCGCGAACGTAGTGTTCGGTTCTCGGAATGTTGATAAGAAGGCTACTTACTTGATACATCACTACAGGGCGTCTGTAGTGATGAACTGAATTGTATCCATCCAAAAATTTGTGTTGGAATCCTAACCACACCCACACCTGTAGGTGTAATTGCATTTGGAATTACAGTTTTCTTGGCGGTTTTAATGAGGTCACATCAGTGTGGAGTATGTTCTAAAACTTACCGCTTTTGAGATACAAAAAAAAAGCAGATTAGTCACAGAGGCCAGCGAATGAAGGACAGACAGATACCACAAGAAGGTCACCAAAGAACCCAAGAATGCCAGAGCTATAGAAGCAGAGACACGAGTTTCCCTCAGAGCGAAGAGAGAGAGCGCCTTCCCCTGCAGCAGGAAGCCTGAATTAGACTGCTAGCCCCCGCGCCCGGGAGGTCATAAAGGTCTGCTGGTTAAAGCCCCTCCTCAGGGGATTTCTATTACAGCAGCACAAAGAAAGTAAGACAGTGGCTGCACACGCTTCAGGTGACCCCATCAGGGTCCAGCTGCCGGGCCTTTCACACGTCTCGTGCGTCCTACCTCCTGGATCCCTACTGGACTTCGAGGCCCGCTTCTCCAGGTACAAGTCCAGATACGAGCCTCTTCTGAGGATGCTCCCTCCGGAACACTAACCTGGCCACCATCTGGGACTGGGTTCCCCCACAAACAGTTCCTCAGGCCCAGTGATGCCTTCCCACCAAATCTCCGGGGACAATCTGACCTGTCCTCTGCCACATCATGAGATGCAGTGAAACTCATGTGCAGCTGCTCAGCTGTGATAAGCAAGAAAATACAAGTCTGTGCATTCTCTGCTCCACAAAAGCCAGTGTGCACCACGCTGCCTGGCCACTCCACCGTGCCACCACCTGTGTGGCTGCAGAGGCGTAGCACTGAGGCGTGTGAGGGCCACACTCCACGGGGCTGCCTTGTTTTTCCAGCTTTCACAAGCTTCCCAACTGTGACGTGATACCATTTTACTCCTTTTCTGCCCCCTTGCTTCAGTGGAAGACACTTGCACTTTCCTTCTCTGGCAGGTCTTCCCTGACCCTGGTTCCGGCTTCCACAGGTTTTACTGACTACTCGGACAGCCGCCTGCTGTGAGTCAGCCGCAGACTGAGGGTTAGCTCCACGGGAAGGAAGCTTTGGGAAGTAGATAAGCTAAAGGAAAGGACAGCCGGGGTAGGTGATCCATTTCCAGCCTGGCCACGTGCTGTCCCTCAGCTCGGTCCTGCAGCTGTCAGGGCTGACGCAGCTGCCGTCGGGAGCCGGCGCCCTTGACGCAGGTCCAGCTGATCAGAGCCCTGCAGACGCAGGGGTGTCTGCTAACAGTGACGCGGTGGCCTTGAGCTCCCTGCCCCGCCAGGGGTGAGCCACGCTTTCTGCAGAGCCTTATAACAAGATGACAGGCATCTCTGTCCAGTGACAGAGCCCAAGAAGGCACAGGAATGTCACAGATCGGAGAGCAGATGTATTGTCGTGTCCCTACCGAGATGAGACTGACATCTTTTGACTCTCCAGAGAGCTGCTTCGTGTTCAGGTTGTACCACAATAGCACTGACAGCCCGCAGCTCCACCGGCACAGGCATCAGGAGGCGACGGTGGGGTAGAGCCCAGCAGTCCCCTGTCTGAGCGATGGAGTGGGGTGCTTCAGCACAGGAGCAACCCAAAATCACGTTGGAGTTCTAATATTGTTTGAATGTGATTAAGAAATCCTAAATCAATTTATTGTCCTGCACTAGAAAATAATCCAGCCCTGCCATCTTATAATTTATGCTCAAAACAGCAGTCTGATAAAATTCATCAGAAAAGAATTAAACTCATTGTATAAAATGCCGTGCTTTGACTTTAAGTTGTCCCACTTTGGAAGGCCTCACAGTCGTCTCTCTGAGGGACACCAAGGCCAGCTGTGGGGAGAAACCCCCAGGATAGTGCTTCTAGAATCCCATGAGTCCATCGTGCCATGGACTAGAGGATGCACCTCTTTTTATGAGCCTTCCCAAATACTTTTAGACATCAGTGAAAGAGAAATCTCCAACTGATCAAAGAAAAGGACACCAAAGGCAAAAACTTATCTTGCTTAGTTTTTACCTGGGATGAAGCTGTAAAATGTTCTTGAGTCAGACCCTCTCTGTTTTTAAAGAGTCGGCACAGGCCAGCCCTCCTCCTCCTGGGAGCCTCCTTGGCTTGCTTCCTTTGGCCTGTTTATTGTGACTTCCTCATTCAGTGTCTCGTGGAGCCACACGGTGCATCCGTGTTCTGCTCATCTCCCCAGGTATATCACAAAAACCTTTTAGTGGCAATAGGCTGCACACATCCTCTGCTCCCCCAGCCGCATGCTACCGTGAGACCATCAGCTCCCCGAACCCAAGCAGGTGCACATCAGGAGCTCCTGGTGCTGCAGCTGGTCCCCATGCTTGGCTTAGCATCCAAACGTTGGCGGTTTGAGTCCACCCAGAGGCTCCCCGGAAGAAAAGCCTAGTGGTCTCCTTTCAAAAACTCAGCCACTGAAAATTCATACGTGTAATTGACTTGACGGTTTGTTTGAATTCTTTTTATGACCCACAAAGTGATTGTTTTGCTCTGGCTTGAAAAAGAAAGAAAAGTGGGGACCTTGATCGGAACGAGGTACACTTGACCCAGTAACTGAATCACGTGTGTCGCGTGTGAGACCTCCTGAGCCTTTTCTCCCTGTTAGCAGCTGTCGAGTAGATTCTGACAAGCGACCACCCAGCATCTAAGGAGCAGATCTGCACCAAGGGTTCTCAAGGCTGTCACTTTGGGAAGCCAATCTCCAGGCCTGTTTTCCTACGTGGTTCTGTCTGGGTTTGAACAGTTAACCTTTCTACTGTGTCAAGAGCTTAACTGTTTGTACTTCTCAGAGACTCCTAAAGGTAGCTAGTGCTGGAGTCCCTGAAAAGGGGGTACAAGGGCAGGGCTGGGGCCCAGGGTCCACCGTGGGTGTCCGTTCTGCAGTGTGATATCTCCAGGAACTGGACAACAAGAACCCCTTTTCTCTAAATCTTCAACAGGACACTTTTCTGAAATCTGACTCTTGCATTCTGCTAGGGGTGAGCAGGGAAGCAGATTCAGATGAAAGCCCCTAGCCAGCGCTCAGCAGCGCCTAACCTGAGGCAGCTCTCGGCCTGGCCCGAGCCAGGGCTGACCTTGGCACCACAGGGCTGAGCCCCTGGTCCCCAGCAGGGAAAGCCAAGCGCCTGTCAGAGCAGCACTTCGGCCTCCATAGCAGCGCTATGGCCAGCCTCTGTGACAATCCCTCCCTTTAAAAGAACTGAAGGCTGAGATGGCCACCCCCCAGAAAGCAGGCAAGTCTTTTTGAGTCACTGTCAGTCCCGGCAGGCGAGCCTTCGGAAGCGTGTGTTCTGTATTCTCTTTATCAACCACAGACACCGGCGTTGGCTGCTTTTTGCACACCAAGTTTGGTGCACCCGTGGTCTTCTGGGAGGAGCTGGGGTGGCCCGGACAGGAGAGGAGGGGACTGAAGGGAGCTGGGCCAAAGGAGAGTCTTCCGTTTGTCCACGCACCACTGAGCCCTGGTCTGCCATAGGAATCCACCAGGAGCTCCTTGGAAAGTCTATGGAGCAGTTCCACTCTGTCCCCTAGGGTCGCCATGGAATGGCGCCATGGGGTGGAATCCACTGAGTGGCAATGTGGTCTGTTTTGGCTATGGATAGTAGCTTTAGAAACCGTGGTGGGGTCATGGTTAAGAGCTACGGCTGCTAACCAAAAGGTAAGCAGTTTGAATTACCAGTAGCTCCTTGGAAATCCTATGAAGCAGTTCTACTCTGTCCTTTAGGGTCTCTATAAGCGGGAATTGACTCGAGGACAGTGGGTTTTTCAGCGAAACCCGGTAGTGTGGTAGTTAAGCACTTGGCTGCTAAACAAAAAGTCAGCAGTCGGAACTCATCAGCCACTCCTCAGAACCCTATGGGGCAGTTGTACTCTACTGCTCGATTCTTAGGGTTATTACCGACTCCCTACAAGGTGGAATCAAGCTGAAAACAGTGGCTTTGGTTTTGGTTTCAGTGACAAAGCAGTGGGAGTTTGGGGGCAGAATCCTCATGCTCCATCCTGGGCGATACTCCCTCCCATCTGTCCTTGGGGACCCTGCTGTGGATGTGAGGCTGAACGGGTCTCAGTGGAGCTTCCAGCCTAAGGTGGGCTAGGAAGAAAGGCCTGGTGGCCTGCCTCCCAGACCAGGGCCGTGGGAAGCCCGTGGATTGCGACAGTCCGAGACTGACAGCTGACCCTGCGGACGGCACGGGGCTGGAAACGCTTTGTTCAGTTGTGCTTGTGGACACTGCAAGTCAGGAGCCACCCAGACAGCAGCCCCCAACAACAGCAACACCCCAGACTTTATGGTGACCCCTGAATTCCCACCAGAGTGCTGGCTGATGCCCAAGCCTGACTGCCGGGCCTTGGGGTGCTCCTGGGGAGGCCACGCTCCTTGTCCTCTGGACCCCATGGCACCAGGGCACCAGCCCTCTGCTCACACCTCTGCAAGGCAGCAGAAGGGACCCTGCTCGCCAAGCCCGCTAGCGTTAGATGGGGTGGAGGCCACAGGTGGGGAAGGTCCCCAAGACAGCTAATCAGCTGAGAAGTTTACTCTCACTGGTGATTTGTTTGGGAGACCCAAGAGCTGCTGACCAGCTCCCCAAATTTGAAGCCCACAGCTGTGAGAAGGCAGAGCTAATGCATGCACTTGAGCTTGGATAGCGATGTGGGTGACAGTCTTCATTTTCGAAAACCCTGGTAAGAGGCAGCAGGGGGTAGTCACGGCCTCAGCTCTGCCATCTCCAGTGGGGCCCAGGCCCTCTTTCCTTCAGGCCTGGGTGTCCCCTTCTGTCAAATAGTGTTTGCATGTGATGGAGCCAGTGACTGGGGATTCTGTGGGGAACAGGAGAGCCAGGCCATGCAGCTTCTGCCAGTGGTCCCAGACAGCCCAGTTTTTCAAGAGAAGCCAGAAACCTGGATTTGTAGGTAAAAAGAGCTCAACACTTTTTAAGAGTTTGTAATTCTTTCAAAAAAGCAGATACCACCCAAGCCAACTAGAACACCTCTGTGAGCCAGCTCTAGCCACCAGCCACCTTCACATTCTGCTTCTCCTGCCTGGGCCCAAGCCAGATCTCAAGTCACCCTTCATCCCTCATAAGCTTTGCTAGCCACAGTGGTGGACAGCAGCACAATGCAGGCGGCCTGCATGCCTAGCTACTCAAAGTGTGGTCCACGGACCAGCAGTGGCAGCATCACCCGGGAGCCGGTGAGCGATGCAGAATCCCTCAGCCCAAAGCCATCAAACCAGAACTGCATGACAGTGAGGTTCACAGTGATTGGTTTGCACACCATACCACCTAAGGCCAGGTAAGAAAATCGGGTCACAAGTGGTCACTCCCTTTCTGTTCTCCCAGAAGTGCAAATGTCCTAGGTTGGCACCGTCTGTCTTGTAAGACGTTTTCCAACCAATTAGACTAGATCAGACGCTGGTCCTGGTTATGCTCAAGAGAAGTGAGCAGCTCGGGCGAAGCTGGACTCCTCAGAACACGTGTGCCCACCCGTTAGCCTCCACCTGTCTGTCAGGTGATCATACGGTGGCGATCACAGGACACAGCTATGATGCTGGAAGCTTTGCCAACCATGTTCTCAGATGCCACTGGGGTCATCCATGCTGGACAGACTTCAGTGGAGCTTTCAGACTTGGAAGAAAGATCCAGCTGTCAACTCCCGAAAATTAGATAATGGAAACACTGTGGATTACAACAGAGTATTTTCCAACAGAGGGCTGGGAGAGGAGCTGCGTGGGTTAGGAGACACAACACACAGCGGCCACAGCAACAACTCGCACATGCCAACAGCAAGGAAGACGGTACAGGACGAGGCAGTGTTGGCTCCTGGTGGGCATGGCTCACCACTCAGTAAGACGCCTGGCCGGGAGCAGGGAGGAGCAGTCCTGAAAGCAAGCAAGGCCCTTGGTGCATCCACTGCCCAGATGGGGAGCAGAGGGCCCCCCCCAGACCACAGCCCAGCTGAAGGTCAAGCAGCCAGAACAAGGTCACTCAGCTCAAGGGGTCCCAGGAAAGCTCTCCCACGATATCAGTCTGCTACTTAACAGTAAGTTGCATGCTACTGATGCCAGACTCCAGAAAAGACAGTCACAGCAGTGTCACAGGGAAGTCTTCCAAAGGGCTGGTTCCCCAAGGAAAGCCACTATCAGCTTCTTTAAGGACTCACAGGTGCCCACCAAGGAGTATGTGGATCCACCTCCGTTTTGTGTCCCCCACTCTCCCCAAGTCCCCAGGTTTCGTCAGCAGAAACACCTCTATCAATAATTACAGAAGACACAGCTTTGGGCGCCTCACCTCCCATTGATGACGTCTCGTGGTGTCAATCTGAGCATAAATACAATTAGATTTCAGAGTTCTATTACAAAAGCCAATAATGCAGGCCTCAGCAGAGATCCTAAAACTACTTCACTTTTCTTTAGAAAAATATTAAAACAGTATTATCACGTCAATGAGAAGAAAAGACAGGAAGATAATAAAGTTATGTTAAACCTCCCTGTATTTACTCATGTGTGAAACAGTTATGTCTGGTCACATAATTGCAATGGTTCTGAGAAATATTTCATATTTTATAATGAACATTAAAAGAGTTTGTGGATCATTACTTTATATGAGTTCCAAAGTTATTACATAAAACCCAATAGGAATGGCTATAAATTATCCGATCCTCCAGCCTGGCCTTGGTAAACACAACATGAAGAGTGAAACAGCCCTGCAGAGCAGATTCACGGGGAGAGGTAAATTCCTCCTGCATTTTAAGGAGAAGACCAGAGCCCTTGTAACCAGTTCTTCACATTTTGTTTCTGTTTCCAAGAAACAGAACCACTAGCTTAGGATCCCCATGCAAAAGGCTTCCTTTAGAACAAAAAGAAACTTGTTTTTAGACACTGCCTCCATCTTTCCATCTTTTTCCATCCCTTATGCGGCCCTAAGTTCACTGCAAACTTCTTTCGCTTTTCAACACAGCGTGGGTTTAACACACTGTACTTACCAGGCTCATGGAATTGCCCGTAATTATTTTTTCTAAAGGTGATCCTGTCTTTGAAATCTAAAACTGCAGCATCTTTGAAGAAACTGGGAGTTGGTAATGTTCAGAGGAATTTTTTTTTTGAGGGGGTTCTGCAGCGTATGGTGGGCACCAGAGTTTTCATGAAAGATGATCATTTGCGAACCCGGGTCGAGATTCAGGTGTGCGCCGTAAAGCTACGGGCTAGAGCAGTGCGGCTACACACCACTGCCGGGGTGGAGGAGCATCCTCCCACTGGCCTCGGAGATGCCGCACGCTGGGATGGTCCCAGACACTGCACACCAGACGGCGTTCCCCACTCACTTCCAAGGAGTACACAGTCCCTTGACACTTGGGTCTGGAGCGGCACTGCCCGCAGCTGCTCAGGGAGAGAGGATGGACACTGGTTTTCCAGCATTCTGCACCGAGCACCTGAAAACCATATCAGCCAGCTCCCCACCTCGCCGTGGGGTCCTCCTCAGCAAACAGATGTCTTTTGGAGAAGTTAAAGCTCAGGGTTAGGGGCCAGATTCTGACTGCACCTTGAATTATATCTGCCTCGATCATGATGCAATCATTCATGTATATTTTAGACATTAATATTGTCTTGAAATATCTTGCCTTCTCAACGCTATTTATAGGCTTCTATTCTTTCCTTGCTTCTCTGCTCTGCTGATACGCCTTAACTTCCCAGAGTCACTGGATGTCTGCAGATCATTTTAAGAAGCATTTTTTTTTAATTGGAGAAGGGTTTGCTATTTTATCCTAAATTATTTCTCTCTGAGTCCAACAGATACCAGCATCCTCAAGAAGTCTACCAACCTTCGTAAAACCGTTTAGGTGGAAAAGGCGCCACTTTCAGTGTTCTGAAGATGAAGCAATATCGTGTTTTCCTCTTTCTGCAGAAAGAAGTTTTACCAGCAACAACACAACAGTTATACAGATGCCGATTTATGACGGGCTGGGGGAGGGGAGAAACCGCCTTTGCTTATTTACAAGAATGCTGAATTAACTACAATCTGAGCTTCTGATATAATGTGAGTCTGCAGGTGAAAAAAAAGTGTGAAAAAAAAATAAAGAATAGACATTTTTAGGACTTGAAGAGCAACAGGGAGAGTGGAGTGGTGATCCGGCCGAGATGCGTCGCTGCCTGGGACAGGAGCACCGGTGTGGGCCACCCTTCACGGCACCCTGGGGGCTTCACGTCGGAGGCCGCGCGCAGCCCGCCGGGCCCCGTGGGGGTGTTGTCCCCAAACAGGGACAGAGCCCGGGTCTCCGGTCCTGGGCTCAGGAGCCCTGCGGAGGCGTTCTCGCAGCGGCCTCTAGGTGGCGCGCACGCCGCGTCGCTGCAGCCTCCGGGCACAATGAAAACATTAATTTGCTATGAGATAATTTTTGACGTAAATGTAAAATGGTGCCCATTCGAACTCAGTAATGAAGCATGGTGCATTTCGGCGGCTCCTAATTTGACTAGTTAAATGACTCCATTACGTGTCTAACAGACAGAAGCAAATAATTTCTGGTCAGTTGATGTTCACTTATCCGTATCATTTTGCCCTGAAAATAAAGTCTCTAATCTACAATTCCCTTTGTCTTGCTTTTTTTTTTTTTTTGGTTAAGATTATTAAAGCAAATATACTTAAATAATTCAGATTAAACCAAAACAAACTAACAACTGAAACATCAGAAGGCGTAGGCAAACCCAATACATGTAATGGGACGAGTGGAGTGGGGAGAGACAAACAGACCCTTCTGCATCATTGAAGCATTTGTCCATGTCATTAGACCTGGGGGTTAGGATGGGCCCAAGCTTCAAAAGAACAAGTGTCTGTCTTTCAACTCCATTGTGTCCCTCTGGTCAAAAAGAGGCTGTTGGCTCTGTTCTCATCCCGTTTTCAGGTGGTCAGATAACTTTGGTGAGGTTGGGAAATGTTTAGCATCTCACTATTTGATGGCACTTGGCTTTGGATAGCGAAACAAAACAAAAAAGAAAAAAAGTTGCCTTAATAAATATCAAGTGATGAATAATTTTGCCCAAAGGGGGAAAAAATGGTTAATATTGAATCTTAATGTCCCTCATCGAAATGCTTTTTCTTCCTGCTAAAAACAAGTTTAGAATTAAAGCATATCGGTTTACAGATACTGCATGCATATTAGTGAGGCACAGCTGTGTACATCCCCCTCTTAAGAGCCATATGATTAAGTTATGGGATATCATATAATCCAAACTCTCTTCCTATTGGTCACCTTTCAGAGACAAAAGCTTTTTAGTTTTAGGTCTATGAAAGGACAGAATGTCCGATTCTCTAAATGTGCAAGTAATTATTGTGCGACACCTGTGACTCTTGTTTTCCCTGACAAAGACCATCTAGAAATTGCTTTTGGAACGGCCCTCAGAAGCTGATACGTGGCCACGCTCTCCGTCTGGGGCAGCTGCCCGTTGTTCAGTGAGACAGGCAACATGCAGGTTCAAGATCTCGGGCTCTTGGTGAACTGTGGAATGACAAGCCCCAGTCGTCCCATCTCGTTTGTAACCCTGAGGCAAAGCAACAGTGGCCTCTTTGGATGGAGAACCAGTATTTAGTGGGAAGAAAGAACCCCTGAAGTTCCGGGGGAACCCCCGCTCCACCTGTGTGTGCTTTGCTGTATCCGGTTCGCGTCAGAAACCAGGCCTGTACCCAGCAATGCCTTCGAAAAAGAGAACATTGAAATTAAAAGAATCGGTTTCTGTAATTTTCATTTTTCCCCAAAGCCAAATGCTATCTGACTCAATTAAATGCACTTTTTAAAAACTGACTCAAGTGTGTATGCACACTGCTTTATTGAGCTCTTAAATTTTAAAATCCTTCCATGAGTCTGAATCTGAGTCACTTTTCTTTTAGAGACTAGGGACATAGGTACACCAGATACATGCCTTTTGATGAAAAACATCAAGAGAATTGTTCATGGCCCATACTCATACTTCATTCATTTTTTTGTCTTGTTTTTTTATTTTCAATGATACTGTTTCAGCAACTTGTTCCAGGGAAGCTGCTCCCCTCCTAAGGCCGTGGGCAGTAGCTGGCCCTAGAAGGCTGACCCTGACCCTCTGCTGCCCACTAACGGCCCTGTGACAGCTCAGGGCCAGGCTCGTGGTCATGGTATGTAGGTCAAGCTGCTCGTGGGTTTACAGCAAGATTTGGCCTTTTGATTTGGTGTCAAATTTGCAACTGGAGAGCTGAGTTTCAGCACAAGGATCTGGGCTGTGTGTTCTGGAAAAGGAAATGAGGTCAGGCCAGGATGGGGAGCAGCGCAGCTGAGGAGGCTTCCAAGCAGACACAGACCTCCCCCTTTTGGCCACCTCCTTGATGGGACACCTGCTGGGACAGTACCAGCACCAAAAGCCAGTGGTGTGTGTTTCTCAGGGGTGGCCTCTTAGTCTGTGTCCTGGAACAGCAGCCTAAAAGGAAGTGAATTCCATGGGGATAAGCCTACCGGACAGCCCGAAGGCGGAGCGCCTCAGGGGGAGAGGACAAAATCTATCTCATCCCGGGAAAATCAGAAACAGTGCCCAGGATGACAGCAAAGGAGACTTTCCAAGCGGAAGCTGCTTTCAGATGCAAGATATCTAAAATGACACGTGGGAAACTTTACAGCTCCCTGAAAACCAAAGCGAGTTCCAAGTTCCTCTCACGCTGGTTGTCAGGGAGGCCGAGGACTTGAGCTGCCCCTGACCAGCCAACAGTGCTCAAATTGCCCTTGCAGCCAAAGGGACAACACACCCACGCTGTGGTGACAGTCAGGGTGATGTTATCCAGCCTTCAGCAAGAAGAGACCGACTCTTGAATCTAGGACTGGGCAAGGCCGTGTGACGACCGGGTTTAAGATGCTTCTTACTAGAGACAGAAGGAAGCAGAGAGCAGAGTTTATGGGAATAAGAGGTGACAACGACGAACAAAACGAAAAATAAACTATCTGCCTTCCTGTCCATAAAGGGAAGACAAGAGCAGATGTGAGCAGCAGGCAAGTGTCTCCCTAGGAGCGGGAAGCATTTCCGAAGGAGATCAGCATCACAGCTGAGCAGGTGAGGAGAGAAGGAGAGCGTCTGAAGGCTGGTAACTCCAGGACCAGATGGGAACCATCTTAGAATTTTTGCAAAAGGCGAGGAAACAGGGAATGATTAGCAAATACCTCTTGGAAACTATTCTGGGCAAGCGAGGCAGCGCCCCTGTGGCCGAGACCCCTCGCACACCACCTATATTTAATAATGACTCCGGCGGAGATCAAGGAAATTAAACACCAGTAAGCTTGACTTGAGCAGTGGGGAAGATATTGAAAACACTAATCAGGGACAAAATGGGGAAAGTTATGATTTAATTAAAGATATTCAGCATGGATTCACAAAAGGGAGATCATACGTAACAAAACTAATAGAATATTTTGAAAAAGTAACAAAAAGGAATTGAAGAGGGAAACCAGGGGTATAATTTACTGGGACTTTAAGAAAGCTTTTGATGCGTTGCCTCACAAAAGACTAATCTCCAGTGGTGGGGCGTGGGGGGTGGCAGCGTGGTGGGGAGTGGAGAAGGAATGAAGAATTGTTTGGACAGAAGGTGCTTCTGAGCATTGCCATGGAGAGATTAGGACAAGGGGAGGAGGCTGGCGGCTGGAATTTCCCAGGACCTGGATTTAGTTTAATTAATTTTTTTTTAAACATAGTGCATCAGTAGTCTTGCAGAGGAAGCGTGCCTGAGCAGGACGAGTCTCCTGCAGGCGCACCATCGCGGGTAGAGGTGGCACTTAACGCAACCAAGGCAATAAAGCGGGGGGGCAGGCGCTACTGAAATTCAAAGAATGAGTGACTGTTTTTAAAACAGGAAGAAATCATTTGTGACCCAAAGGGGGGAGATTCCGCTAATTACTCTGTGAGTAACTGACACAAATCGAGAGGCTCGGGTGACGCAGGGTGAGAGCTCTGTGATCTGCATGGCACCAGATCAGCAACAGCACCTACTGACAGTGCAGCTGCACCTTTGCACGCGCACACCGAAGCATACCCCAACTCACACACGCACACACTTAGCTAGGCACACTCGTAAACGCACCGTGACACCTAGCGCAGTCGTACATCATGTGGACTCATGCACACCTTTATAAACACACCTCTGCACACAGGAGCTCATGGGCGTGTGTACACACACTCATGAACAAGGCATGCAGACCCCAGAGCCGCCCCACCATGTGTCAGTGCGAAAGGTAGAACAGACTATTTCCCACCAGGAAAGACTGGAAGACACACTAGTAAAAGAAGGGGGGTCTCTCAGCCACTTGACTTGCACGGGAATGACGGGAGGAGAGTATGAGGGACAGGGACCAGGCGGACACAGGAAGACCTTTGTTACTTCAAGTCAGAACAGGTCTCAATACAGCCGCTAAGAAACAGCCAGGGACACGGGATGATAACGGCAGAAGTCCCCCAAGGGGCCCAGCTGGCACGCAGGGTCAGAGCTGTGGACAAATGCAGGAGCCCAAAGCAGCTGGTGACTGGATCTGGGACTTGCTGTCACCAGGCCCCCACCTGATGCTGGCCCAGAGGACAGCAGGGCTAGGAGGAGGCAGGAGGAGCTCATGAGCGACACTGACAGGTAGTCACCAGATAAATGCTTCGCCATTCTTGGGAATACGTGAGCGATGTTTGGGGCCAGAGTAACGATGCTAGAGTTATCATGTGTGTATTTAGAGGACACTTTAGGCAGCGGGTGGTCACATTGCCTAAGTGAGATGCAGCCGCAGACGCGCAACTCTCACCTATGTGGCTGGTTCGATGGACCACTGGAGAAGAGGCTGGAACCTAGGAACAGCAGAATAATCACAACCCCATGACCTCTGTATCATTCACGAGTATTAAAATGTGACGTGGCTGGCCTCCATACTTAAAAGGTCTTGTAGGATGAAAAGCGGCAACATAACGGACCCAAGTCCTCCTTCTTAGCAATAAAGGAACATCGCCTTAAATGGTCGCCTCCGGCAGTATGTGGAGGCCAAAGCCCTCACTCAAAACTCAGATTTAAAAAGAAATATGTACTGTAATCCCTCCTTTAAAATTTCTTTAGCCCTGAGGATGTACATTTGTTCAATTCAATAGTAATAAATGAATACCCTGAGACTGTAAAATAGGGGTGAGGAGTCTCTAGAAAGGGGACAGCTGAGCACAGCCCCTCACCGTGCCCCCTCCTGTGCTGACAGCAGAACGTCCTCCTGATACTGCACAGAGATAATTAAGAGGACACCCATATTAGTCCGAATAAAGGTAAAACGCTGGGATCACTCTGGTACCCAAGGCTCTACTGCCACTTTGCACACCTCTGTCTAAAGCTACCGACACCACACAGGTGACTTGGACATTGCTTGTTTATCTGGAAGAAACAGTCATGTAACAAAGACCAAAAACAGACTTGTCTTTAACCTTGCCCCATTCAATCACTTCCTCTCAACATTACATTCAAATCAAATTAGGGGGATTCTACTTAGTCTTCTAAATCAAAGAAAACCTTTCCATTACTCTACAGCCTGCTAAGCAAGCCTGGCCTAAGACAGCATCCAGGAGGGGAACCGGCTCTTAAAGGGTCTGGAGAGTTCACCTGGGGGAGCTTTCAGCCCTCCACAGATCTCATCTTCAACCCCAAAGCTATCTGAATAAATCAAATAAACATAGAACCTAAGGAGAAGGTTGCCTCCTATTTCTGCACAGGTTTTTCTGCAGAGCTCCCTCTCCCTCCAGAAATTCCGATACTGTCACTGCCGGCACCTGTATAGAATAAGCTTCTCAGTAGAAAAAAATAAGGAGTCGGTTAAAAAAAACCTGTCTGGAATACCTCTGGCAATCAGTAACTGAGAATCATCTATCAGTAAGACAAAATTAATTACTATAAGTCAAATGAAGAACTCAATGGAATCAAACATTGTGTAACAAATGGTACAAAACTTAAGGACAACTTGACTGTTAAATAACTACAAACACATGCGTGCATTTTCAGCAAGCCCCTGCAGGGACCCAGGCTCGTGAAATTTCTTCCAAATCATCTCGAAGTCAAGTTTCTCCCACTGGGACACCATCTAATTCAGTATGAAAGTTTGGGAAATACCTCCCTGCGGTAACTCACACTACAGTAAGTAGAACTGAAAACACAGTCACTTACAAAGTTCAGTGATCATTTACTGGAGTTTCCAGCTTCCAAGGACATGATCTCAGTTGAAAGGTCAGATTCATGAGCTCAGCAGGGGAAAAAGCATTCCCAACCAAGGGGTCTCAAGAACTTGGGAAACTCTCATGCTCTCCAGCACAAAACCAGTTTTATTCATCAAACCAGTTGAGTTATCACAAACGCTTTAAACACAACACAGTTGTGATTTAAGATGTGACTTTTGTATTTGGTTGAATTTCTAGAACGCAGCTCTACCACTTTGGGGCACTGATATAAAAGGATCAAGTTCACACACAAAATGCCGTGAATTTAAATGTTTTGCATTGAAGCTCTGGCAAATCACAGACCCCCAACCCAGCTCCTTTACCTTCATGCTCAGGACCGAGGGCCAGGTCTAACGGACGGTGATCTACCACATCACGACTCAGAGAAGGCAGTTTCCTGCTTGCCCACCTCACCGTTGGACAAAGCGCTTTGTATCGTCTCCTGAACTCCACCTGGAATACCTTGCAGCACAAAGTTCTCTCCTTCCTAAGTGGGATCTAATCTGTTGAATGGGTTGGAGGACCTCGTGTAGACAGTTCTGATGATCAAAGACTCCATCTGAAATTGCATCCCCAGGATCACTGAGCTCTCTCCATTCTCTAAGCAGAGCTCACTGCTCTGGAGTCCTGATTTCCCTCCATTTGCCCTGAACATCTAACTACCCAACACATTAGACGTTCCTCTTCTACACTCCTGTAGTTTTGAAACCTACTTCTGGCTCCATCCTTGGGATTCTACTCAGAAGACAAATGCTCTCACTTGTCGGCCAAAGGGAAACCTTGGTGGCGTAGTGGTCAACTGCTACATCTGTTAGCCAAAAAGATGGCAGCTTGAATCCACCAGGCCCTCTTTGGAAGCTCTATGGAGCAGTTCTGCTCTGTCTTACAGGGTTGCTGTGAGTTGGAATCGACTCCGAGGCTCTGGGATGTTGGCCAGAGGTAGAGGACAGGCTGTCAGCCTCGGAGGAGGATGGAACAGAAGCACATTTCCCACCGAGACCCCCAAACTCAGTGGTTGAAAGGACCCCATGTGTCCTCCAAATGTACTTTGCAAAAAACAAATCTACAGAAATCTGAACTTGTAAAATTAAGGAGGTGCCGATTACTTAGGAAAGGGCAATTTGCATTGCAAACGAATTTTCTGATTTATAGAGGCACCAGGGGGTCCTTACACGAGGCAGTCTAAAACAGGCTTCAGCTCACAGTGCATCTAAAACAGGCTTCTTTCCACAATTCACTAACCACACCCTATCAGCAGCACCCCATCAGCGCAGTTACGGCAGAGAGGAAGCCACGCCACCAAACTTTCTTCCTTTTTTCCTTCTCACAGAGTTTTCCTGTGAGTGTATCATGCCTTGAATTGTTTTTGTCTTCCTCTGGATCTTAATGCAGAAACCCTGGTGACACAGTGGTTGAGCGGTACAGTTGCTAACCAGAAGGTTGACAATCTGAACCTCCCAGGTGCTCCTTGGAAACTCTTTGGGGCTTTTCTGCTCTGTTCTGTAGAGTTACTGAGTCGGAATCAACTTGACGGCAAGAGTTTGCTTGTTTGTTGATTTATGATGCAAGCTCAGGCTCTGGTGATCGGGGTCTCTGCCATTCACAGCCCTGCTCCAACACCTGTGTTCTAGCAGGCCTCCAGAGTCTTACAACTTTCAGGCAAGTGTTGGGTCTGACCCAAGAGAAGCTGCCAAGGACCTGTCTGGTACTATGTCTGAGAGTGGGTGGGAAGTTATCGCGCACCCAAATGGTAATTTAAGTTAAGGACAATACGGACATTCCGTTTCATTAATGTGATAATTCCATTTCTGATAATCTGTTCTAGGAGAAATAACCCAAAGTATGCGGTATGGAGAACTTACAGCCACTCTCTTCATATTCAAGGACATTTCCTGCGGTACATGTATAATAGTAAAAAAAAAAAAATGGAGGGCATCGAGCTTGGTAAAGCAGAGGATCAGAGAAAAAAGAAGTGCCTCAACAACATGGAATGACAAAGTGACGGCCACAACAGGCTCAGGCAGAAGAAGTCTTGTCAGGGTGGCGGGGGACCAGGCAGCGTTTGTCTTGTACATACCGTCGCTGTGAGTCAGAACAGCACTCGACAGCACCTAACAATAACAATAAATTTTAAACAACCTAAGTATTCAACAGCAGGATAGTTTATATACTCGTAGCCATGAATTTATGTATAAAGAGTTTTTAATAACATGAGAAAAATCTCACATTATATAATATATATGCATCCATACAAAACTGCATTTGTGGTGGGACTATAATCTCATAACAGATAACCACAGGGGAGAAAAAAACATGCAAGTTAGTAATCCAAAAGGGCAGTAACCTTCATGTAGTAGGAACTGGTTGGGAGTTTCTCTGCCCATGTTTTTAATATCAGAAAAGGAAAAAAAATGTATAATTAGTTGTTATATCAAGAAAACACAATTTGGTGAGTTTCTTTACAAAAAGAAAAATATATCGAGTTAAAAACAGCAAAGGAGAAGTAAGTTGCCATTAACTTAGATTTTTATAGCTACAAAGTAAAGATTTTGTTAATGTCAAAGATTTTAGCTCACTATCAAATTCTTTTGTTTAAATATAGTGTGCTGCAACCACATGCTATGTGGAGGGAGCAGTCTCTGGAGGAAGGCATCCTGCCTGGTCAAGCAGAGGGTCGGCCAGCAAAGAGGAAGACCCTTGACAAGACGGGCTGACGCCGTGGCTGGGACAACGGGCCCAAGCTTAAAATCAACTGTGAGGACGGTGCGGAGCAGGGCACTGTTTCATCCTGCTGTCTACAGCGTAGCTATGGGTTAGGAAAAGCCCCAGTGGCAAAGTGGTTAAGTGCTGTGTCTGCTCACCAAAAGTTGGCAGTTTGAATCACCAGGAGCAACTTGACAACTCTGCGGAACAGCTCTTCTCGGCCCTATAGGGTCGCTGTGAGTTGACATCGACTCGCTGGCACTGTATTTGGTTTGGGTTTTTGTCATCCATTAGAACTAACATGGTGGCAGCTGATACCAAGAAGTCCGTATGGGTCTCAGCTGCTGATTTGTAGATAGCTGAGCTAGACTAAACTGAACCAGAGCCACAAGACTCCTGATAGATACCTGGTACCCAACCTAACCTGCGTCAGTGCAAGCCATACCCTGGGGGTGGGTGCTCGCCAGCATAGGGCTGTGAACGGTGTCGCTCTGCCTCTGACTCACAGCCTACCAGAGCACCTGGCGTCAAGCAGTATCTCAAAACACGCTGGGTTAAGAAATGAGAGTCCTGGATTAAGAAATGAGTGTGTCCCGACTGCCTGTGAACACCAAGGCTACTCCTAGTTAGCCACCACTTGGGCCGTTTCCCTGGGTTCCCACAGGGAGGTCTTCCACGCTGGGCTGCTCGGCCTTACCTGACTCTGGCAGGTCTGGGAACTCCCCTGCCACCTCTCACGGGGAAGACTGGGTAGCAGGAAGCCCTTGGGCAGGGGTCAAATGCAGACCAGACTTGAATCGCAGTCCTGGCACTTACAAGAACAATCTCGCGGAGCCTCTTCTCGCCAGGCCTTAGAACTGGGGAAACAATCTTATTCCCCAGGGGTTTTGATGGGCTGAATCAGAGGGAAAGAAATAGGTCTTCTTTCAAAGGCTGAAACAGTACTGATTGCTGAACAGGAAGAACCAATCTGGTTACAGTTAATTAAGAAGATGCTTTTCTACTTCCACTTCTGGACATGGCAAAATACCATCCTATTGAGGACAATTAGAAAAGCTGCGAGTCGGATCCGACTCAGCGGCACTTGGCTTGGCTGGCAGAAAAGCTGCATTAAAAAAAAAATTACATGAGTATATGTAAATTATTTTAACGTATAAGAGTATTACAAAGGAGGCCAGGAGTTGATGGTCAAGGTCCTAAAAATGAGGAGGCAGAGAAGATCCTCTTTGGGGCACTTATCAAGACCAGCAGTGCACTGACAAGTGGCAGCTAAAAGGCTTAGAAGCTGAGTAGAACTTTGCAGCAGCCTCAGGGGACCAAGGAAACAAAAAGTAAAATTTAAGGTCTGGCAAGGTAGATGATCCCTGGTTAAGAACCCACACTTTATTTATTACCCCTTAAGAGTACACTTAGAATTAAGAACGTATGATAATAAACTAAATCCTGAAAAGACTCTCAATCTGCTCATTTCTTGACTGACTGAAGGCGATCTACCCAGCCTAACTGCAGACAGAAAACGAGAATAAACCCTCCCTTACAGAAATACAGCATCATCTAGAGCTGTACTATTCAATGTTAGCCGTACAGCCGTTCTGTACACATGGGTATTAAGCACTTGAACTGTGGCTTTGTCTGAACTAAGATGCTTTGAAAGTGTAAAATACTCATTATCTGTTAGAAACTCAGTATAAAAAAAGAATGTAAAATATCTCATTATTTTTATCTTGGATATATTAGGTTAAATGAAATATTAAAATTTATTCATCTGTTTATAAGTACTTTTTTTAATGTGCCTGGTAGAAAATGTATAGTTAAATATGTGGCTCACATTATATTTTTCTTCGGCAGTTCTGATATACAGCCTAAAGTTACCTCCAAATTTTTTACTCACAATGTCTGACATGCAATAAAAAAATAACCAGACACAATAAGAAATGGAGTCAAAGAACAATACCAAGACAAAGAAAACAACAAAAAGTAAAAGGCAATAGAAACAGACCATAGAAGATCCAGATACTTCATTATAGAGTTATAAGATGAGTATCTTAAAAGAATTGCAACTCATATGCCACTCTGAGCACTAAGGTGTGACCTCCCCAAGCCGTGATGTCTTCCATCATCCCATACGCATGCAGAAACTGGACCACAAATAAGGAAGAAGCAAAGAAGAATTGATGCTTTTGACTTAGGTGTTGGTAAGTAATGCTGACTCTGCTATGGACTGCCAGGAGAAGGAACAAAGCTGTCTTGGAAGAAGCAGAGCTAGAATGTTCTTTGGAAGTGAAGATGGGAAAACGTCATTTCATCTACTTTGGACATGTTACCTGGAGGGACCAGTCCCTGGGGAAGGTCATGCCAAGCCAAGTGCCGTCGAGTCGGATCCGACTGGGAAAATAGAGGGTCAGTGAAAACGGAGACACGCCCCCCAACAGGATGGACTGACACAGTGGCTGCGCAGGGAGTTAAGCCCTGGCCACAATTACGACAATGGCATCAGACCAGGCAGTGTTTCATTCTGTTTCATGTGGGGTTACTATGAATCAGAACCAACCTGATAGCACCTAATTACCAAAACACTGTCATGGACTGAGTTATATTCCCACCAAAAATGTGTGTGGCTGTTCAGCTAAACCATAATTCCTGATGATGTGTGATGTTCTCCATGTTGTCAACCCCGCCTCTATGATGGCAGTGAGGGTGGATGGGTGGCAGTTGGGTTGGTGGGACAGGACTCAACGTGTAAGACTGTTTTGTGCCTGAAGGCAGTCTCTTGAGATATAAAGGAAAGAAGGTAGCAGAGAGGTTTGGGGACATCACACCACCAAGAAAGCAATGCTGGGAGTAGAGGACATCCTTTGGAAAGGACCAGCGACCCTGTGCCTCCAAAGTTCCCAGTCTAGGAGAAGACCGACAACGAGCACCAACAGAGAAAGCCTTCCCCTGGAAATGATGCCCTGGGTTTGGACTTGTAGCCTACCGGACTGTGACAAGAAAAAAAAAGATTTTTTTTAAAACCATCCACCTGTGGTATTTCTGTTAGAGCAGCACTAACTGACTAAGACAAACACGTGCAAGAAAATACACAACAACACAAAGAATTTAGGTAGAAAAATATAATCTTTAAATGAAAATTCTGTAACTACAAATACAACATGTAAAATTTAGAACCGTATAGTTCTGCCACTCCCGAACAAAGAATTAGGTAACTGGAAGGTGATCCCATTGGCTGAGTATACCGATGTTCTCAGTTCTTGCTGCTAAAGACCCTTGAAGCTTGCCCTGACACTAGCTTGGCCAGGGGCTGTCATTCAATTCTACCTGAGGATACTTTCCAGTCAGAGGGTCAACCGGCACCAGGTTCTGCGATCCTAGAGGTAATCAAGGCGCACACGGGGGCGAACGGTAACGAGGATGGAAGCTTAGAGCTAGGGTGCAGCGGCTCAGGCAGAACGACTTACTGCTTGGGGCTTTCTGGCCACCCCTCAAGCTGGACCTTAGCGTTCTCCTGACGTCAGCAGTGGGGACAACACGAGGTCCCCGCATCCAGTGCCAAGCTAGCTGACACAGACTGAAACACTCAGGGGAGGGCCTACAGAGCTCGCATGGGGCCACTTCTGGGTGGTCAGTGAGGGAGCCACAAGGATGTTTACACTGCGATGGGATGACCTAAACATCCAGCAGGAGGCTCAGAGGCAGAGCAGCGTCCAGCTATTTTGTCTACACAGCCCTGGCCTTGCACAAAACCCTTGGCAATTTTTCTTTGCCTTCGGTTTACCCTCCCCACAAGAAGGACTCAGCCATCCTCTGAAGGGCAAAATGAGAGGCCGCAAGCTTAAGCAATTTTTGTGTGCCAGAAGGGTCATCGTAAGTGGAAAACCGATGTGCACTGCTCTCATCAAGGATCTAAAAAGAGGAAAAAGGACCGAGAGGCTAAAGCCAGAGATTTAGGTGTGGATTTTATGAAGAGCCCCTCATTGCTCAAGTGTAACAGGACCTGGAAATGTGCCTTTCTGTTTCTGTCTAGACACAGGCTTCAAATGGTGGAGAGGAAAACACAAGGGATGTGAGTTTGCTCTTTCCCGAGTGAGATGCAGAACTGGCCAGAAAGTGCCCGCCACCACGCACCAGTACCCACCGTGAGCCCGTGGACAGACCACATACGTAAAGACAGAGTGCTAAAAGGACAGGGATTCCTTGGAAGGAAGTTGGTAGTGACAGTGATCCCTGCCTGGAGAGAGGGGAGAGTGTCGTTGCTCTACTTCAAGTCTAGAGAGTGAAGCTTTGAAGACAGCCAGCCCTAGGTCCCCAGTGTCAGTGAGACATGAAATCACTGCAGGTCCTAGCCTTGGGGAAGCTGCTCTGGTGGTGAGCTGTGTGGGGGACAGTGGGGGGGGGCGCCACCTCCAGAGTCTGCAGGAACAAGGGAAGTGCGGGTATCTTCCGAGGTCCAGATGTGGGTCATAATGGGAGGGAGACCACATTAAACCACTGTAAAGGGTTTTGCTCCAGGGTCCACCTGGTGGAACAAAACGTCAGCGTGGAGAGGCTGGACAGTGACCCTCGAGTGCTGCGTCCAAAGGCCAGCAGCCTGTCAGAGGGCACGTTCCTTGAAACTGCAGGTGAATGAACCACAGAGATGGAGGCAGATCTCCCCAAAACTCCAGGAAGCACCCAGGAGCAAAGCTTGAGCCATGCTCATATGAGGTGTGACAACTAAGTTCACAAACTGAATTGTCTTAAGTGTTATATCCCTCATTGCTGTACATCACTATGGTCACTTTCAAAGTACTCCCTTTGGGAAGCTAGACACTGATGCCAGTGCCTAGTATACCCTACAAAGCAATTTTGGAACTCTTTCTGGAATGGCCATTGGCACAGGGGCATGGTGGCAAGTTTACCAATTTAATTGTATAGTTGTCTGTGAAGGAGTTTTCAGCCAGGAAACAAACAACTGTATTGGAATACCCTCCCTACTCACTTGATCTGGCCCCCAAAGACCTTTTCCTTTACATGAAGTTAAAGGAAATATTGAAAGGAAGGCATTTTGATGACATTCAGGATATCAAGGGTAATATGATGACTTACTGGGAAGGGTGGACTAGGTGTTGGCATTGGTACACAACTTCCCAAGGGAAGGACTTCAAAGGTGACCACAGTGGTATTCCACAATAAGGTATGTGGCACTTTTGCTAGGATGAGTTCATGAACTTAATCTACAGTCTTGTATTCCCAGCCTTGGCTTTGCCCTCTCCAGGCTCCATTCAAACCTGGGGTGTTCCGAATGCGGGAGAGGAGAAGGAATGTGACGCAGGCAGAGGCAGAAGACACTGACTGCCCACTACTTCCCCAGGCCCACGACACACTCAGGTCCGCTCTAGTAGAATCTTCGACACTAATGTTCTGAGTATTCCGTGGAAATCAGTCCCTCTTTGATGACTGAAAAGGCCCTCTTTGATGACTCAGAGTTATATATGCATCTACATTATTTGAAGATCATCAGAAATGCCATACACCCTCTCTTAGATTTCACTGAAAGTGAGTGAGGAAAAAACAACCCAACAGAATGGGCTTAAACAGAGGAGAAGAAGAAGAAGAATACTGTGGTTTTGTGACCCTGTCCTCTGGAGTTTTCTCTTTAAACAAAGAAGACAAGCACATGATTTGTTAATTCTTCAATAGAGCAAATTCAAGTCCCTTTCTTTGGAAAATATGAGTAATCATCAGATCATATAGGATGTTTGAGCTACAAGAATCCTTCAAAAAATACAGTGCTACCATCCAATTAAGCGATGGGCAAAGGAGATGGACAGATACTTCACTAAAGAGGAGATCCAGGCAGCCAAAAAACACATGCGGACATGTTCACGATCTTTAGCTATTAAAGAAATTCAAATCAAGACAACAATGAGATACCGTCTCACCCCAACAAGATTGGCCATGATCCAGAAAACACAAAACAACAAATGCTGGAGACGCTGTGGAGAAAGTGGAACAATCCTACACTGTTGGTGGGATTGCAAAATGGTCCAGCCTCTTTGGAAGGCGATCTGGCGCTTCCTTAAAAAAATGGATATTGGTATAAATTTGACCCAGTAATTCCACTACTTGGAATATATCCTACAGATTAAGGCCTTTCACACCAACGGACACATGCACCAGAATGTTTATCGTGGCACAGTCCACAATAGCAAAAAGGTGGAATCAACCCAGATGCCCAACAATAGAAGAATGGATAGGTAAACTGTGGTACATATACTCAATGGAGCACTACGCAATGATAAAGAATAACGATGATTCCAGGAACATCTCCTAACCTGGTTTCAACTGGAAGACATTATGTTGAGTGAAAGTAGTCAGCGACAAAAGGACAAATACTGTATGAGACCTCTACGATAAGATCTCAAAAACAGACTTGTGTACAGAAGAAAAGACTCTTTGACAGCTGCAAGAGAGGGGAGGGAGGGAGGGAGGGCAAGGGGGGAGGGTTTAGTTTAGGTAGTTACTAGAAATCTAGTTGGGAGAAAGCGGTGACAGCACACATTAGGAACAAGAACAACATTAAGTGGACTTCAGCATAACTTGAGTACTCCTTCCATCTTAACTCAATACTGCAAGGATAGAGTAGCTGGGGCGGGGGGCGGGGGACCATGCTCTTAGGTGAATTCCAGGCCAGTTGGCACAACTAGCGTTTTGCTAAGAGAGCTCTCTGCACCCCACATTGGTGAGTGGCGTCTGGGGTCTTAAAAGCTGCCAAGTTGCCATCTGAGGACACAGCAAATGGTCCCAACTCAGCAGGAACGGATGCTCACGGAGGGCCAAAATGGCATGCGGTAAAGACAACCGAGAAGACAGAGAGACCCACAAGAGTGGGTGCCTACATCGACCTGGGACCGGAAGAACCGGATGGTGCCCGGCCACCACCAGTCATAGCCATGAGGAGCTCACAGAGAGGAGCCTCAGTGGCAACACAAGAATAAAAAGAGGTGCATCATGAGATCTCCGCTAAAAGACCTCAATTGATGGTCCAGCGGTTTTGGGGTTCCTCTGAGAGCATGGCCCCCGGCCCTGATGCTGCCCGTTCCCATAAATTGTAACAAAGGTCCACTCTTTGGACAGGAATGGAAAGGACTTGGCAATGCAGAGTAACCATATGTTGGAAGCACTTTATGGTTCTATACATCTATAGGATATCATCTTGCTGACCTCTGTCTGGAGGAAGGGGAGTGGATGGAAAGGAGGGGAAAGGAGACTGTTGGGAGGATGAGACATGTATGGAGCAGAGAGGAATAGTGTGCAGTCACCGGACAGGGAGAGCAGTGGAAGCTGCATATAGGGGGGCATGTAAATTTTCATGTGAATGTACATTTTCACTCAGTTATGTTAAATAAAAAAAAAAAAAATACAGTGCTGTGAAGATGAGACCTTAAACACTTCTCCATAGTGTGGCTGTGACAAGCACTGTGGCTTTCTGTTGTTTTCCTTTCCAACCAGGTGGAAGGTGGTCACCTGTCACAGAACCAACAGACATGGGCCGTGATCTCTCACCTTCCTTGTCCTCCTATCATCAAGATCATCTTATTTCCTTTGTGACTCAAATGCTGGATTCTGGCCCAGGGAGGAAAGCCACCTCCAACGAGGTGGTCACTACATGTAATGGCTAGCCAGCGTTTTGAAGTAAGTGACTCCACTGAGCGAGATTTCAAAGCCCAGAGCTACCTAAGTGAGAAAATGCGCCTCACTTGGACTTGCTCTTGGGACCCTCTCCCTGGGGACCCTTCTGAGAAATGTGCAGCCGCTCGCACAGTGGAGCACAGCCACAGTGCTCCGGTTGACTCACCGAAGGGCTGCGCCCATCATCTGTGACGCTCAGAGAGAGCCTGCGGACACCCGCAACTCAGAAAGCACCACATGGCAGGGAACTGGGTTTCCAGCAGGCAGAAGAGGAGGTGAGCTCTCCCCGCAGTGTCCTGCTGCGTTTGGAAACCCTATCCAAGAGAGCGTATGGGGCTGCATGCGGGTCTGCTGTCGCGTAATGAAATGGTAACGGGAGGCAGGCCGGACTCCTCTCTACGCAGCCGCCAACGGATGCCATCCACAAGGAGGGCAGCTGCTCCTCCAATCTGCCTGCTTTTTCAAGTCAACACTCTTTCTGGAGACCAAGGATGCCCACAGCCACGCCCAGGAGCTCCTGTCCCCTTCAGAGGACCATCTGCACCTCCAGAGACTCTTGCCGCACCCTACAGGGGCTCTTCACTCCCCGCCAGAGAGCCTGGGGAGTTGAGAATCCATCAAGAGCAGAACAAAAGCGCCTCCCAGGAAGGACAGCCCTGGGCTCAGGCAAGGAGCCGTCTTGGAAGGCAGTTGTCCCCGTGCCCAGTTCTGTGAACTGCACACTCTCCCTCTCTTTGTCAAGATAATAATAAACACAAAGCAACAAGAACAGCAACAGCCACAACCACATGAATGACCAGCTCTAAAATGAGCAGGACGGGACTTTTGTCCCTCCCAGGTAACTGTTCACCACAGCGGACAGCCGGTGCCAGCACTGAGCCATCTCCAGTACACGCCATATGCCTGTTTCTTTACTTAGCGTTGTTTGGAATGGGAATCCTCCCGAGAATATAAGGTCCCCGCATGTTTGGCAAGCCAGACAAGGATACCAGCTGAACACTCACAAGCATGGTGTGTTCCTAAACAGATCAACACTGTTTTCCTCTCTCCCAGACACTTCTGTAACTTTACTCATCAGTGGCTTTTTCTGTACACAGTAGCCCAACTGAAATAAACTTGATGCTAGGGAAACACACCGAATGAAGGCGGATGGGGTCGCACTCGTCATTAAATGATCTAGCTGAGATTTGGGCCCAGAGTTTTGTCAGACATCCATGACCCCAAGTACATAAATACTCACCTCTCATTCTGATTGGCCCAGAAGGGGCTCCCTAGAATGGTTGGCCCAGAAGGGGCTCCCTAGGCAGAGAGATAGGGAGCCATGCTCCCGAGATGAAAACTCTGCCCTCTCTCTGGTGGCTTGGGTTGCCTGAGTGTACATCCTGGACCACACTCGGTCCTGGCATTAGTCACAGGCATGGGTGCTCTGGCCGCTGCTGTTATGTGGAGGGAAACACAGCAGCAACAAACACAGAACAAAAGTAAATCAATGGGACGTTATCATCTCAGGGCTGTCCAGTAGGCCATTTGTCAGTAAGGAGGTGCTTGCTGCTGTTGACCTTGGTGTCAGGGAGACACTTCCAGGCTTCCTCTGTGCCTCTGAGGGGCTACTCCACTCAGGGTCACGGCAGACCCTGGAGAACAGCCGACATAGGAGAGTGGCTGCCCCAGGAAGTGATCTCAGGCTCTCCTCTAGAAAAGAAGAAGCCACAGCATGGCAAGACCCTCGCCAGGGGAGTTGCTTTCCCCGACTGGTATCTTAAGCTTGTCAAGTTCTTAGCCAGAGCTTTCCAAGGCAAGTTTGGAGTAAGCATATGGTACTCGCCCAGTCCATATGACTGGCTGAGCGTCGACCACTACTGTTGATACAATATATCACTTTTTTCTCAATATTATGACAGCATTTGTCAATGAAAATTAAATTACTGTCAAACTTATCCTGCTAACTTACGGCACAGCCATCAGAGAAAGCCAACGCCGTGCCTTAAGCCAATAGGACCTTGTCTCTCTGCTCTACCAAGACGCGGGAGACAAAGACTTCTGGGACTTTAATGCCAGCAGGGATGGACTGCCAAGTCAGCACAAGGAGAAAATGGAAGCTACCTTCCCTGCAGACCAAGCTACGGAGAGGGCTGTCTGTGGAGGAGGACGAGGAGGTGGTGATGTCAGTGCGTGCACACACACACATACAGAGGACACATACTGTTCTGCAAGAGAAGTGCCACCATGTGCTACACGCATGTGCTGGCTGAAGCAGAAAAAGATTACATCTTTAAAATCAAAGATGTTTGGGGGGTGTTTAAAATCTAATATTGACATCCTGAAGCAGTCATATGGAAACATTTAGAAGTGGGGGGATTCTTGAAATGCCTGTCTGCTCCTTCTGTACCTCGGAGAGCCCTCGGCTTCCCTAACCGTGCTCCATCTTTGAGACAATGTCACTGTGTTCTCCCAGTGAGCAAGTGTGTAATCATCAAGAGCTATGTCTGCTAATCAGACAGCCAGTGGTTCAAATCTACCAGGCAGCCCTTGGAAACTCTACGGGGCAGTTCTACCCCATCCTATAGGGTCTTTATGAGTTGGAATTACCTCTATGGCAGTGTTGTTATTGTTTTTTTCTTAAGTGTATTAATGATAGAAATCTGAAAGTTCAAAAAGGGGTCGATGATGGAATTTACTCTTTCTCCAAAGTATGTGGGAGCTAAGGGCAGCCAGCAGAGCACGCAGGGGCAGGTACCTGCCCAGAGGCTGCTTGCAAGGAGGAGCCTGGTTTTATCCACAGCCTCTTCCTGCCTCTCCCCACACTCCACACTCAGAATTCCAACCTGCCACACCATCTAAAGAAGATATGTTGGGATTGGAAAGAAGTGATTGAGTCAGTTTGGGATTTTTTTTCAATTCTTTTATTTATTTATTTATCCTCTGTACCTTTCAAGAATAAAACTTCTCTGTAACTTCAGCAGTGACTTTGGCAACATCAAACGGGTTTTCCTGATTAGCGATGGCCGTGCTTATTGGAAGGGATGAAGACCCATCGATTTGGATCCAGGCCGGCCTTCTTGCCGTGACAGAACTGTTTACTGGTGTAATAACCTTCTAGAGTAATCCCTGTGGCTAGTCGAGAAAAGAAACAGAAAACTCATCTTGACATATATTAGAACATATTCCATCTTGAAGGTCACACTGGTCAGCTAAAAACAAAAAGATGATTTCCAATAAACTTCTAAAAAGTCGAATAGACTCTGACCCCTGGCCATCCTGCGTATGTCAGGGTAGAATTGTTTTCTACGGGGTTTTCATCAGCTGATTTTTCTAGAAGTAGATCACCAGACCTTGTCTTCAAGGAGCCTCCGCGTGAACTCAAAACTTCAACCTCTCAGTTAGCAACTGAGTGCATTTACTGCTTGTGCCCGTACCCCTAACAAGCACGTTTAAGGTCTCTGTGTGGTGCAAAGAGGTGACTCTTGGCTACCAAGCAGAAGGTTGGCAATGTGCATCCATGGTGGTGCCACGGAAGAAAAGCCTGGTGACGCCCCTGTATAAGACTGCAGTCATTCAACTCCCTACAGAGCCCAGTTCTCAGAAACACATGCAGCTGCCATGAATTGGAACCGACTCCATGACAACGGGCCTTAGCCAAATAAAAAGTCACACAAAGGCCCTTCTTGCAGTGAGTCTCCAGCAGACCCGGGTCCTCAGTGCCTTCCAGTAGATCTGGACAGGTTCTGTCTTGAAAGGTGTTTGACATCATTTCTCAAGCATTCTCTCAGGGCTACGTAAGCTGAGGAGAAGGAGGTTTGCAGCCACACAGGAGCTCCACGTTGCCCTCTGATGCACAGGGGTCGGAGAAGAAACAGAAGGAACTTCAGGAGTGGGTCCAGAGCCCTCTCCCCATGCCCACCTCGTTGTGGTTCCAGAGAAGTCCCCTGAAGAGCCACAGTTTACTCAGAGCCAGCCGTGGCATCAGAAGCCACTCTGTCTTCGATAAAGGTGGAGAAGAAAAGCAAAGAGGCTTTCTCCTTCCCAGCAAGATCTGGAGATCTGAGACCTGCCCTACCTCTCTGACACAAGAGAACATCGAAGAGCCGCCTTCTCGGTGCCCTCTGAAAGCCCAACCACCTGCCGGAGAAAGGTCCTCAGAGCCTGGTGGGGCGGGAGGCGGGCCTGCAGCCTGGGCCAGCCCGGGCGGCAGGATTTTGGCAGAGCCGTGGTGAATTCCCAGTGCTGGTAGTCGCCTTTCCACCCCAGAAGTGTTTTCCGAGCACAAAGAGGGGCAGCCTGGCAGCATCACAGAAGCCAGTGTGGGTGGCAAGGTGACTGCACATTTCAGCTTCAGTGCTCTGGTGCGGGCTCGCACCTGATCACCAGATGCTTCTAGCAGATGGCCAGGGAGGGCAGCACCGGCTCCTGGTTGCTTCAGAGGGGTGCAGGAGAACCAATCCAGAGAGCCGGTCGGAAGCGCCTGCTGCCCAGCCCAGCCTCCTCTCCGGGAGCCCTTGCAGGGACAGCGCCTTTGCCTTGAGTCTAGGCGAGGCATCCAAACACAGGCACACACCTCGCCTGAGGAGCGAGACCTGGAGCCGAGCTCAGCCAGCAGGGTCAGTTGGTCCAGCGAAGCTTTTAAGATATCTTCTCTGGATGCTCTTCTGGAACAGGCCAGGCTGCATCTGCTGTCTGATCCAGAAGGTCTCGGTAAATGTGATTCATTTGCAGATTAATTTTTCAGCAAGTGTCTGGGCAAGCAACAAAAGGAACCCCCCTAAGTGCCGGGGCCAACTTGCCCTGCAGCCCTGCCAGGGGCGCCTCGGCTGATCTTGGCCCCGTGGCAAGTCCTGAGAGTGGCCCAGCCCACATTGAGAAGGCAGGAGCAGCCCCGTGGGGAGAAAGAGAAGGCAGAAGGGATGAAGCTGGGCCAGGAAGGCCCTTCTGGAAAACAGGATTTTTCAAAGCGCCTCTCCCCGCAGAAACTCCAGCGGGGGCTGCGGGCCAGGACTGGACTGGAGTCTCAGCACCGCTCTCCTTCCCACCCAGCATCCCCTCTTTCTTCCAGGAAATCTGTGGTCTTGCACGTCCAAGCACACAGGCCCATGCAAACGCTGAGACACAGGCACACATGGAGCCACACACACACACACACGCAGGCTTACACACATGCACATACACACACACACACACATACAACCGTGAGATAAGCACTCATTGCCATCAAGTTTATTAGCACTAAAGCAACCTTACAGGACAGAGCAAACTGTCCCATAGGGCTTCCAAGGAGCAGCAGGTGGCTTCAGACTGCTGACCTTTTGGTTAATGGCCAAGCTCTTAACCACTGTGCTACCAGGCTCCTGAGATATGCAAGGGGGTGAATCAATACTGTCGAAGGAATAAAGGAACGAGTGAATAACATCTCTCCTAACCCACACCCTTGCTTTGTTTCCTTTGTACTGTTTACCTCTAACTGAAATGACCTTGTTACAAGTCTGTCTGTCTACAGGATCGCTCTTTGTCCCTTGGTGGAATGTGAGCTTTATAAGAGCCAAGCCTTTGCCTGTCTCAGCCCCCTTGGGGTCCCCTTGTGTGTTCTCCGCTGTCCAGCACACTGCAGATGGGCAGGCAGTATTGGGGAAATGAATGAATGATTTCTCTCCCAGCCTCTGCAGTGCTCAGATCCATGGTGCCTCTCCCACCTGCAGCAGCAGACGAGTTCCTAAAGAGATGGCCCTGCTGAGTGTCTGGTCCCTAAGTCCACACTTGCCCTCCCACGGGGGTCAGATGGGGACAGAGCCCAGGCTCTATGGTTTGTCTGGGGCCAGGCTGCTCATATCCACATGATTCTCACTAAGCAGGAGCCGTCACACCTATACCGTGGCAAGCCCCTGGCTAGGACAGCCCTGGCTCCCTGTGGCCTTGGTGCTTCCTCTGCCCAGCTCTTGGCAGAGAAGTGACTAAGTGCTGGGTACGGTCTTGGTGGTAAGAAGCATCAGAGCACCAGGAGACAAGATTCCCACTTGATTCTGGGCCACCAGCAAGGCCCATGCCCAGGGGGGCTGGGGGACAGTCTATTCTGCTTTCTCACTGGCCAGCAGGCAGGCCAGTGCCTCCCAGGCTCCTCCTCACCAGCTCTGCAGCCTTGGGCAAGTTGTTTGACCTCTCTGAGCTCCGCCCCCACTTGTAAGCCGGAGGTCACAGTGATGTCCACTCCATCCATGGGACTGTGGCAAGGGTTAAAACAATAATCCCTGTCAAGTGCTCAGCCCAGGGCCTGGCACTGAGTGAGCATTTCGAGACAACAGCTGGCGCTTGCCTGATACGTGTTCTCTGCTGGCCACTCTAGGTGCCAGTCAGGGGCTGCAGAAAGCCCTGGTCTGCCTCTTTTGAACAGGCATTCTGCTGGCACTGGAAAAGAGACTCCCACAGTGGATGGGAGCCACGCAGGGTGTTACTGTCCACCTCCCTGATCCAGCTGAAGGCAGTGCTGGACCTCGCGAGACCTCATTTCTCTCAGGCCAGGAACGAGTGAGGCTGAGGCAGGCGGGAGGCCTCTGAGGTCCCCGGGACGGTGGCAGTGCCGTAACAGGCGGCTGTGACTGGTAGCTGACCCTCTGGCCCCAGGCTCTGCCCACAGAGGCGAAGATTAGCCCGGCTGCTCTGGCCGGCAGCCAGCTGAGATCATTTCATTTGGCATACTCAGTGTTCCCCGGGGTGCTGGGGAGGAGATGATTCATCACTGTCTGGGGCACCCTCATGTGGAAAGGCTTCCACTCCAGAAGAGGCTGCACCCCTGTCAGCCTGTGTGACATGACGGTCACAGTCTCCAGGTCCTTCCCACGAGAAGCACAGGCAGGCAGGGGTGGCATTGGCTTGAGATTGAGTGTGACAAGAATCCCAGAAAATCAGCAGCAGAGACAGGAGCATGTGCATGGATGCCGGCTGCCTGGTTCACACAACTGTGGGTCACGTCTGTGCCCAGCCACATCCATGAGCCACACAGGGTTAGGGCCAAGTAGGGACAATGCTCACGACAACACCGTCCTCTCATCTCTGCTCCCTGTCCTGGCTCAGGTCATCCACAAAGGTGGGACCATGCTCAGGAAAAACCAGGCAAGAGAAGACTTGGCCTCTGCTTTGGGCACTAGAACATTGCAGAATCTGAAAGACCACAGAAATCTCTGTAGAAACCCTATATACTGCACAGAGGGCTTGAGAGTCAGTCTTTAGATGGTGAAATATGGTCCAGAGAAGTCAAGTAACCAATCCAATGCCACACAGCACAATTCATCTGAGAATACACCAATCTATTCCTGATATCCAAGCTGGCCAGAAGAGCCACGAGGAATGGGATGGGGGTGGAGCCAATGAACACCCCTTAGCTCTCCAGCCTGTCCCTGCAGAAGGTACAGGTGGCAGCTGAGGGGCTTTGGTGGCTTCAAGGAAGAGGTCTCCCCACCGCCACCAAGAGGAAAGGAGCTGACCTCCACTACATTCGAGCCTGTGACCTTGACTCATATGAGTCTGATTATTTTGCCTCTCTTCCCACATTTCAGGAGTTTGGCCAAATCTTAAAATATTCACGGGTCCAATTTAAGAAAAGAAAAAGTAGCAGAAAGCGGGACCTGAAGGTGAGGGCTTCCCTGGCTGGATGCAGAGCTGGTCAGGGAGGCCACCAGAGGAGCGGGCTGTCGTCTCTGGCGCCAGCATCCCCCTGGTTTGCACGGCATCCTCTTGCCTTCTGCACCGGTAATTAAGAAACACCTGTGTTTCTCCGGCAGGCCTGGGCATTCGGGGACAGCCGTCACCTGGCACGCGGGCAGCGCCCAGCCCCTGAAGCCCATGGCGGTGGGCAGGCAGTGGCTGCTCTCCTGCAGCTGTCCCCATCCGGGAGAGGGGACAAGGCCTCGGAGGTGACTGCCACCAAATTCACCTCAAGATGGCCGAAGCCCCCTCAACTTCAAAATCAGAATAGACTCCTGGAGGAGCGCCTCGCCAGCATTTGGTCCATGCCAGCTCTCTCACAAACGAACAGCTTGTATCCCCATGAAAATCAATGGATGGAACAAATTGTATTAAATTATGTAAAATGATGCTAAAGAGTACATTCTACCAGTGAAAAGAAAAAAAAAAACATAACCCCACAGAAGATCTTATTTTAATAAATCTGGCAAAATTATGGGAGACAATTAGAAGGAAAAAAATGCTAAATTTTTATGACATTTAAAGACATGTCTCTGGACCATCGGCGGGGAAGCAGGATCAGTCCTCTTGTGGGTCCAAGCTGCATGATACATTTCTACATCCCACACCTCTGTGTTCTTGAGCACATGAGTTGCACCGGCCAGCACCCTTTGGTGCAAACTGGCTGGACTAGCCAGCCAAAAGTAGCACACATTTTTTTGGAACCAAATTTCCTTCCCTTTCACATGGATTTTTTTTTTTTTTGGTAAATAACTGTAATTAGCAGTGAACTCACAGTATAACCTCTTGCCTACACGCAGCAGAAAAAATTCATTTAAAAATATTTAAGCCACTTCCCTTCTTTCAATTCCAGACTATTGCTGCCATTTTAGAAAAGCAAGTGTTCTGTGACACGGTATGTAATAAGTGCAGGGACTGCCCTCAGATCCATTCCTCCAGCCCCCACCCTTCACCCCCCAAAAGTCATGCCACTCAGCAGCAGACCCTAATTGTTGCCAACACTACAGAAAAACAATCAGGAAGTGGGCATACATTGGTACGTCGGGAAGGCTTCTGTCCACAGAAAGTCTGTGCTGATTTGGAGGTCCCTGAACGAGGCACAGTGGAAAGAGGAGGATTTTGAATCTTCTTTCTTCCACCTCTCAGCTGTATGACATTGAAACAACCTGTTCAATGTGTCTGAGCCCTTTTGTAATGGCAGAGTAGATGCAAGACTCCAGTTTAAATACCATCCAATTCCTAGAGTGATTCCTGGTACAAAGAAAGTGTTTCCTGGATGGTTGTTTCTAACATTATTGCATTTATAATAACGATGATCATTCCTCCTGGATGTGGCAGGCAACAAAGAGAAGTCCTGGGTGCATAGTGGTTAAAGTGCTCAGACCCAAAGACTGGTGGTTTGAACTCACTAGCCATTCCAAGGGAAAAAAATCTTATAGTCTACTCCATAAAGACGTACAGTCTTGGAAATTCTATGTGGTTTGTTCTGGTCTGTCCTGTAGGTTGCTATGTGTTGCAATTGACTCAACAGCAACAAGTTTGAGTCTCTTTTGGTGGGGGGGGGGCATACAACAGAGTCAGCAGGAGTTGACCGACTTTGCTCTTAGACTCAGTTTTGAGGTGTCATCAATTGAGAAACCCAAACATGTGATTGTTGAAATCAAATGCTCCCAATGAATCCTTTGGATGAAGTGGAACCCATGGGATCCCTGACTGTCAGTTGGGTGAGGTCACATTAGGGCTCAGTGGGTCATGTTCTGAGCATACAGATGTCTCGCACTGTATTGGCAGTGCTTACCTTTACCTAGTCACCTGTGTTCCCCTGGGGGCTCATCTGAACTCTAACCTCTCCCAAGCCCAAGCCCTGGACTCACTGGGTCTGGTATTCAGGGAACAGATTCAGATGGCTGGACCCCAATCAACTCTGCTTGTGAAAAAGCTCCTAATACCGTGTGTCTTCAGTGCTAAGACTTACAGACATATCTAGAACCAAACAGGTCTGTAATCATGATGCATCTTGCCCTAGATACTGAATTTGTTATGTTTTTCCTGGAAGGATAGATGATAAAATCACAATGTCAAAACTATACGGCACAATAATAAAATTACCATCTTAGGAAGACTTCCTGATTTGGTCTAAGTCTTAATACTGTAGAATCACCAGGATTTCAGCTCTGATTTCCAGAGGATCTCCTGGAGGATCCAAGCAGGAAGGCAGACAGATGCTGGGAGCTTTCGTAGATGAGCCCGTTGGGACATCTGGAGGGGACACAGCTAGGAAGGCAGGGTGGGAACTGGGAGGGAACTAACCTGCGGATCCCAACGAGGGCCACATGGTGTATATGGCCAAGCCCAGAGCCCCCTCCCGACTCACTGCTACTGCAGGGCTTCCACAGCTTCGTCACACCCCGAGATTACAACTCATTCCCCAATGTCCCTAAATCAAGTTTCGGACCTACTGGGGTCCCTTTGCAAAACAAGACAGAGAGGTCACACAAAATAGTCATGGTCATACAAACAGGTTTTCTTAAAGCACTTTTCAAATAACTCCCACAACCTCTCTAATTTATAAAGCATGAAGCTTCTGGATTCCCTTCCTTCAGTCAGTCTTTTATGCACTAGACACTGGAGATCCACCTTATGCTAGGCTGTATTCCAGGTCCTGAAAGTGCTACAGCAAACTAAACAGTCAACACCTGCCCTTCATAGAGTGGCATTCTAGGGGAGGAGAAAGACCAAGGGAGAAAAGGGTGAGAAGTGACAGGATACACAGTCAACAGACAAAACCCAGTTGGATGTTTACAGACCACCAATGAGCAACCTAAAAAGGAAATTAAGAAAATGATTTCACCGACAGTAGCATCTACAAGAATAAAAAGCCTAGGGGTAAATTTAATTGGGAAGTGAAAGACTTTACACTGAAAGCTATAAAAACACTGCTTAAATGAACAGACATTCCGTATCGATGGATTGGAAGAATTAATATTGTTAAAATGTCAGTACTACCCAAACCAACAAATAAGTTCAATGCCACTTGTGTCAAAATTCTAACAGTTTTCTCTGCAGAAATGAAAAGAATGAAACCTTAAATTTATGCTGAAAAAGAACAACAAAGGAGAGGAACTCACACTTCTTAATTTCAAAACATACTATAAAGCTGCAGTAATCAAAACAGTCTGGTGCTGGATAAGGATTCACACATAGACCCAGGGATGACAACTGAGAGTCCATAAATAAAGTCATACATCTATGGTCAACTGATTTTCAATGAGAGTGCTAAGTTTAGGCAGTGGTAAAGAAGATCCCCTTCAATAAATGGTGCTGGGACTACTGAATTTCCAAGGCCAAGAGAATGAATAAGCCATACCTCACACCATATACAAAAATTAACTCAAAATGGATCAATGATCTAAATATAGAAATAGAACAAATGAAACTCTTCTAAGAAACATCAGGTCAAAACTTAAAGATCTTGTTTTATACAAGTAGCCATGAGTAGCCAATCAGCTGAAAAGGAGTTTCCTCAGGTATGTGGCCTACATCAAAGATAAATGGATATTCTGAAAAGGCTCTCAAGTTTTTGCTCACTCTGCATCCTGCAGCTGACTCCTGCTCATCAGACCTCCAGTTCTTGAGACTTGAGCTAACAGTTCACCTGCAGTATTGCCTGCCAACCTTGGGAGTCCCCCATCTTCGGAGCCTCTGAGAAAGAACTCTGCTGTCCAACCTGGTGATCTTGGGTTCACTAGCCCCTGCAGCTACAAGAGTCAGGAGAAGTTTCCAGTCTGACCTCTGACCTTGCGATGTTCCAGGCTTTGCAACTGCATGAGCCATTTCCTTGACATAAATACCTTTATAGAGACACTTAAACGTTCTACTGGTTTTACTTTTCTAGAGAACCCAGTCTAAGACAATATCCTACAATTCAACAACTAAAACAAAGGCAATCCAACTATTTTTTAAACGGGCAAAGGACTTGAGTACACATTTCTTCAAAGAAAATACACAACTGGCAAATAAGCACATGGAAAGATGCTCAAAGTCATTAGTCTATAGGGAAATGTAAATCAACGTCACACTTACTTGAACTACTATTTGCAGAAAAAAACAAGTATTGATGAGGATGTGGAGAAATTGGTACCATCTCAAAAAGTTTAACAAGTAATCACCGTGGGACCCAGCAATTATCCTAGATATATATCCAAGAGACTTGAAAGCAAGAACTCAAACAGACATACAGACACCAAGTTCATTTCAGCATTATTCACAATAACCAAAAGATGGAAACAACCCAGAGGTCCATCAAATGACGAATAGATAAAGAAAAGGTGGTGTGTGTGTATGTATGTGTACATGTATATGTACATATATGTGCATATATATACATACACACACAGTGGAATATTATTCAGCCACAACAAAGAAATGAAGTTATGATACATATTATGGCACAGATGGAGTCTTGGGAATATTATACACTGAGTGAAATTACCAGGCATGAAAGGACAAACACTGTATGATTCCCCTTACAGGCAATATCTCAATTAGGAAAATGCAGAGCAGCCAAAGTTGATTTGTGGTCACGAGGGGCAGGCAGGCCTGGGAGAGGGAGACCATGAATTTCTGCCGGGAGTGAAGAAAAATCTTGGAAACAGGTAGTGGTGATGGCTGCATTGCGTGGTAACACAGTTAATGTCATTAGACTGTTTCCATAAACATGGCCAAAGTGTCAAATGTCCTATTACAATTTAAAAAAGATGGGGAGGGGATATGTAACCCTTCTGTGCCCAGTGGTGCACATAGCAACAGTGAGCTTTCTCAGCTCCGGGATTTATTGGGAGGATGTTGTCCCACTGACAGTACCTGCTCCCACGAGGCAGACGGCTTCACAACTGTGCAAACCAAAGACACGGGCAAGTGCCACAAATTACTGCTTTTGCAGGCATTGTGTGAGCGGTCTGAATTTTTTATAGGAAAAACGAAAGTTTTGATTTTATGTAACACACGTGACATGTATGTGATGTGCACGTCATGTGCACGTGACAGTCAGCCGCAATATGGACTCCAGGGTACAATTTTATGTTACATATAAGTACTAGCAGACCCCAAAGTGTAACATACATGTTACATACATGTACCAATAGACCCAGCTGCGGACTCTAGGGTATAATCAGTGGTACTCCATATGCACTGGCTGCTATTCATAAGCTTTTCCCTGGCTAATTCTTTTCAGAAGTAGACTGCCAAGTCCTTCTTCCTAGTCTGTCTTCATCTGGAAGCTCAGCTGAAACTTATCTACCATGGTTGACCCTGCTGGTACCTAAATACCAGGGGCATAGCTTCCCAGATCATAGCAACAAGCAAGCCTCCACTGACAGACTAGTAGGGGCTGCTCACTGTACCTTTGCCCTCCTCATCTGAAGCTGTTGTCCTCCCTACCCAATGCTATTACACCTACCAAGAAATCTGGAAGACAGCTACCTGGCCAACTGACTGGAAAATATCCATGCTTATGTTCATTCCAAAGAAAGGTGATCCAACCAAATGCAGAAATTATCTAACAATATCGTTAATATCACATGCCAGTAAAATTTTGCTCTAGATCATTCAAAAGTGACTGCAACACTATACAGACAAGGAATGGCCAGAAATTCAAGCTGGATTCAGAGGAGGACGTGGAACCAGGTATATCATTGCTGAGATCAGATGGATCTTGGCTGAAAACAGAGAATACCAAAAAGATGTTGACTTGTGTTTCACTGACTACGCAAAGGCATTCAACTGTGTGAATCATAATAAATTATGGGTAACATTATGGAGAGTGAGAGTTCCAGAACACCTAATCACGTTCTTAAAGAATCTGTGTACGGATCAACAGGTAGTCGAAGAAACAGAACAAAGTGACACTGCATGGTTTAAAGTCGGGAAAGATGTGTGTCAGGGTTGTATCCTTTCACTAGATCTTTTCAATCTGCATGCCAAGCAAATAACATGAGAAGCTGGATTCTACATTGAAGAACAAAGCATCATTAACAACCTGCACAATGCAGACACTGCCTTACTTGCTGGAAGTGAAGATTTTAAATACTTACTGATAAAGATCAAGGACCACAGCCTTCAATATGGATTGCACCTCAACATCAAAAAAACAAAAGTCCTCACAACTGGACCAGAAAGCAACATTGTCGTGAATGGAGAAAGGATTGAGGTTGTCAAGGATTTCATTTTACTTGGGTCCACAATCAACGTCCATGGAAGCAGCAGTCAGGAAATCAAAAGACGCACTGCATTGGGAAAATCTGCTGCAAAAGGCCTCTTTAAATTATTGAAAAGTAAAGATGTCACCTTGAAGACTAAGGTGTACGTGATCCACGCCACGATATTTTCAGTCGCATCATATGCTTGCAAAAGCTGGGCAATGAACAAAGAAGACAGAAGAAGGATTGACACCTTTGAATTGTGGTGTTGGAGAAGAATGTTGAATGCACCATGGACCACCAGAAAAGCAAACAAATCTGTTCTGGAAGAAGTATAACCACGGTGCTCCTTGGAAGCAAATATGGTAAGACTGCATCTTACATGCTTTGGACATGTTGTCAGGACGGATCAGCCCCTGGAGGGGACATCATGCTTGGTAGAGTGGAGAGTCAGTGAAAAAGGGGAAGACTGTCAATGAGACAGACTGACACGGTGGCTGCAACAATGGACTTCAGCATAAAAACAGATTGTGGACATGGTGCAAGACTGGGCAACACTCCGTTATGTTGTTTATAGGGCCACTATGAGTCAGAACCGACTCAACAGCACCTAACAACAATAACTACACGCGCCACGAAGTTCTTAGGTAGGTTTGTGAGGGAGGGGCAGGAAAAAAAATCCTTGTTACCTACCAAGCATTCTGGCACACTCGGTGATTCAGCATGCTTCCATTAATGAAAAAAAAGAAAATGACATCAACAAAAAAATTACAAGCAAAAAGTCATCAGATCATGAATGGGATAATGTGCAGATGCCAGTAAAGGATCCAGAGGAAAAACACTGGCAGAAAAGGGCGGTAAGGAATTGTGAGACAGAAGTGGTTCAAATCTTATATGAGGGGTGAGGTCAGTGTGAGAGGCAGCCATGCGTGGGCTCCGAAACCATGGTGGCTGTATGATGGGAGAGCAGTGAGTGGGTGCAGAAGTGATGCGAAGAGCTGGGCGTGGGCGGCGCGGTGGGAGAGCCGGGGGCGGGCAGAGCGCCCTGGGAGAGCAGTGAGAAGATAAGCCATAGCCACTATTTTGACTTCTTTTAGTCTAAGTGACATGGGAGCACCTGGACAATTTGGAGCAGAGAAGTGATGTCAACATTTTAACAGAGACACTCCGATTGCCTGAGCCAGTTGGTGTTTTCAGCTCTCTCATATGCATCAGAAAGCTGGACAACAAATAAAGAACGTGGAAGACAAATGGACACTGTTGAACTGTGGTGTTGGTGAAGGGTACTGAGTACACCACGGAGTGCGAAAACACGGAACAGATCTGCCCTGGAAGATGCAGAAGAAGGCTCTGTAGAAGTAAGGATGGTGAGACTATGCGTCATACACTTTGACTGTGTCATCAGAAGGCATCAGTCCCTGGAGAAGGACATCATGTTTGGTAAAGTATAGAGTGAGCACAAAAGAGGAAGACCTTCCCTGAGTGACACAAGGCTGTAACAATGGGCTCAGACTTCACAACCGTTGTGTGTGTGGCACAGAGTCGGGCAATGTTTTGTTCTGTCGTGTATAGAGTCGCTAGGAATCAGAACTAACTTGGCGGCACCTAACAAGTTTAATCATTGTTTTGGAAATAGAAAGTGGGGACCAGGAAGAAGCGGAAAGACAAACTGGGAGGCAGTGAGTTCACAGTCCATGCGAAAGTTGGCTAGCCAGGGCTGGGTGGTGGCAGTGGGAATGGGAGAAGTGAATGGATTGGGGATCTATTGGAAAGGGATAGTTTACAGCACTTGCTGCTGGAGAGGATGCGGGGTCACAGACAAGCCGGTTACTGCTGAGTGGACTCTCACTAATGCACCCTAATTCAAGGAGTCTAAGAGTACAACTGTGTTCTGTAGGGTTTATCATGGCTAATTTTCCAGAAGATCATCAGGCCTTTCTTCTGAGGCACCTCTGGGTGGACTCAAACTGTCAGCTTTTCAATTAATCAGCCAAGCACGTTCACAGTTTGTACCATCTAGGGATTCTAGCAGACACGCGGAAGAGTCGGAACACCAAGACTTTTGACCTGAGAAAATGAGAGGACAGAGTTACCCTTTATGGGAGGGGCAAGGATGAAGCAAGAGGTTTGGGGGGATGAGTCTCCCAGATTTCCTGCACTGGAGTATCTGCGATGATAGAAAATACAGGTACATTTGAGACCCTGAAATGAGGGTCCGTGACAGCCCGCAGAGAAGCTGAACTGTCCTCAGGAAGTGTCCGAGACAGGAATGGAAAGATTAAGCCTCGGCTTGTGGGCCCTCCAGCCCCAGCGCCCTGCACCCTGGTAGTTCTCTCTAAAACCCCACCCCAAACACGGGTCGGCTGGGTGAGGGTTTGCCACGACAGGAGGCCTGCAAGCCACAGCGGTGGCACAGCGTAGAACCAGGGAGCTGTGAGTAACACAACACACATAAAAATCACCCCCCAACAGTCTGAAAATACAGAGGCGCAAAGCACTGAATGCCAAAAAAGCCTCCCACTAGAGGAACTATTTTTAAAAGAAATTTAAGAGGTGTGAAAGCGAAGCTGTCTATTCTATTTCTCCAGCAAAACTCCAAATCCTACGTTTCATAACCTCCAGGTGGAGTGGCCACTGCTGACCACCAGGACAGGGGGTCCTGCCCGCTCGTGTCCTCGAGCCAAGCACGCCCGGGGGAGGGGAGAGAAGGAGAAACAGCGCACCGGGCTGTCCAGACAACCGGGCCGGAAGCTGAACTGTCCTGAACACCGTTGGTTCATAGAATCTGAATTAAGCTTGAACTTTGTGGCTGTCTCTGAGATTTTGCTTCCACTAAACACCACTTAAATCGGCGTTATTAGCCCCCCGTTCTTTGGGAAAGTACAGCTGCTGTACTTAGGGCTTTTATATAAAGCAAATTGCTAAAAACACCAAAATAAATAACAGGGACTCTATTCTTCCCGTTGGCCTGAGGGTCAGTGGAAAGCCAATGGAAATAACTCTCTCTCTCTCTAGCCTCAGCAGGAGAAATGGACTTTTCAAACCACAAGTTCACGTTGAGCTAGTTTTGATTACTAAAGGTTTCTGACTAAATGCAGATGCCTGAAACTTATTTTTAATCTTCAGTTGGAGGAGTGTGGATATGAATTGAAAAGCACTGCGTGCTGTTCCGGGGACTGCTCCAAGGGCTTCGGTTTAAATACAAATGATTCTAGCAAAGGAGCCCAGACCACTCAAGAGAAGGATCTGACACGGAGAACAGGTGATTTCCAAGAACGGAACGGTGGTCCAGGCAGACGACAGGAAGGACAGAGCTGCCCTGGCCCGCGGCCCCATGCGTCTGCCCTGTCCTTGGACAGTCGGTGTCCACCAGCAGCTCTCTGCCCTGGCTTTATGTCTTTCATAACTTTACATTCTGTCTGGCTTATAAAGGAAACATAGTTATATTATCATGCTGAATTATGGCTGGCTGCCGTGAAGATATTGTTTGCAGGGCTGGCACTCGGAGGCTGCCCTGGATGCCTTTCAAAGAAAATGGAGCTCTCGGGGGCTCAGGTTTCATGGAATATTGACTGTAGGAGGAGTCTGGAGAAGGCAGGCTCTTTGGTAGCAGCTGGTGACTCCCTCTACACGCCGGGGCGGGGCTCCGGCCCCTCTGTCTGCCGATCACTTGGGGACAGGGGCTTCAGAAACTTTCTCCCGCAGCCGCTTTCAGAAACTGGCCGTCCACCTGTATAAAGTGTGACGACGGAGGTCAAAGCCCTCTGAAAAGGTCTCCAAATCATAGATGACGATTTAAAAAAAAAAAAGGCATCTCGAGTGTTCTTATGGGGGGAGAGGAGAGGACAGACAACTGAAAACCTTAACTGCTTTATTCTTAGTGAAAATTCTGTTTTTTCTTAAAAAAAAAAAAAAATCTGGTCCCAGGAACCTCCCAGACTCAACCTTCTGCTCCTCCTCTGTTCACATTACGATGTCAGATGCTCTTCTTCAGACCTGTCTAAAAATACTTCCCAAAGACAAACGCAGTATTCTAAATGTCACTCCGGCAGACGACGAGACCCGTTATTTTGTATTTGTTACAAAGATTGTCTGATGCTGCGAACCCAAAGAATACTCTTGATTAGAAAGGGCCTTCCTTTTGTTCACCGTTTCTAAAAATATTAACACCAATAGAAAAACATAAATACAATCCTAGTACAGGTGACACAAATTTTTCCCATCAGGCTTAAAAAAATGTATTTTTATTTTTATTTATTTATTCTTTTTGCCAGCACTCGGGAAGCACATGATTATGAGGATTCAAAAAGAATAATTAAAGTCCTACCCAGAGACAAATCTGCCTCCAGGAAGACCTTTCCTGTAGTTTTTGCCTTTCGTGTGTCACTCATTTGCAACTGGGAAATGATATCGAACTAAAATAAGACAAGAACACACTGACTGAAATTATACCCTGTCCAACGAGTTGACACCGCTTTAGACAGTGCACGACGATGGTTCTGGTGCCACCACGCTCTCCACGTGGGTGACATCTAGACTCTGCACAGAAGCACAAGCGGGCCAGCAGAGCAGGAAGCAGGCACGCAGACCCCTGGACGGCAGATAGAGGAGCAGGGCATCCCCTGCTGCCTGCCAGGCTTCCATTCTCTGGGTGAGTGAGGGGCACAAACCAGCTCCTGCGCTGGCGGTTCCTGGAGCCAGTGTGCTTTGTTTGATCTTGAGCTAACTAGTGATTCTTCTTCTTCCTCTTCTTGTTTTTTTTTTTTTATACGAGTCAATATTTAGCAATAAGGAAGTTCACACACAGATACAGATGTTTGACTTCCTTTGAAGAACTGGCAGCTTTGGTCCCGTTTTCCCTGGTGACAGCACGATGGGAGCAGAGTGGAGGCTGCTCTTTGAGGCAAGCCATTCGCTCTTCCCAGTTTTCCCAAGTCCCCACTCTTCCCTACTGTGCCTTAACACTGAGAATGAATGTCAGTCAGCACCTATATCACCAAGCATTTGGGTGGTCTCTTAATGATGATAAACCCACATTTCTGTGTCGTCTGCTTTTTCTTTTACAAGATAAAGAGAGAAACCCCAACAGCTGGACCAATAAGTAGCATCAGGATAAACAGAGAAAAGATTGGAGTTGCCAAGGATTTCCTTTTACCTGGATCCACAATCAACTCCCACAGAAACAGCAGACAAGAAATCAAACTATACATTTCATCAGATAAATCTGCTGCAAAAGACCTCTTTGAAAGTGCTGAACAGCAAAGGTTTCATTTTGAAGATCAAGGTGCACCTGGCACAAGCCGTGACATTTTTAATCACCTCATACACGTGTGAAAGCTGATGAATAAGAAAAACTGAAAAACTGGTGCCTTTGAATTACGGTGTTGGCAGTGAATATTGAATATATTGTGGGCTGCCAGAAGAACAAACAAGCCTGTCTTAGAAGAAGCACGGTCAGAATGTTCCTTAGAAGCAAGGGGCCAAGACGTCACCTCCCATACTGTGGAAACGTAGGAAGGCCCTCCACCAGACAGACCAAGAAAGCGGCTGCAGTGACGCACTCAGAGGACCCAGGAACCGTGAGGACAGCAGCGGACCGGGCACTGTGTGTCACACATGGGGTCTCCAGGAATCTCACTCGATGGCACCTAACAGAAACAACAAAATGCTTATAATAAAAGAGAGAACAGAAAAGACAAAGGGAAGGTAGAAACGTGGCAGCAGGCTTGAAGTAGGATTAAATGTTGTGGTTGTTAGGTGTCATTGAGTCAGTTCCAACTCGTAGAGAACCCACGTGCAACAGGATGAAACACTGCCTGGTCCCTTGCCGGGCCCACAGTCTTTACTATGCTTGAGTCCATTGTCACAGGCCCTTTGTCAATCCATGTCCCTGAGGGCCTTCATCGTTTTTACTGATCCTCTACCTTACCAAGCATGATGTCCTTCTCCAGGGACTGATTCCTCCTGAAAACACATCCAAAATAGGTGAGACGCAGTTGTCTTTGTGAAAGTGAAGAATTCCACAACAGGTGTGTATATAAGAGATCTGGAGAACTACTTCTGGAAATTAGCAAATGAAAACAGTGGACCAAAACGGAATGTCGTCTGACTCCGTGCTGGAAGATGAGCTCCGGGGGGGAGGGACTCAGACTCCACAGTAGGTCTAGCAACGGACTCGAGCTGCGGTGTAGGGTCAGGCAATGTTTTGTTCTGATGGACGCAGGTGTACCATGAGTTGAAGTCAGCTAGATGCAGATAACAACAGCAGCAACACATATATAAATATCAAACCCCCTTCAGTCATGGGTGCCATTTGCCTGACACATACGGGCATTTCATTCATACAACAAATATTTGCTGGTACTTACTATGTGCCAGGCCCTGCCAGAGCCTAACCTTGACTTTTAGCACCTACATCAGCGCTCCTCATTCTAGCATTCCAGCCCTCAGTCTCTTCCTAATCGAGTTTCCCCAATTCAATTTTCTCCAGCCATAAGTCTTTGCTAACAGTGACATCAGGAAAAAAAAAGATATAGGAAACATAACCATCAAAAAAAAAAATGGAGAATATGTATCAAAAGAGAAATTCTTCCAAGAAGGGTAGGAATAAATTATACAATAATGCTCCACTGGTAAATAAAGTAAATAAACCTTCTTTGGAAACAGTGGCGGCACAGTAGTTAAGTGCTACATCTGCTAAGCAGAAGGTTGGCAGTTCAAATCCAGCAGGCGCTCCTTGGAAACTCGATGTGACAGTTCTACTCTGTCTTCTAGGGTAGCTATGAGTTGGATCAATAGGTAACAATGACTGGCTTTGAAAAAGAACTTGATTTTTTTTTTTTACAAAGTACAAAGTGTCCAGGATTGAACAAACAGCAGAAAGACTTGGAAAGGAAAAAAAAAGACACTTTTCAGAAATAAAAGCCCCATTAGAGCCAGAATAAGTTGACTAGACACTACCGACGACATACGGCTACGGAGAAAGAGCTCAACGGAATCAAACGAAATAAAGTTCTAAAGACATCAAGAAATCAGGATTAAAAAGAAAAAAGTAGACAAGACAAAAGTAATTCAACATACGTATAACTACCAAAGCTGTCGAAAATAAGGTTTAAAAAGTAACAAAAACAAAAACAAAAGCATATAACAATAAGTGTCCTTAAATAAAGGAATGCAATTTGGGGTTTGAAACAGCACATAAGATCCTAGGAAACTGTGATGAATTTTAGATCTTATAAATACTAATATTAAAAAGAAACCTATGGATTTCAAATTCAAACAACAATGACTGATGAAGGAATAATAATAATCAGGAAGCATTACATATAATATAAACCATATAAAAGTAACTGATAGAGGATTTGGAAGACTCTGTGCTCTAGTGGTTACAACCTATGTCTGCTAACCAAAAGGCCTGCAGTTCAAATCCACCAGCAGCCTCTTGGAAACTCTATGGGGTAGTTCTACTCTGTCCTAAACAGTTGCTATGAGTTGGAATTGACTCTATGGCAATGAATTTTAACAGAGGATTTTAAATGCCACAAATTTTACACATTATTGCTAGAAAAATATAAACACATAACAAAACGGAGATCCCAGATAGTAGGATAGAGAAAATAAAAGAAGAAAAAGCAAAATCTTAGAAATAGAACCAAATAAATTTTTCACATCCATAAATATAAATGAATTAATCTTACTTTTTAAAAGACAGCATGCTAATGCTAGATGATCAAAATTTTAGCATGAAACATAATTTTATGCTCTATGAGACTCATCTGCGTCAAAATGTCTCAAAAAGATTAAAAGCATGGGGACTGTCAAAAGCATAAGAAGGCCAAAATATGTTTTAAAAAAAAAGAAGAGTTTTGATAATTTTGTCAGGTAAGTTTAAATTTAATATGAACATATTTAGTCAGACCAGAAAAAGATATTTCACACTGATCAGTTGAATAAGCCTCAATAATCATACTGGATTAGAAAGCAAAAATAAAACAAAAAGTTTAAAAGCAAAATAAAAAAAAGCAGGAATCATCAAAACAAAATAGTACAGCAGTAGAAGACTTTCATTCATTCTGAGCTCATTCATGAATCGAGTAGATAAAAATTAGGAAGGATAGAGAACATGTAACTAAAAAAGTGACGAGGTAGATCTGGTAGAGATGCACCAAACTCCACTTATTAGGACAGAAAATTTGAGCTCGTTTCAAACACGTGTAGGCTGCAAATTATAACAACTGACCACAGTCTGATGATAAGGACCTGGTGTATCACCGGGCTAGAGATAGGATAGATCACATGTGGATCTAGAAATTAATACCTGCAACAGAAAACAAAATAACAAAACAAAAATCAAGCATTGAAACTTCAAAAGGTTTCAGTAGAAATTAAAAGTGAAATTGCAGAATATGTAGTTTAAATATGTATGCATCAAGGGTGTTAAGAGAAAAACCATGCCCTTTAAAACCTGGTTACTTACTGAGAAAGCAACAAATTAAGTAAACCAAACATTCAGTTCAAAATGTAGAAAACGAGCAACCAAATATATCTAAGTAGAAGAAGAAAAAATCAGTGAAGTAAGAGCACAAATTAATGAAAACCAGTGGACCTACTGAATGTGCACGTGTATGTATACATATGTGTATATGCACTTTGGGAGGGGGGCTAAGAGAAGATACACAGTGCAATGGATCAATCACTAGTTGCCAGTGTCACTCAACTAAGGAAGCCCCTGTCCCTCAGCAGGTGACACTTGGTCATGTGTGAAGATGTTTTTGATTGTCACAACTGGGTGTCAAGTGAACAGAGATGAAGGACGCTACCCAGCTTCCTGCAATGCACAGGACAAAGCCCCCGCTACAGCGAAGGATTGTCCGCCCACAGCGTCAGCAGGGCCGAAGTGGGACCCTTGAACTGTGTGAGCCACGACGAGAAACAGCAAAACGCAAATTCGCAAAATTAGGAATAATGCTGTGGATAGAATCATAAAATAAATACTAGAATATATATTAAAGAGTACATGATTTAACTGCGGGCATATAATATTTAAGTGGCTACAATGGATACATTCCTATAAAATTAGAAATTGCCGGAGTCGACCACTGAAGAGAGAAAAAGAACTTAAACTGGCCAACCACTGCTTTTTTAAAAAAAAAAAAAAAGTTGTCAGCTATCTCCAAAAGGCACAAGTTAATTCTATCAGATCATCAAAACACAAGTGATACTAAGACTATTTTAACTGTTCAAGAATTTAAAAGACAGAAGGAAAATCTCCAAATTCTTTTCTTTAAAATGGTATAACATTGAGATCAAAATCCAACAGACATGATTTTTAAAAAAAAAGAAAGAAAAGGAAAAATCAATCACATTTTTTGGACAGCAGTGGAACAGATCCTAAATAACGTTTTAACAAGTAGACTTCTGCAGAGGTGCATTAAAACGAACAACAAGCCTCAAGCAAAGAGGATTGGTCTGTTAAATAAGGAGATATTTTAATATTAGGTGCTCTATTAACATGACTAACTATTTCAGTGTGTCAAATAGAGACATTCTGTCTTCTCTACAGACTTCGTAAAAGTCATGCATAAAATTAAACACAAACACCTGAATGAAACAAATAAACGATCGACCAGCAGTCATACATCATCAGAGTAAGACGATCGATGCTGAAGCGCTAAGTCCAGCACCCGGAGTTGGAGACCCAACGTCCACCCCACCGTCGCTACTGAACACTTTCCACAGACTCATCAGCCTTGGCAATGGCAAAGAAGAAACATTAGGGCCTAAACCGGGCAACAAATAAAAGCAACAAATTTGTTAAAAAGAAACAAAAGTATGATTGATATGTAATAGGACTCAAATTAGAAATGATAAAAAAAAAATCAACCAAATGACCGGTTATGAAATAAACATACAAAACTTAAGAGTTTAAATGAATCCAGATAACAACCAGTTAGGCAAGCATAGCTAAAGGAAGGATTTCATTTATAAGGTGGGAAACAGAGAGAGACGAAGGAAAGAAAAGGGCAAGAGAGAAGAGAGAGAGAGAATACCTAGGAATCAGCTTAAACATAGATCGCAGAACCAGCGTAAGAGGCGGCCCGCGGTGAAGTGGTTCAGTGCTCACCCGCTGGCCCCGGGGCCCAAAGTCTGAAGCCACCAGCTGCTCCGAGGGAGCAGATATGGCCATCTGCTTCCTGAAAGACGGCAGCCCTGAAAACCCTACAGGGTCATCCTACCCTGTCATATGAGGTTGCTAGGAGCCAGAATCTACTTAATGCCAACAGCAATGGGTTACGTAAGTTAAAAAAAAATAAAGCAAATAATTGTTTAGGAGGACAGTGATATAAACAGAGAACTCTGTTTTGCTCTTGGATATACTGCAAACCAAAACCCACTGCCTTTGAGCTGGTTCTGATTTCCAGTACCCTTCTAGTACTCCATAGAACTGTCCTGTAGGGTCTCCAAGGCTGCACATTGTTGCAGAAGCCACCCACCGAGTTTCTCTCCAGTGGAGGGGCTCACAGGGTCAAACCACCCGCCTTCCAGGTAGCAGCCAAGTGCTCTAGCCACTGTGCCACCTGGACTCCTCCTCTTGGATATAAAGACTCAAAATTATAATAATATTTGTTCTCTTTACAAATCTATAAATTTATTGTATTTCCTCATCCTCCTAATAGTCTGCTGAGTATTTTGTGGGGAGAATAATTGTAAAGTAAGACTAATAACCACATAAAAAATAAATATAAAACTAGGGAGTAAAATTCTGGAAAAGAAAAACAATAAAACTTACCAGATAGTACATTAAATTATATGGTCATTAATACAGTTCAGAACAGGTGCAGAAACAGCAGACAGGTCAACTGAGCAAAACAGAATATATAAATAGACACAAAATGTGTGTGAGAATTTGCTAAGTTATAAAGATACCTCTTTCAACCAGCAAAGAAAATATGGATTATTTAATAGTGTCTGGTCAACTGACTAGCCACGGGGGAGTGTGTAGAGAATGAAACTTGATCTTTAACTGGCTTCTTACACCAAAATAAAATCAAGGTACTCAAACCCCTAAATACAAAAAAATAAACAGAATAAAACAAAAGCATTAGAAGGAACTAAGGAGGTTAACATAAAATCTCAGCATATGCAGCTACAGAAGCTGTAAAAATGACAGATCAATCTAAGTACAAAAAATCTAAAGCCTCACTATGATTTAAAAAAAAACACATATAAACAAAATCAAAAGGCACATGACAAACAGAAAAGTATTTATGACACAAACGACAGAAAAGGGCTAATTTCCTTAATGCATAATAAGTTCTTGCAAATCCGTGAGAAGGATATCAATCATTCAATGGGAAAAAAGTGGGCAAATGTATGAAAAGTCAATTCACAGAGAAGGAAATATAAATGACTTATAAACGTATGGAAAGATGCTCTGTGTCACTCATAATTAAAGACATGCAAATAAAAACAATGGAAACCTGTTGGATGGGCAAAGTTATCCTCTTTGACAGATTGCTACTTGTGGGAATTTATCTTACAGAAACATCTCTCTGTCTCTTATGTATGAGCCTAAATATAAATTTTAGGGCCTATGTAAATAAAGAGAAAAGCCAACAGCTGTTTAGAATGCTGGACGTTAACAGAAGTCCTGTTTTGCCCTTGGATATAATGACTCTAAAACAGACTAATGCTAATTCTCCCTATAAATCTAAACATTCATTCTATTCCTGCACCTTTCTTCCCAATATTCTGCTGACTCTGTTGTGGGGAAAGTAATTTTAAACTAAGACTAATTTATTTTAACTGGAGTAACTATCAACCTATGTTCTTTAGAGAGACCTAGGTGACAGTCACAACAGAGGAAGAGGGCATTTGTGTAATCTGTTGTTCAACTGCGTGCTGGTTAAGGAAATGTTGGTGGTTCTCTACAAAAGAACTAGGAGCCATTGGCAACTATTAACAGAAATACAAAAGATGTGGAAAGATACATACGCTGTATTGATGAAGACAAAGGGAGGTATAGAACATTATGTTTCAATTTGTCTGTTAGAATTAATGCATACGTAAGTGTATATTTGCACAGAAAATGTAATAAAGGATAAGCAGGAAGTATGGTGGTTATCAGTGGGGACGAGTTAAGAGTTCGAGGTAGGAAGAATACTCACTTCTCATTATACAGATATACCCTTTTTCACCATTTAAGATTTTGCTGTGTATAGGTGTTAAAACAAACAAAAGTAACTTTATCCCAATATGAAAATGGGCAAAGATATTAATAGGCACTTCACCAAAGAAGATATGCAGAGAGCTAACAGACACAGGAGGGAATGTTACAATCACTAGCCATTAGAGAAATGTAAATCAAAACAATAAGATACCATCTCAGCCTGGCATTACTACAACAAATTAAAAGAAAAATCAGAAAATAACAAATATTGGAGAAGTAGAGGGGAGACTGGCACTCTTATACACTGATAATGGGAAGACAAAATCATACAACTGCTGTGGAAAACAGTGTGGCATCTCCTTAAAAAGCTAGAAATAAAACTATCACAGATCCAGCAATCCCATTACCAGGAATATATGCTAGAGAAATAACAGTCGTCATACGAATAGACATACGAACATCCATGTTCACTGCAGTATTATTCACAAAAGCAAACAGAGGGAAACAACCTAAGTGTCCATCAACAGATGAATGGATGCGCAGATTATGGCACACGCACACGGTTAAATACTGTGCGGTGGTAAAGAACAATGAAGAACTCACAAAACATCTCACAACATGGATGAATCCGGAGGCATTATGCTAAGTGAAATAATTACAAAAGAACATAGATGAAATTGTTATAAAAATTCAAGGAAAAGTTTATACACAGAAAATGTCCTTGATGGTTACAAAGGAGGGGAAATCACAACCCAGGTAGAAAAGTGTTAACTTTGGTGAGGGGGAAGACAGCACACAATACAGGGGAAGTCAGCACAACTGGATCAAGGCAAAGTTGTAGAAACTTCCTAGACACATCCAAATGTCTTGAGGGACCAAGTTAGCGGTGCTGAGAGCTGGGGACCATGGTCTCAGGGGGCATCTAGGTCAATTGGCATAGCTCATAAAGAAAATGCCGTATGTCCTTCTTTGTGAATGCTGTCTAGGGTCTTAAGAGCTTGTGTGTGACCATCTAAGATACATTTGTTGGTCCCATCCTGCCCAGAGTAGAGTAACGAAGAAAACCAAAGATGTAAGGATATTAGTCAGAAGGACCAATGGGCCACATGAACCACGGCATCCCTCAGCCGGAACCCAGGAGAACTAGACAGTGCCTGGTTACCACCACTGACCTCTGTGACAGGGATCACAACAGAGGGACAAGGGCAGAGAGGGAGAAAAATGTAAAACAAAACTCAAATTCACAAAAAAAGACCAAACTTACTGGTCTGAGGGGACTGGGAGGAAGTCCTGATACTGTGACCCCTGGACTCCCTCCTAACACAGAACTGATGCCACTCTCAAAGCCCACCTGTCAGCCAAGGGCTGGGCAGACCTAGAGTAGAAACTCTGGAGGTGCAGTGGTTAAATGTCACCTGTGCTAACCCAAAGTTGGGCAGTGCCAGTCTGCCAAGCACCCCTTGGAAACTTTATGGGGCAGTTCTGCGCTGTTCTATAGAGTTGCTGTGAGTCAGAATTAACTTGGAGGCAGTGAGTGTGTTTTTAGTCACTTTTAGCAGTACAAACAATAGCACATGCGAGGAATTTGCTATTTAGCTCAAGCAAGTGCGTGAGACCAAAGGTTCAAACACTGCCTGCCCAAAAGCAAAGAGCAGAAGGCGGAAAGACAGGACAGCTGGATGAAGGGACATAGGGAACTCAGGTTACACAAGGAAACAGGGAGACTGTTGACACACTGCAGAGATTGTAACCAATATCACAAAACAATTTGTGTATAAATTTTTGAATGAGAAACTGATTTGCACTGTCAACTTTCACCTGAAGCACAGTAAAATGTATTCTAAAAAGTTAAAAAAATAAAAAACTGTCTCAAACACTTTAAAAATAGGAGGCATGTCAACAGGGACCCAAGTACCAACTTGGTTCCGCTCCCAGTGTCCAAATCTGTGACAATCGGAACAACGGAACGGATGGTAGCAACAGACTGTAAAATATACACGACATGAATAGTAATGAGTCCATATTAGTATAAACATGAACAACTATCGTGAGGGGAGGAACAGCTTCTACTCACAGCCGAATTCAAATCTAAGAAAAAAGATAGAATGGGAAAAACTGACAATAGCCGTTAGAACATCACAGTAATGATTATAGGCTAGAAGTGGCAAAGATGTAACAATTGTCGTTGTTATTATTAGGTACTGCCGAGTCAGTCCCAACTCATAGAGACCCCACATACAACAGCACAAAACACTGCCTAGTCCTGCACAATCTTCACAATCAAAGTTCTACTTGAAACTGTTGTTGAAACCTCTATGTCAAGGCATCTCATTGAGGGTTTTCCTCTTTTTGGATGACACTTTACCAATCATGATGTCCTTCTTCATGTCCAAAGTACGTGAGATGAAGTCTTGCTATCCTTGCTTTCAAGGAACACTCTTCCTGTACTTCTTCCAGGAAATATTTATTCATTCTTCTGGCAGTCCATAGTATGTTCAGTATTCTTCGCCAACGCGATAGCTGAACGGCATCGATTCTTCTTCAGTCTTCCTCACCCAATGTCCAGTTTTCATATGCACATGAGGTGTTTGAATATACTACACTGGGAATCAGGCCTATCATAGTCCTTCAAAGTGATATTCGGCTTTTTAACACTTTAAGAGGCCTTTTGCAACAGATTTGTCTACTGGCATACATCATTTGATTTTTCAACCGCTGCTTCTACATGCGTTCATTGTAGAGTCTAGTAAAATGAAGCCTTTGACAACTTCTGCATTTCCCTTATTTATCATAATGTTGCTTATTGGTCCAACTGTGAAGAGTTTTGTTTTCTTTATGTTGAGATGCAATTTATATTGAAGGCTTTGATCTTCAAGTTTTCTTCACTTTCAGCAAGCAAGGTCATGTCATCTGCCTACGCAGGCTGCTAATGAGTCTTCCACCAATCTTGATGCCACATCTTTCTTCATGTAGTTCGGGTACCCAGATTATTTGCTTAGCATACAAACTGAGTAAGTAGGGTGAACGGATGCAAGCTTATGTACAGCTGTCTTGATTTTGAACCATGTAGTACCCCTTCCTCTGCTTGAACAATCACCTCTTGATCTCTGTACAGCTTCTTCAGGAGCACAAAGCAGTGTTCTGGAGGTTCCAATATTTACCACATTACCCATAACTTGTTATGATCCACACAGTCCAGTGCCTTAGCATAGTCAGTAAAACACAGCTGAACGTCTTTCTGGCATTCTCTGTTTTCAGCCTTAGTAATGATTATAGGGTAGAACTACCAAAGGTGTAAAAATTAGTGGGTGAAAATATGACGAGGAAAACAATATTTGTATTGTTTAAAAGTATCTCCCCACCAGACACCTTTTCATTACAAAGGAAAAAAGTAGTAACGGTACATTTGAGGAACCTGGGGACAGAAATGGCCAAAAGTGAATCTCTCCAGCAATGTGACATACTGGCCTCTTGTGCCCCTGTGGATACCTCACATCACTTGTGAGGTATTCTTGCTTAAAATGTATAGCCTCATTAAATCATGAGAGAACCTCAGAAACACCCACGTTAAGAAACAATCTACAGAACGCCTGGCTAATTTTCCAGTGTGAAGGTTGTCGAAGACAAAGACTTAAAAACTGTCCTGCAGTGGAAGATTCCAAGCAGATGGGATGACCAAATGCTGTGTTAGTTTCAGGATTAGATCCTGGCCTACAACCAGACGTTAGTGGGACACTACTGAAAGCTGAGTAAGGTCTACACAGTCATGCACCACGTAACATCCATTCAGGCAACCTCTGCCTACATGTACATGTGTGGACCCTATAAGGTTAAAGTGTTGTTTTTCTTGTTAGGTGAGTTCCAACTCACAGCCACCCTATATCCAGCAGAACAAAACACTTCCTGGTCCGACGCCACCTTCACAACCATCGTTATGCTTGAACGGTAACCACTGTGTCAGCCCAACTTGTTGATGGCGTTCCTCTTTTTCACTGGTCCTCTAGCTTTACCAAGCATGTTGTCCTTCTCCAGGGACTGATCCTTCCTGATAACATAGTCTGGCCATCCTTGCTTCTGATGAACATTCTAGCTGTATCTCTTCCAAGACAGATATGTTTATTCCTTTGGCATTCCCTGGTATAGTCACTACTCTTTGTCAGAACCTCAATTCAAGGATGAAAATTGGTCTTCCTTTTTCGGTGTCCAGTTTCACATGCGTATGAAATGATTGAAAACACCATGGCTTAAGTCAGGCATACCTTAGTCTTCAAGGTGACATTCTGACTTTTCAGTGCTTAAAATACATCTTTTGCAGCAGATTTGCCCAACACAATGTGTCGTTTGATTTCTTGACTGCTGCTTCCATGGGCGTTGATTACAGAATCAAGTAAAATGAAATCTTTATCAGGATGTAGCAGATTTAGGCACGTCACACTTGGCAGTCACAACTATCCTCAAAAACAAAGAAAAAATCCCCCAGGCTGTTAAGTGAAAGCTATAAGCCTAATAAAAATTTGAGAAGGACCTGTGTGGGATGTGGAAGAATGTCTAATGCTGTGAGGACCAAACACAAATGTAAACCCCACTCAGCATGCTGACATCACCGCTAAGGCACAAAGCTTATTAGAGATGCTTCGGACCAAGCAGGACCAGACTACGGTGCTGAATTCCGTCCTGCTCTGGCTGGTTCAGGCACTTCAGGAAATTTTTTTGCTGCAAAAAACACATCAGGTGTTTGACCATACTACAGTGTGAATCAGGCCTCCCTCAGGCCTTCAAGGTGATCTTTTGAATGTTGGTGGTGAGGCAGCAGAAGGTGCTGAAAACTTAGGTAAACTCACTGTAGGATGAGGTTGTTTGTCCCAACCAGTTCTGGCTATGAATAAGACCTCTTTATTCTGAAAGCGAATGCATGAAAGGACCTTTGCCCATAACATGGTGTTACACAGGCTTCAAATCGCATGATGTGCGGTTGCACAGGACATATTGTGGATGTTAATCAAGGTATGGCTGTAAATGAATTAATAATTTATTCATAATAGTATGTCACAGTTCATTTCTTGCTTTTGATCATTAAAATAAAGTTATATAAAAGCCAGAAAACCCAACCCACCACAACTGAGTCAATTTCGACTTGTAGAGATCCTGTAGGACAGGGTGAAAACACCCCATCAAGTTTCCAAGGAGCACCTGGTGGATTCGAACTGCCAACCTTTTAACGAGCAGTGATAGCACTTAACCAGTATGCCACTGGGGTTTATACAAGATGTTAATATTTAGGGAAACTTGCTGAAAGGAATAAGAAAACTCTTTGTACGTTTTTTTTATTTTTTATTTTTTTTAATCTAGAATCATTTCAAAATGCAAAAGTTCAGAAAGTATTTTAAAAAATCCTTTCTGGAAGTTCTACTGGGATGGACAATGAAAGATACAAGATAGTGGACAGATCGACAGATCTACAAGTCATCAAGTCATGATCGAGAGTTCCGGCTGTGTGGTACCTTTTCCCTAGGACTCGTTAGGCCTCACTGTGGACTGAGAAGACTTGGTTAACTGCCACCAGTGTGCCCTTCATGTGAAGAAGTCAGTAAGATACAAGCAGACATCTCTTTTCTCTGGTTGCTAAGGACACTGGTCCCTCACCAATTAGGCAAGCCATGTGGGAGTAGAAACCTTTTGTGTGTAGACTCAGAAGTCAGTTTGAGCCCTAGTCTCAAATCTAAATACACGTATCCTGCTGCTATCATTAGCTATTATGAAATTGGCCCTTGACTTAGGGCAGCCCCGTGCATGGCACACAAAACACCGCCCAGTCCTTCACCACCGCCGTGAGTGGTTAAAGATCAGACCGTAGTGATCCATAGGGGTTTTCATTGATTCATCTTCAGAAGCACACCACCAGGTCTTTCTTCCTGGTCTGTATCTATCTGAAGTTCCCCGGAAATCTGGCCAGCATCGGAGAGGCCCACAAGCCTCCACTGACAGCTGGCTATGCAGGAGGAGTCCTGGCTGGGAATCAAAGCTGGGCCCTGATGGGAAGATGAGAGCCTGCCACTGAATCATCAGGGCCCCCTGCTTACAGCCTAAGGTCTCAAAATCCTGCTGTATTTTAGGGAACAAGGAAGATTCTAGAACAACGTCCACCCAGTTGAGTGGTCTTGGAAAGTGGTTCAGCTTTCATGGTAGTCCATCTCAGTCTGTAGACTAGGGCTGATAAAGCTTATCTCAAGGGTGACGTTGTGCTCCTGAAAGCAATGGAGCTTCACCATAGCTTGCTTGTTTCAATCCTTTTCCGAGAAGACAGCAATCACTGGGGACACATGCTCCATCTTCAGTGCAGTGTGTGAACCCCAGAACTGATGTGAGCACTCAAAATGCCCAGGACCAAACATCAGTAGAAGGTTGGAGCATAGGAGCCTTGACTCCTAGCTCCCAGGGCTGCCACGATTCACGCTTAAGAGATGAAAATTATTTTGAAAACCAAGGCCAAAGGCCATAGGCATATATTTGCAGCAGATTATTGACATGAGTGTGCCATGGACCTAGCCAATCAGAAAGTAATTTTATAAACACTGTTATTAAACAGAAGGGCAATTACTTTAAGTACTAGAAAAACGTCAGGGTCATACACGAATTTTGTGGGTATCACATTTTATTTGACACTCGGTGGATCAATGACACTAAGGAAATTTATTCAGAAATAATGCACACCATGCCACCAACCTTAAAGCTAAGCCTCCCTACACTGACTCCTGAGATTCAGAGAGAAGACTTTCTCACGTATTTAGTTTACTGAGTATCCGGAAATGCAGTCCAAGCTCTTTATACAGGAAGGCATGGAAGTAACTAAGGATTATGACGTAAGTGCACATAGTTTATGCGGCTATGTGTTAGAAAGGACCACCTGTACTTCCGTCTTTATCAGTTAAACAGAGCAAAGGGAGTTAGCGTACTGCCACCAGGAGCGTAAGACGGGTCCAAGGGCAGCATGTCATGAGACCTGTTCGTGAACTCAGCAGCTTGGAAGTCCTCCACATTTCTGATCCATGTCTCTGCTGTGGCCTGTGGCCTTAACGACAGTCATGTGAATACCCAGGGAGAGGGGAAGGATGAGACCCATGGGGCCAACTCTGCGTTCATCACCTAGGAGGGCAAATACCCGGGAGCATCAGATGCTCACGCAGTTATTCCACCGTCACAGAGTTTGGAATGGCTCCCAATGAGTCAACGAGAACCTGGCTCCTGGGTCCTAACCACATCCCAGCGATACTCGTTCTATGGTACAAGAGTGCATTCAAAGGGAGAGAAGCTTTGCACGTGAGGCGCACAGTAGGGCCTCAAAGAAACATAACAACTCAGTGAAGGCCTGTCAAGCTTTATCACAGAGATAGTTCAAGAGATGGTGCTGCCTTTGAGAGGGTCTACACCTTGATAAGGGGGTCTTGGAGGTTCAGGAACAACACTCTCGCCTTCCAGGTGAGAGACCCAGGTTCCGTTCCAGGCCGCTGGCCGTCATGCACAGCCACCACTGTCTGTCAGCTGGGGACAGACGGGGGCTTGCATGCAGTCACGATGTTAAACAGGTCTCAATGGAACTTTCAGACTAGGGTGAACGAGGAAGAAAGATCTGGTGACCTGCTTCCAAATACTATCCACTGAAAACCCTGTGGATTACAGCGGTTCGTGCATCAGTGGGAGGACCGGGCAGTGCTGTGTCCCCGCGCTGCACGTGGCGCTGCCTAGGGTGGACGATTAACCTAGCTGACGGGAAACAACAGGAACCACAAATTCCTAGAAGAATTCATTAACCTGGGAATGATATTTCTTCTCGGGGTAGAGACAGCTCTCTCAGCACGTGACACGGTCTGCTGAATTCCTACCAGCCTCTCCAACCACTGAAATCATGACAATGGAGAAAAAGCACGGGTTTCGGGAGACACCTGCAGACCTCAAAGAGGCGAACACAACCAGTGGCCATGGGAGAAGCCCTCAGCTTCAGGCCTAGACACTGAGTTTATCTTAAAAGCTTGAAATTGCACAAAGGTCTGTAGCTTCCTGTTTCAACAGCTAACCAGGCACCCCCAAAATACTTTGTCCCCCAGATCAGCTGAGTTGGGAGACCTAAGACACTCTGTGGAGACTCCTGCTGGGGAGTGACTGTCTTCAGACTCCTCATTTTCCCCAGGCTCTGAGGACAGGCCACGATGGCTGGTCAGTCCAGCCGGCAACACTTGAGATCTTCTAGGACACTGCAGTGCACTGGCCAGCTCAGGGATGAAGGGAAGAGCAGCCCTCCCGTTCTCCTGAAGCTGCTGTTCCAGAAGGGCTTCTAGCTGCTGTCACGTCTCCCTCCTCAACATCCTGCAAAGGACATTTATTGCTTAGGCCCACTGTTAGCTCTATGTAAATGAGAAACTCTTTTCTTCTTCTTAGTTAAGGAATAAGGAAGTGTGTTGTGAAGTCCACTTTACTAGATGTTTAGTAAATGTCTGTGGCATGAATGAAAGAATTATGACATGGATGAGTAGTTGGATGGATGGACAGACAGACGGACGGACGGATGGATGGACGGACGGACAGATGGGCGGGTGGGTGGATGGATGTATGGGTAGATGTATGGGTGGATGGGTGGGTGGATGAGTGGATGGGTGGATGGTTGGATGGATGCATGGATGGATGGATGCATGGATGGATGGATGGATGCATGCATGCATGCATGGATGGAGGGAGGGAGGGAGGGAAGCATGGATGGATGGATGGATGCATGGATGGATAAATGAGCAGATGAGTGAATGAATGAATGAAACATATGATTATTACCTTGAGATTTAGCAAGACTACTTCTTCAGTCAGCTGTGTGATGACAACCTAAAAATTCAAGTCTTCTCATTCACCACTACAACATTTGCAGTTTTATACTCAAGACAACACTTTATCAAATTTTGTGGAGGGTTCACAGTAGCCCTGTCAGAGAGCCTAGCAGGAATTATTACCCATTGGATAGATACGAAAACTGTGATTCCAAATTGCTCAGTCCAGGCACATGGCTCTTGGGTGGCAGTGTCAGAAGCAAAGCATCTATGCAAAAATACATTAAAATTTCTTATATCCAAATTTATAAAAGGGAGTTAGGAATTGCATAGGAAATTTACAAAGGTGATTAGTCGCAGACACACTTTGTTGGGTCTCAGTAAATCATGTATGGATCATGTTCCCATTTCTGCACTGACAGCTAGAAAGTCTAGACCCCAATTTGTATCCTAGTGCTAGAAGGGGCAGAGAGTTATGGTTTGCATGTGTAGACCAGATGAAGAGATATATAGTGCAGGGACACGATTGCAGTCTGGAAGAGATTTCCTTTCTAGCAGGTTTCACCATCTAGGGCAGTAAGAAGTTACCATGCCAGAGCGGGAAAACCAAGAAGAGACCAAACATGTTGGGGCCTTTTAGCATCTGGCCCCACTCCTGTTGCTGACTATTGGCCATGAGATGAGAGTAAACACATCTCCAAGCAACCACAGGATAGGATTTGTCTTTGTTTACAGCTGCAAGGCGACTAGGGCTCTGATGTCCACTCCTTAGACATCAAGGTAACTGACCACAGTGCCAGGAGGAGAAGAGGCTCACCTCTCTAGGGAGGACTGTGGACACTTGTCCAGATGACCTGCTCTGACCCCTCTAGGAAGCCACAGGGAGCACTGTGGTCACGAAAAATCCCCAAGCCCCTGGGATCCAGTTTCTCCAAGCCAGACGCTGCATCCAACCTAATTGCATCACAGAAGCACTCTCAGCCACCAGCCAGCATGTGCTGCCTGTTCCACACCATGGACTGCCATCTTCTGGCCTACACTCTGGTAAACTGTCGGTGCCTCCTAATTATTTCTTGCAAGACTAGCCCTGACCTGCTGTTTCCCTGTGAATTCCAACCTACTCAGCTTTCATCTGGATTGATACGCATTGGATCACCCCACACAATTCCCCTCGGTTTCTCATACCTATCAGTTCCCAGGCCAAGCATTCACTTTATCAGCGTCCCTAGGAAGTGTTTACTTGCAACAGCATGGCACCAGTAAATACTTCCTGTGGCACTGAGGTGAAGAGGGTCAGAAACAACGACAAAAAGCAGAACTCCAGGTTGACCTCCAGTAACCACCTCTGTCAGGCGTCATGGTTCACGTGGTCTAGCACTTGATGGAAAAGTCCACTTTCACGCTGCTTGTGCCATTTAAGATTTTGTAAATATTACTCCAACAAATCCATTGAAAAACAATCAACCATAATTCTCTATGAATTTATCATACAAACGAAATTGTGCAAACATATAGCTTCAAAAAGAAGGGATGTCTTTCAACGGCCCTGTACAACATACGTGTCCCTGCTGGTACATCTTCCCCGTCACATCTGTCCTTCCAGTGTGCTGGTGACCTCAATGAGACCTCAGCTCAGAATCCCAGACAAGACTCTTGCTACCCAGGCCTCACTTCCCTAGTGGTTAGAGATTTGTTTCTCCGTCCACACCTGGAGTGGGAATTGACTTAACAACAACAACAACTCCACCGTGAAGGACTACAGTCTGCCTGCAGCCGTTCTGAGTGTGCACGTCCTGGAAGTCAGCGGGCATTTGGGCAGCGACGGCCAAGCACGCCCCACCTCTGTGTGACGTCAGGAGGCATCCAGGCGCCAGCTGCAGGTCCACTTCCCTACAGCATCAGCAGCTAGATGATACAATTGTTCTCCAGTGGAAAAAGTAAGCTTCCTCTTCTGTATAATGGGCATAATCAGAGTGCTTATCCAAGAGAGCAACAGCGAGTTTTTAATGAACATGAAGTGCTCAATCAACTTTCATGCGCTGCTTTGAAACAGAAGCAACATGGACTCCCGGCTGGAAATTCTGCTGTCTCTGAGGAGGAATTCTCGCTGCCTTGCTGGTGTCCCTGCCCCAGAAACCCCACCATGCAAAGCAATGGAGGGCTGGGGCCCAGGCATCCTAAGTGCTGTTTTCACTCTGCCCCAAGACAACAAAGCAGCCTTCAGCCACTCACTCACTTCCACTAAATGAAGTTTCTTCAGGTGAAAAAAATACTTAAAAGTTTCTTGCTTTCTTTTTTTTTCCTTTAGTTTCTTTAGTAGCTCACTATTTTTTGAATCAAGGACTGTCTTCGTTCAAAACACCCCATAGATTCAATGTGTTGACAGACAGGCACACTCATATATAATAACCGACTCATTTTTCCATGTTAACTTATCAGAGGTGTGTGCAGTGACCAGTTAGCACTTGTGATAAGGCAGAGGACACCAGCAACACCATGGAGTTGATAGAATCCTTACCTAAAACTAAAAGCATGTGACATTTTCATAATACTCAGCAACCTTCCTTTAATGCTACATTATTAGTCTATTTTGTAATTTCCAAAATGGAAAGATTTTTATTATGAATGTAACATATACACTCATTATAAAAATATAGACTGGCACCCAAGTGTGTCAGAGAGGACCCCTGGTGATGCAGTGGTTAAGAGCTTGGCTGCTAACTAAAAGTTTGGTGGTTCAAATCCACCAGCTGCTCCTTGAAAACTCTGTGGGGCACTTCTACTCTGTCCCTTTCGGTCTCTTTGAGTCAGAAGTGACTGAGATGACAACAGGTTTTCCGTTACATGAGACAGAGGAGTCTCTGGGTAGTGCAATGGTTATGTGCCAGTTCAAACTGAGAGTTTGAACTCACCATGTAGTCCCTCCAAAGCAAGTCCTGGTAATCTGTTTCAAAAAGGACACTGTCGTGGAGACCTGCAGGACACAGTTCTACCCTGCAACCCACGGCATCACCGTAAGTTGGATTTGACACAACAGCTGGGTGGTCACATAAGACAGGCTTGAAACGGAGTTTCCAAAATGTTGCCATGAATGGAAAAGCATGGCAAGTATATCAGGTTCTCAGAGGTGCACTCTGTTGTTGGACTAGCTCACCAATTTTCCAGCACATTGCCGTCACTGGACATCCAGACTGTATCTATTCTTTTACGCTTGCAACCAGCTGAGTGTTGGACATCGTTGTCACCTACTCTGTGCACATGTTGCATTAATTACTTTGCATTATTTCCTAGACGTGGAATCACTGCTTCGGAGCACTGCCACCGTACTTAGGAGATGTACCATGTACAGCCCCATTTCAAGAAATAATTTGCTGTAAAGAATATGTGAATTTCTACATCCATCATCAGTAGCAAAGATTGGTGGCCCTTTCTCTTTTAAATTTAATTTTAAAATTACATATTTAACGTGAACAAAATTATATCCATAATGTTCAATAAGATGATAATGCCCCATGGCTGTCTAGTCAGTTGCAACTCACAGCAACCCTGTGCAACAGAGAAGAACTGCTCCATAGAGTTACCAAGGAGCGCTTGGTGGACTTGAACAGCCAGCCTTTTGATTAACCAAAGTGACCCTTAACCACTACGTGGGTCAGGGGTTAAGAGCACTTCTCCTAACTGAAAGGTTTAGGTTAGAACCTTGCAGGTCTTCCACAGGAGAAAGATGTGGGGTTCTGCTTCTACAAAGATTGGCAGCCTTGGAAACTCCATGCAGCAGTTACACTCTGATCTTTTGGGTCATTATGAGGTGGGGTCAAGTCAACAGCTGTGCGTTTGGATCCCCTGAGGGTACAAATGACTACGTGCTTGACTATCAACTCAAAAGCTGGGGATTCACTCTGATCAGGGGGCCTTCAGAAGAAAGGCCTGCTGATTTGCTTCTGAAAAGTTAAGCCACTGAAAACTTCAGGGAGCAGAAGGCCTCGCTGAGCCCAGTTACCCAGCACACTGTGAGTCAGAATCAGCTCACAGCCACTGAGTTGGTTGTGGTTTTCTACCAATTGTAATGTCACTCTTAAATCTGCGGCTAGCTGCAAAAGAAGCAAAGATGACGGAGAACGGCGTACACACCTGGGTGCCTGAGCACCCAGTGCAGAAAGGCCGGCTCCTCAGGTGCTGCGGATACCAGCCAGGCTGTTTCCCGGTCCTGGGCCTCCGCTGGCTGACCTGCAACACGGCCGCCGTGATCCCTGCTTCCAGTTCGCCTCAGGAAGTTTGTGTTTGTACTTGAGGGAGAGCAGAAAGGGAAGCAGAAGTGAAGAAGCACCTTGAACCCTACAGAACCATGTCCAACCCATTCAAGCCACCACTGGTCCGGTGACAGAGCCCGCGGCCTCCCAGCCGGCCTCCTTGACTCTGGTGTGGCACAGCGTGTGGCATGACGTTCGGCTCTGTGACTTCTAAAAACTAACACCAGTGCACAGCTAGGAACATTTTGGAGTGAAATAAAGGCCCAGATTCACAATTCTTTTCTCCTGTGCGCCTTGGTAAAAAAAAATTGTTATATCAAAAACATGACACCATGGCTGAGAATCAAATTCAGAGCAGAGATGTGTCATTTAATTTCTGCTGGGGTCCAGAAGAGAGGAGTCCTCTTAGCCCACAGAACAGCCCGTGACTAGGGAGGAATGTCGCAAGGTCTCTGGGCCAAACAAGACAAATGCGCTTTGTGAAGCTCATAGACCCGTGTCAGGTCTTCGTTTGCCCTGCCATTGAGGTCCAGATTGAAGGCCTCACTTGCAGCTCTCATTTTTTACACAACAGACAAGAATCTACAGCTGCTGCCCCTTCAAGTGGAGGGGGACTAGCGGTCCAAGTCTGGAGAGCTAGTCGGCCTGCCCTCCCTCAGGTTACAGAGCGTGCGACAGGCCACAAGGCACTCGTTAGCTGGACGGACAAGAGTGGATAAGCCAGACAGGTGGAGGCAGGAAGGAAGAAAAGAAGGGAAAGCCCAAGGAAAGAAGGAAGGAGGGAGGGAAGGAGGAAACAAAAGATGGAAAATGGAAGAAAGGAAGAGGAAGGAATAGAAGACAGGAAGAAAGAAGAGAAGAAGGGACCTAAGGGATTTATTTCCAAGAAAATTAACTAATAACTAAAGAGGCAAGCGATTACTCTCCCCAAGGTAAACCCTGACAGACAGATGCATGTTGTATGTGTATATGCCCATGTATTTATTTTGTTTATAAATTGCATATAGTAGATATATATATTCAGACTTAAATCTAATGGGTTTGTTACAATGAATCATAAGCCAAAAGAAAAAGCCCACTGCTGTCGAGTTGATTCTTATTCTTAGCGACATATAACCTAATCTCCATTGGGTAAAATCACCATGTTTACACAGATAAAAACATGGTACAATGAGCAATTTTCCTGTGCCTAGGCGTTGTCTGGGTAGATGGAGTGGATAATTATGTTTGAGTCTCTCTCTCCCACACCTAGCTGTTTGTTTTGCTTTAATTTTGCCTTAATTACCTAGAAAATTAAGAAGAAACCTGAGTCCCTAGGTTTCCAAATGATGTAGCTGGTGATATATATTCGGCATGGCTTATGTAGCTCAGGGTAGAGGGGTTTCCCTGGGCTTCCAAGGTTTAGCAGGGGTTCTCCTTGGATTGCACTTGACCACACATGTCCCCCTTCCACAGGGGGCCTACAGGCAAGGCCGGAACATGTTATGGATACACTTGGCTCACCGACAATGGAGCTCAGAGGAGCCCAGGAGTTCACAGTATACCCCATGGCATTGTTAGAAGGGATATCCCAGGAACTAGGGCCATGGGGACACAGCTCAGGGCCCTCTCTCTCCTCCAGGTCAGATACGGTTGGCAACGTCACCCTCTCCATCAGTGATGCACACCTACGTCACATTACCCCTGCTCTGAGAGCCGCATGCCCGTGTCGGCAGCAGCAGGAGCTGCAGTACGGAGCACTTTCTGTGAATGACGCAGACATGGGCTCACCAGCGTCGCCATTTCAGAATCCGAGTTAGCCACTAACTCACGAGCCTCTGTAAAGCCGAGGAGCCAGCGTCTGACCCCAGGATGCGTGCTGTCATCATGGCCCCCTCTTGCCTTTGCAAGTGACCAAAACCAAGATCACCCCAGGGTGGCTGGGCATCCCTTGTAACTACGCATGGCTACCATCGCTTCACCCCCACTGTCTCATTCCATTTAACTCTTGGGTCAACCCCGCAAGAACAATGTGACCATCCCCATTTACCACAAAGGAAAGCCTGGGCTCAGAGAGAGAAAACACTTTGCACAGAGTGTCATCTGGAGCATGCAATTCCCCCCATTTGTTTTCCAACTGCATGACAGACAGAGACCAGGTGAATTCTACAGCAAACTTGGGGAGACAAGACCTGAAAAAGAGCAGCAACTGTAGGTCCCAGGGGTGCCCCGTCACAACTGCTGATACAGTCATGTATCTGTGAGCCCTGAGGGTTGGGGGCACTTCCTACCACACAGGCCCCTCCAGGGCCAAATGCCCAGACTGGCCAACCAAGCCAACATAGAAGGTTAGGTAACCATCAAAGGGTGGCTTTCGCCTCTGCATAAGACCCCAGAAGGCCAGAGGCTTCTGCTGGAGGGGCGGGCTTTGTTCTTTGCATTGCAACAGGAGATGGGCCAGTTGTGACAGGGCCAGTTGTGATGGGCTCACCTAAAGAGCCCACCTGGGAGGAGCAGAAACCGGTTCGGTCTCAGCAAGCCTGTGGCAGCAAGCAATGTTTCACGTGTTCATGTCCTGGAAGAGAGAATAAAGTGTACGAAATCGGCCCGGCCCCACAGCCTCCACTATAACCTCCACGGTCACCATAGCCAACCCCCTAACAAGTGTCCTGAAATATCACAGGGGTGATGCCTTGCAGAGCCTCCCGTAACCCATGCAACACGATGACTTTTTCTTTTTCTTTTTGCAGCTTTCGAAAAATAGATAATTACTTCAGTTAATTTCAGCAAAACAGTTCAAACTCATCAGGGCTGAACAAGTATAATTTACGGCTCCTTTTGACTTATTGTTGTGACTAGATGTGGATTGATGATTAAAGTGGTAAACAGTAGCGTTTCTGTAAAATGGCTGACTCGGCTGCCAGCGCGTCAGGGGGGACACCTGCCCGCCGCCACTGTCACACTGCTCGGGGCTGTCAACAAAGAATGTAAGGATTTGACAAGGTGTTATCTGATTGTGTTTTTAAAAGCCACGATACATACATCTTTTAATGTGTCACTTTAAGCAGCCAGGAAATTTCTTTTATTAAAAAGTACAAAGGAAAAATGAATGCCTTGCATTTCCTTTTTTTCTCCCCCTCTCCCTCTCTTGGCTTATTTAATTTATTTTTTTTCCCCCTTTTTCTTCCAAGCTCTGCCCTTTTGCCGTCATTCAGTGGAATATATTTTGCTCCCTAGTCAAATTGGCTTTTATTTAAATGGTTGCCCAAAATAGCTCAGTACCATTAGGTCTATAAGAAGAAAGAACAGTGCGTCCCAGAGACGAGCTTAGCTTTGGACCTGGTGGGAATTAACCCGCTGTAACTGGAGACAACACACATATCCTCTGGTTGTCCAAGTCGTGAAAGTTAGCATGGGGGGTGCTTCCTCTAGAGTGTGGCTTCAGAGATGTCCCCCTGCTCGGCTTCCCAGTCCCCTGCCAACATCCATCCCTCTTCTCTAGGGTCACTTGTCTGCATCTTCCACCTCACCTGCCTTTTTCCTGCCTTGAGTCCCTCCCTTGCTGAGTCCTGTTCCAGAGAGCACTGAGCCCCTAAGAAAGGCTTGTCCCCTCTCTGAGCAATGTAGGGAACTGGGACAACAGCCAGCCAGTGAAAGGTCCCCAGCACATCCAAACAGAACTGTGGTACTCCATGGCTCCCTGTTGGATCAGGATTTGAAAGAGCCAGAGAAAGGCTTCTCTCCATCAGAACTGTTTGGCATGGGCCAGTGGTGGATTTGAATAGCAGAAGAGGAGGCGAGACAAGCACCAAGGTCCACTGAGAACGCTGAGTCCCTACTCCATCACCAGCTCCTGAGGGACCAAAAGCTAGAGAGCAGTGTGGCCAGATCCCTCATTTATTCATGGGGAAACTGAGGCCCAGAGCACACTGTTAGAAGGAGGAAGCCCAGGTGAGAACTCAGACGGACTGATCCACAGCCCGGCTTGGTTCGCCTTCATGTCCCCTCCCCTGGTGGCAGCGCCAGCCCTCACCCTGACAACCGTTTCTCAGCTGTGTCGGCTGCGCCCACCTGCACGCCGGTCTCCCTGGTCCTCTTCCTGAAGGAGCCAGCCTGCCGAGGGCAATGCTGAGCACACACGTGGCTCCTCGCTAGTGGAGCTGGAGGACCAGCGGGAGGGAGATTTCCAAGGGGTGGGAAAGCCTGTGGAGTGGGGGAAGGGAGGGACCTGGAATCCTTCACAGCCTGAGGTCCCCCTGGCTCATCTGAGCCAGGTGACCGTGAGCTCCTCCCTGGAAGGCAGACAGAGGAAGAAGTGGAGTATGGGACTAGGCAGGGCAGGCTGCTAACTAACCCCCAGTGAGGGAAGCATGGTCCCCAACACCAGAAGCCCAGAGTGTACCCTGTGTCTGTCCAGCAGGCTCCACTGGGCTCATGATGACCAGGGGCCTAACGACCTGATCAAAACACCTATTTCGTCTGTCACAGCATCCTGTGGTGAGTCACGCAGTTTGTAAGCAATTATGCAAAGAAGGAGGCAACCAGTGGGAAGTCCTCACCCACCCTGGGAGAGGGGACAATGGGACAAGGCAAGCAAGGTGGCTGACCTTCAGCCTGGCTCCCAGAGGCCAGACCACAGTCCTGTCTGCCACCCCAGAGACCAGCCTAGAAAAGGCTCATACCTGAGCCCTGCTGCTGTGCAGGGACCCAACAGAAGGAGCGCGTTCCAGGTGAGCATGGAGGTGTGGCAAGAAGCGTGGCTGCAGCCAGGTGTGGGCAGGTACGGGGAGACCGGGCACGGGGCCATTCAGTGCTGCTGGGCCAGTGACAGCCATCGGGAGATGTCAGTCTGGGGCCAGTGGTCCTCAGGGTAGAGTGCCTGATGACTGCCACTCCTGGGAAATACTGGCACCACTGACAACGCTGGAGGAGGACGCTGCCTGGCAAATAAACAGCTTGTCAGGCTGAGGAGGAGATCAGGAGTTGGGGACGTGAGGCAGAATCTGGGAGCTGGCAAACAGTTGGCAATATCTAAGTCTAGCTTACCTTTGATTCTTCTCAGTGTCTATGAAGTTCTACTTTGAAATGTTTCCTCTGTCCACAAATTCACCCCTTCCAAATGCTCTAAAGCCTTGCCAGGTGGAGAGACCCAATGCCTCAAAACCTAGGCCGACTGAGTCACTGCCAGCTGGAGAGATGGCCATCCCTGGCACCAACAGCCCGTCTTCCTTCTTAAAGTCCACGTTCCTGGCAGGTAGGGGAATCAAGAACAACAGAACTTCTTTGCCTGAAACCTTGCCAGGCAGGCTCAGCGCCAAGGCAGGCCTTGCCAAAGACGAAAAGGGTTTCACTTTGCCAGGGGGCCACAACTCAGTTTGTCCTGCCTGCCTGGCTGTCTTTCTAGGAAACACTTCATTTCAGAACACAGAAGCCTTTGATGAGTGATGGTGGCTTTGGGACACTGGCCAGAGGGTGACCTTTCTGCAATACGTCCATGAGAGCTCAGAAGGTATGGGGAGTCTTCCCCAAACTCCTCCCAACTGGAAAATCATACAACTCAACCACAGGGCAGCAAAGGACCACTTAGTCATGGCTCACAGGGGATCTGCCAAAGTCTCTCTCATGACAGGTTTTCCTTTCTCTCTACCAGGGGAGCCCAGGGGGCCCTCCCTGGTAAGGAGAAGCCAAGTCTCATGAAAGTGGCATTACTCCAAGCACCAACCAAAAAAAAAAAAAAAACAAAAAACCAAGCCTGTTGTCGTTGAGAATTTCTGACTCATAGAGACCCTACAGGATTGCTTCACAGAGCTTCCAAGGAGCACCCAGTGGATTCAAACTGCCAGCCTTCTGGTCAGCAGCTATAGCACTTAGCTCCTACGCCATCTGGTGAGACCCCAGAAAAGCCAAGATTGACTTGGAATAGGATCTGATACCAACAAACAGAAAACTAGCCCAGCAGTTGAGAAAGGATAAGGGTCAAAGGAAGAGAAGGAAGCCAGAGGAGAAGAGGGAGGAGCCGTTGGTGCATCTGGGGAGCACTCAGCTAGCTGCCCTCGATGGAGCAGCAGGCGCAGGTATTCTGACCGGGTTTACGCTGCAAGGCTTTCACCCGGCGTCTTCTCTGCTCTGCCGCGCTGTGGTTATAAATACTTGCTAGCATCTGCTGGAGAAGCTCTTTCCACAGCCCCAGGTTTGACGAAGCGTTCTGCCCCAGATACGTGGTACAGGGTGCTGAAGCTGAGCCTCGCTCTGAATGGTAGGAATGTGAGAAAGCGGAGCAAGTAATAAAAGCACTTCAAGCCTCATACCTGTTTATTTCACACTTTCTTTAATATCCCAATTATTCATGTAACACCTAACTGAGAAAGGTGTTAGAGCCAGCGATCACTTAGAAGAATCGGCTCAACATTAGCACAATGGATGTGTTCGTCCCCAGATCGTTCGTCGGTGTCTATGACCATGAACTTGCTGGCAAATGGGGGGTAAAGTTGATTTAATATCTAGGTTTAGGAAGGAAAAAAAAAAAAAACCACAGAAGATATTTGTGATTATGAGACATTTGCTTTTCATTTCCACAGCCAGTTAGGACTCACAAACATGAAAATCCATTACGGAATGGTGTGTAAAGTGTGACCGCGTCTTGTTCAGTCAATTAACGAGCTGAACCTGAGAACGCTGCTTATCTGATCAACTGCATCTTTGCTATGACAAAAGGAAAACAGAGAGGAAAAAAGATGGGGTTGGGGTCCAAAGAGGCCTCCACTTGACATCGAGACACCTACCTGCCTGAGCCGTTTGTATTTGGAGTCCTGAAAATGGGCCCAGTGAAAGAATATGATCAAAGAAGTGGTCAGAAAAGAGGAATGGGAGAGTCCCATCGCTCTCCAGGTTTTAGGCACCTCCAACTTGAACGGGCTATCCAAGTTCGACCACAGGGCAAGCTCTCTGTGTCCCTTGACATCGTCATGCAGTGCCAATGGTTCATTTATCCCCCAAACAGATGCTATTTTTGCTTTGAAAGAATTTGATGCACTGTGACTTGTGCATGGAAATTATCCTGCACATCTGTATTCTGATTATGATATTTAGTGCAAGGGTCATGAATAATAATATTGCTAAATATGCTTATTGCTATCTATAAATAAAGGTTATCACACTAGAGAAGGTTTTGTTTCAGAGTGGCAGAACAAGGCAGGTTAGTTGCAAGACAATAGAGCTTTAATTTTCATATGAAAATAAATACTTTAATTTATAAATATTCAAATTATTTCCAAAGTGTGGGAGAAACGCATTAATACCTGCTCAGCAAGTGAGCAGGAAGCTTTATGAACCAAGTCGGGTAAGTTTTCCAAGGCCACCTTGTTAATATTGATAACTAATTCTGAAGAAATGTGTTTCTCTCGTGTCACATTTTAATAAAACTGCAGTTTGTGACTGAAAGCCCAACATATCCCCTTGTCTCTCCTCAAGTTGCTCCAGCAACAAGCCATCAAAGCTGGCTGTCACTCAGAGGGAAAGACTCTGCCGGACGATGGGTTAGAGTGACTGGGAACAGGCACAGGAGAATAGGAAGCAGCACTTTGTGACATTAGCTCTGCCACCTCTAATGTGATCACTGCCTTGGCAAAAGAAACGTCCACTGAGCCTGAGCTTCTACTGGTGTCTGCCTCTGGTCTAGATTCTCTTCCACCAAGTGGGTAGGTGGTATTTGACTTTGCCTCTCCCCACAAGATTGCCGGGCACTCTCAGCACCGGTCCAGGTGCCTAGGAAGCAGACTCAGCTGTGCCGGGCTTTCCCGTTGGTGTGCATCTGGCAGTTGCATAGGGTAGTGTGACTCAGAATATTCTCTGCCCACAGGGACCCGCTTGCCATCTGTCACGACTTGCTACCTGAGAAGGTTATCATTCATTCCTCCCACACAGCCACTCTTTATGTAAACAGCAAAAAAAAAAAACACCACTCTAGACATCAAACTGGCTTGTCTGAACATACTGGCTGACTAAGAACCACACACACACACACACACACACACACAAATACTAGAACTGAAATGGTCTTCTGAGGCACCAAAGTCCAAGCCCCTCAGTCCGCAGCTGGGGAAACTGACCACGGAAAGAACAAGGGGCTTTGCTAGGTAATTAGTAAGATGAGGCTTAGACCCCAGTCTTCTGAACAATGTTTACGTTCCTTCGGGGCTGCGATCTCCAGTAGTAATAAAAATAATCAGCTGCCATTTAGTCAACTCCAACTAAGGGTAACCCCACGTAGGCCCCATGAGACTTTGCCCTATAGGATTTTCAGTAGCTGATTTCCCAGAATCAGATCATTAGACCTTTCTCTGAAAATGCCTCTAAGTGAGCTCCAGTCTTTCAGGTAGCAGCAGAGCGTGCTAACCATCCACACCACCCAAAGACTCACCAGCAGAAATAGACATGCCAACCTGTCTCCCCAAAACCAAAGGCAAAGCAAAAATTCTGAAGGCTGAAGAAGCCCAACTGAAAAGCATCTTTAGTCAGACAAAGATTACCCGCTCTCTGCAATTCAGGACATGGGGCTCAAAGAGCTGCGGAAAGTAAGGCCACGGGGGGGCCCCACTTGATTTCTAGACCATCATCAAGTTCATGGCAGGAGGAGAAAATCTCACTCTGGTATCCACTGAGGATGTCAAGGACCGCAGAGGCTGTGAAGAAGCCCTGCAATGCTGGTGTGGCCAGTCAGCACCTTGACCAGGCCTGATAAAGAGAAGGAGCTGAGTTGACGCTTCCCAACCATCATGTCTTGGGAGTTACCAGCAAGAGGGAGTCATCTTGATGGAATCCAGTTGACTTGGTTTTAGTATCATAATCGTTCTTACCATCTTAAAAAAAAAAAAAAAAAGATCCTTCGTAGCAGATGCTGATAATGCCCCACCCGACTTCCCTTCCACACTGTGCATACCAAAGGCTACTTGGAGGGCACACCTGAGAAGTTCTGTCGGAAGATGACCACCTGGACCTCGAGGCATTCTCAGTCCACATGCAAGGCAGGCTGCAGGTGTTGGAGAGTTACTGGCTCTAGAAGCAACCCTCAACTAACGATACGGAGCGAGTAGGCGGTCACGTACTCCAGTTTCCTAGTTCTTTGACTGGGGCAATTCAGAGGCATATTCCATACCGTTTCCCAGCATCCCCCAGTGGTACTGTGCTCCAACTGCCCGTGACGGTGACTGGCTTACGGCCGGTATCAGCGCCTGTTGGCTTCCTAGACCGCGGTCGGCAGTCTGAATCTACCATCTTCTCCTTGGAAGTTCGACTATGACGAGCCAGAATCAACACTATGGCACAAAGCAACAGCCTTCTCCCCAGGCTCTTCTAAAGAGTGTCACAACCTCTTTAGCAGTACAAACACCGTGACTACAACCAGTTCTCTTGCAGTTGGATTTCTGGGCCAGGATGTGAACAACTAAAACACAACCTTGTTAATATGTTCAGGGGGTGAACTCTCCACATTACATGGCTGAATGTCAACAGCCGTACCGACAGTAAGGGATGTGACAGTCCGTCTGTTGGAGGGAGCTGCTCGGGATGTTCCGACAGGACTTAGCTAGGGCAGTGGGACAACCACGCCTGCTACCCCAGGAATCACAGCTGACTGGAGCACCTGGAGAGGTTCACAACGAGGGGTGGGGAACGTGCCTGCCATAGTTAAGAGGCTTGGAGAAGGGGAGAGTAGAGCCGGATGATCATGATTTAGTTGGCAAAATGCATCCCATCATTTGTTATTTACTATCAAAGTTGTTTAAACCCTTCTGAGAATAGATCTAACATCAGCATGCTTTGAAGGTTTGATATGTCTTGTAATCCATAGATTATTGAAGTTAATTTCTCTGCTGAGATCCCGCTATCAGTGAAATTACATGCACACTCAATTTTTTTTGAAAGAAAGATTTTTAATTGGCTTTCTGCTATGCTTCAGTCCAGAGAAGTAGCAGAGGTGGAAATGGTTGGCTGAGGATCCAGAAGGAAAACGGTACCCGAACCCCTTCAAACATCTTCTCCTGGCATGTGTGGACAGAAACCTGTTATTTGCATACAGTGTGCCCTGCATTCATTCAGAAATCTTCTTTGGTTGTCCTGAGAGTCCTTCATAGGGTAAGATAAAGTAGGCAATAACAATGTACTGATTTATATCATTGTGAATCCTTTTTCCATACTTTAAATTAATTTTAATTGAATTTCATCCTCTTGACTTTCATTTACTTTTAAATGAGTTTCAGTTGCAGAGCTAGAATGCAACTGATTCCAGCAGTTGACAAGTTTTAGTGTTTTGATCATAGATCATTCACTAATTTTGACAGAAGTTTCTTGGACTACAATAAACCAAACCCACTGCTTCTGAGTTGATACCAACCCATAGCTAACCTGTAGGACAGAGTAGGATTGTCCCCTAGGATTTCTGAGGCTGTCAATCTTTAGGGAAGCCAACTGCCACATCTCTCTTCTGCAGAGCAGCTCATGGGTTTAAATTGCTGACCTTTGGCTTAGCAGCTGAGGGCTGAAGCACTGTGCCACCAGCCTCCTTCAACTATCATAATCCACTGCCATTGAGTCAATCCTGACTCATTGTGACCCTACAGGATTGTGTGGAACTGCCTCATAGAGTTCCCAAGATGGATTTGAACTGCCAAACTTTTGGTTAGGAGGTGTAGTTCTTAACCACTAGACCACCAGAGTTTCCTGAATTATAACACAGCGTATCAAATACTGTACAATACTCTTGGTCCTCTTTGTCTTCACAGTGTTTTACAGGTAGACAAAAAGCAGGCTAGCTGCATTAAAAATGTAATTAATTTCCAGACGGTACAATTGCCTCAAGAGGTGATAGCAAATAATTTACCAGTTTATGACCATCCTCTAGAAGTTGGCTAGCCAGGAGAGTCCCTTCAAAAATGATATTCAATTGGAAATGATATCAAGGGCCAGGAGGAAGGGAGGATGGGACCTAGGAAGGAGGGAAACTACATGCCTTTCTAGGTTGGCTTCCTGAGGTGTTTTCTGTTGGCTACTTCTCCAGCAACGGGGCTTGCCCTGCCCCGCTCCACCTTCCACTGGAGTTCTTCCCCAGAAGGCTGACTCCAGGGAGCTGATCTGGGGAGGGCTGTCACGACTGTGCTCACTCCCTGGAAGGTGGAGACATGGCATGGACTAAGTATAAGCTCCAGGAAGACAGGGAGATCTTTCTTTTTAGGGAGAAAGGAGGCTAAGGGCTCTGTATTGTCGACTGATAGATTCCAAGCACTCAGAACAGTGCATGACACACAGCAGGAGCTCAGCGCATACTCCTTGAATGAATGAATGTTTCTAAAGCCCAAGTAGTTTCTGTTACAGTATGAGAAATGCTGAAGTGAAGACTTTCCATGTCAGGGGGCCATGCGGTGCCAACTGTGAGAAGATAGTCCAAGCCATCAAGTGGAAGAAGATGTGTGCTGTCCAGAGTTAGCTATGAAAAGTTTGCTGGAAGACATGAAGCCTGAGTCATGGGTAGGTAGTGAGGAGGGGAGGGCATGCCAAGTGGATTGCCCTCAGAGGGAGGGAGGGGACACAGAACTGAAGATAACAGGAGAGTGTGCAGGTGGCAGACGGGAGCCTGGGCAGCTTGGAGCAGATGAGCGTATCTTTGGCTTGGTTCAAATGTCAATTCTAGATAGTAAAAAGGCTATGTAATATCAATGACTCATGCCACCCCTGCCGTGAGTCAATGGACAGTCTCTAAGAGTAACTCAAGGTGGAATGTCTCCAAGGTTCAGACTTCAGAAATTATGACAAATCAGGGCATCAGAGCTCACCTTTAATTTTAATCTACTGTAGTAGATTATGTGTTGCTGTGACCAGAAAGTATGACACAGTATTTCAAATACCACTGGGGTCACTTATGGTGGACAGGTTTCAGTAGAACTTCCAGACTAATTCAAACTAGGAAAAATGACCCAGTGATCTACTACTGAAAAAAAAAAGGTCAGTAAAAACACTATGAATCGCAATAGAACATTATCTGATGTAGTGGTGGAAGATGAGGCCCTCAGGTTGGAAGGGACACAAAGCACAACAGGGGAAGAGCTGCTTCCTCAAAGTAGAGTCAACCTTAATGACATGAATGGAGTCAAGCTTTCAGCACTTTGATTTGCTGATGTGGCATGACTCAAAACGAGAAGACGCAGCTGCATATGCGTTAATAACTGGAATGTGGACTTTACAAAGTATGAATCTAGGAAAACCGGAAGCCACCAAAAATGAAATAAAATGCATAGAGATAAATACCCAAAGCATTACTGAGCGAAAACGGACTGGTATTGGACATTTTGAATCAGTCAACAGTCTGGTCTACTATGCCAGTAATGAAAAAATGAAAAGGAATGGCATCTCACTCAACATCAAAAAGAATTATTTCAAGACCTATCCTGAAGTACAGTGTTGTCAGTGATAGGATAACAGCAATATCCTCACAGAGAATATCAGTTACTACCACTATTGTTCAAAACCAGTAATGCCAATGATGAAATTAAGGATTTTTACAAATTTCTGCAGTCTGAAATTGATGAAACATGCAATCAAAATGCCTTCATAGTTACTGGTGATCAGAATGTGTAAGCTGGAAACAAAGAAGGAACAGTAGATGGGGAATATGGCCTTAGTGACATCAGCAATACCAAAAATCATATAGTAGAACTGTGCAAGACCAACAGCACGAACAGCAACTACACCCGTGAACCTCATCAGATGGAATACACAGGCATCACATTAACTACATCTGCAGAAAAGCCGAGAGAAAAGCTCGGTATCACCAGTCAGAACAAGGCCGTAGCCCTACTATGGAACAGACCGTCAACTGCTCACATACAAATTCCAGTTGAAGCTGAAGAAAATTAAAACACGTCCACAAGAGCCAAAGCACAACTTTGAATATATCCCACCGGAATTTAGAGACCATTTCAAGAGTATATTTGATGCATTGAAAACAAAAGACTGAAGACCAGATGCGTTGGAGAATGCCGTCAAAGACATCTTAAATAAAGAAAGCAAAAGATCATTAGAAAAGACAGGGAAAAAAGGAACGATCTAAGCAGGTATCAGATGAGACTGTGGAATTTGCTTCCAGACATACAGTAGCTAAAGCGAGAGACAGAAACGGTTACTGGAAAGAGCTGAACAGAGGATTTCAAAGGATGGCTCAAGAAGAAAAAGCCAAGTATTACAATAAAATGTGTAAAGACTTGGTGTTAAAAAATCAAAAGGGAAGAACATCTCGGACATTTCTTAAGCTGAAAAAAACTGAAGAAAAAATTCAAGCCTTGAGTTGCAATACTGAAGGATTTGCAATAAGCCTCAGAAGAAGATGGAATACACAGAGTCTCTGCACCGAAAAGAATGGGTGACCATCCGACCAATTCAGGAGGTAGCATGATCGAAAACTCACAGGACTGAGGGAGAAATTAGTCGGCAGTTCCACTGCATCATAAGGAGAGAATCTGCAGTGACAGGGCCACAGGGAAGCCACATCCCCCATGACACCTGGACTAAATACAGGCCACCTTCACCAACAGCTTTATTATCACTGATATGTCACTCGCCTGCTGCCAGGAGATTTGAGAGGATAAGTAACACAGAAGCTAAAAGGCGTCATCTGCCTGAGTCCCACAAGGAAAAGAATGAGGAGGCCCCTCCACTCACTAGTGACCACTGCCACTGGGGCTCTGGACAGGAGCACAGCCTAGGGCACAGCCTGGGGCTCAGCCCTGTTCGGATCCCAACTCTGCAAGGAAGCGTCTACTTCCTCCAGGCTGCTTTCCAGTGCTGAGGCCCGTCACATGGATTGAGTTGCACACCAGGTCCTGCACGTGCAGACACACCCAAGACCATACTCCCTTCCAGGTGCAGAGAAAGCCCTCTTCAAAAGAAGGGGCAGCACACACCTGTCCCCCTACCAATAGCCTCTGCTGGCCTCCAGGACCTGAGGCCCCTCCCTGGGGAGACCCTAGGTAGGGCTCCTGTGCCATCTCTCCGCTGGCCCGGGGGGAGCCAAAGACCTGGGCCCCTCCTCCCCGTAACAGCCGCAGATGGCTCTGACTGGCCTGGACACTTCACTTCTGGGGCTCCCCAACTTTCACCATAGAAATGCCACTCCATGGCTAGGGACATCTCCTGACAGATCTGGTGGTTATCACTGCCACCAAAGCCCTCGGGTGCCACATGGCTCTATCTCCTTGGAATGCAGATAGGATACTTGAGGCCTAGCAAGGGTTCGAGATACACCCAAGGTCATCCGGTGCGTTAGTCAGAGCACCCAGGACATCAGCCTCTGTAACTCCAGAAGCTGCAGAATGTGGTGGAATTGTGTTCAGTGGTCTTTCGAGCAGCAGAACCTGCTCTCCAGCTCCCCTCCTGTAGCTTCTCCCTAGGTTCCTCCCTTTTCATTGGTGGAGACTGTCCATTGTACCTCTCTGCCTCTTCTGCCTGGGCAGTCAGAATCCACTGTTTGCTGAATCCTTGACTTCACAGATCAAAGTTTCTGGAGTTGATGCTGAGTTTTTGCTGCCACAGACACAGCTCAGAGCTGCCTCTTCCCTGGTGAAACTGGATCGTGAGCCCTGGTCATGGATTGAGTGTGTTCCCTAAAAATCTGTGCAATTTGGCTGTGCCATAATTCCTGGTATTGTGTGATGCCGCTCCGTGTTGGAAATCCTGCCTGTGTGACATTAACGAGGGTGGGTGGACGGCAGTTGTGTTGGCAGAGCCAAAGTTTAAGTTTGTTTTGTGTCTTGAGGCTATCTCTTGAGATACAAAGGAAAAAATCTGGCAGAGAGAATTGGGAACCTCACACCTAGCACTGGGAGAGAAGCATGTCCTTCAGACCTGAAGTTTCTGAGCCAAGACGGTCCCCGACCAAAGACTGATACAACACAAGGACTTTCCTCCTGAGTCAACAGAGGGAAAGCCTTCTCCCTGAATGTGGCCTTGTAACCCAGTCTTCTGTGCAGTAATAAACTTTCCTCTTTTAAAGCCATCCACCATGTGATACTTCTGTTAGAGCAGCACTAGCTGACAGCAACAGCCCTCAGCAGCTTGTCCGTCTGGGGAAAGGCCTCTCTCAGTGAAAAATCCCACAGGGAGACCTGCCGACACCCGACTGCTTTGGGTTTTTGGCACTTGTCCCTCGATATAACTTCTTTATTTCTTTGCTACCCGGCTTCTAGTCACACACACACACACACACACACACACACACACAAAGAAAAAAAAATTGCTGTTCAGTTGATTCTGCCTTACAGTGACCATGTAGGACAGAGTAGAACAATCCCAAAGGGTTCCCAAGGAGGAACTGATGGATTCAAAGTGCCCAACTCTTGGCTAGCAGCCAGGATCCTAACCACTGTGCCACCAGAACTCCTACTGGTCACAAGAGTTCCCCCAAATTCTCCAAAGAGACACTGTCATCCTCTCCGTTGGTCTTGGCCTTTTTAGTCCCCTGCAGGAGCTGTCTCTGATTCTCCAAGAAAAACTTCATCTTTGACAACTGTTGATAGCTAGTGAAGCCTTAGGGGTGGCATAAGTGCTTCTAGCAGGGATGGCACACTCACGGTGCCCACAGGCCGGGCAAAGCTTGCCTCAAGAGATGGCGATGGCGTCCTTGTCCTGAGGAGCTAGTCTCACCGGCCCGCTGGTTTACAGAAGGTCTGCTTCTCCAAGCTCAAGTTCACACCTTGATTTCGGAAGTTATAAAGCAAGCTGTTAATGTTCATAATTCCAGAAGCTAACATCAAATTCTTCTGGGAGATCCGTTTATAGTGTAAATGATGACTGATGGGCTCACAGAGGTCCCAGAGAATACTGGGCCTGCCTGCAGCCCTGGCAGTCTGCTTCCTACGGGCACAGTCTCTGCCCCGTCTGATATGCAGAGAACTATTATGGCACCCGGAAACCCTGGTGGTGTAGTGGTTAGGTGCTATGGCTGCTAACCAAAAGATCAACAAGCTGCTAACCAAATCCACCAGGCAGTCTTTGGAAAGTCCTGAGGGTAGTTCTTCTCTGTCTATAGGGTTGCTATGAGTTGGCAGTGGGTTTGGTTTTGGTTTTAGTTGTTACACGTGGAAAGCCTGGTGGCATAGTGGTTAAGCACTACAGCTGGTAACCAAAAGGTGGACAATTCAGATCCACCAGCAGTCTTTAGAAACTCTCTGGGGCAGCCCTACCATGTCCTCCTGGATTGCTGTGAGTTGTAATTGACTCAGCTTTAACGGGTTGGGTTCTGGTTGCCATTATACAGGAAGGCACCCTGACAGTGCAGTGGTTAAGAACTCAGCTGCTAACTGAAAGGTCAACAGTGTGAGTTCACCAGCTGCTCCTCGGCAATCCCGTGAGGTGGTTCTGCTCTGCCTTACAGGGCCACTATGAATTGGAATCCATTTGAGGACAACAGATTTGGTTTGGGGGCTATGACACAGGGAAGGGGTCTTTGGGTGGCACTATGGTTAAGCACCGGGCTACTAGCAGAAAGACTGGTGGTTCAAATCCACCCAGAGATGGCATAGAAGAAACGCCTGGTGAACTGCCGCCCCAAGATCACAGCTATTAAAAACCCTGTGGAGCACAGTTCTGCCCTGCACTCACAGGGTCACTGTGAGGCACGGCTGACCCAGCAGCGATGGTCCACAGCACAGAGCTCCAGGGAGGACATCTCTGGTGGTCACACGGCAGAGAGGGCTGAAAAGCGGACCGAGCTGCTAGGAGCCGGGGCTGCGCTGAGCACAGTGGGACTGTATGTGTGCAGGAGTTTCTGAGGAAGAGGGGAAGGCCGCAGGGCCTCGTCTGGGCCTGGGATGAACTGGGATTTCCTGGAGCCCCGTGGTTTTTGCAGCTCCCCACAGGGTCAGAGTGACACCAAGACGGAGGGCTTTGATGATGACAGCCTCCAATGAGAAGCACCAGCCGGCTGGGTTCCCCACGCTCTCATTCCACCTGCTCTTCCTTTAGAGGAATGGGTGAGGGGTCTGCTTCTTCACCCTGCCCCATAGGCTTCAGGTGCACACACGAGCTACACCCCACAAACAGTGGCCCTGCTCCTGCATAGGTGGACCCCACTAGTCGGTGCCTCCAGCTGCACACACATGGGAGTCAGACTCGTGACGACAGCCCCGGGAAGACAGCGTTCATGAGGACAGGAGGTGCGTCCTAGTGACTTCCTGCAGAGACTCTGTGTCTCTTGGAGCTGGCCCTTTCCTGCAGTTCAAACTCAGCGCAAGGCAGATCTCCCGTCAGATGTGGGGGCGGTGGCAGCAGCCTTTCCTTGGCCTGTGGCTCTTGGTGGCCTGTGTTGAATGTTGGCCACCAGGGGTGCTAGACTGCATCCTCAACCCCGAGGCTGCTGGTTAAAAGTGAGGCCCCCTGAGGGCCGGACAGGAAGAGACACGGAATGGGAAGGGAGAACTTCAGCACAGGGTGAGGAACGGAGGGGTCTTGGGAAGGAGTCGGTGTCAGACGCATCCCTGGCATCCTCTCGATTCTGACCAGTTGCCTTTGGAATTGTGACTTGAGATCACCAAGCAAGTCAAGAAGCCACAAAACCTTTTCACACCAGGCTTTTAACAAGAGAGAACCTGCCAATGGAAAGAAGAGAAGAGGCTCCCTTCATGGCTAGGATGGGTCCAGCGCTGGTGGGGTAGGCACTGCAAAGACAACCTCAACACACAGCAGGAGTGTGTAACGGGGTGTCTCACTCCAGTGGGGTCTGAGGCATGAAGGACTCAACATAGCTCCTAGGAGGCTTCATCCCAATCTGTTCACACCATCGCACAGTTATCCACACTACTCAGTGTGTCCCTTTGGGATTTGGGAAAAGAAAAGGATCACACCAATGGCTGTCCTTGTGACGCCTACCCATACACATGCCCTCTGTTGGTCTCCCCCCACCCCAACTCTGGCCTGGTCCATTGACTTGCTTTGGCCCAAAGCCAATATTATCTAGAAGAAACTACTTGCATGTTGCCATTTGCGTGCTCGGACTCTGGCCTCTGCCATGAGAACAAGCCCGGGGTGTCTGCTGGAGGCTGAGAAGCCACACGGACTAGGACTGAGTAACTCCAGCCAAGGCCATACTAGACCAGCCAGCCCCCAGTCAACCTGCCAGCTGGCCACAGAGGCATGACAAGTCCAGCTAAGGTCAGCTGAGCCCAGCCTGGAGCAGCAGAACCACTCGGTTGACCCAAAGACTGGTGAAAAAACATAAACGGTTATCGCTTAAACAACCATGTTTAAACAACCAAGTTTGGGGGTGCTTTATTACACAGCAATAGCTAACTGCTGCAGCTAGAGCAGAAAGAACACATTTGCCAGTTACGTGATCAGAAGCAGGTCTTGTCTTCTGCTCGTCGTAGCACTGTAAACCCTTGTATGCTCCAAGGATGGAACTTAGCCAGTGATTTTTTGGAATCCCAGTGGCTCATACCTAATGACACAGTAGCCATAACAACATGCTCAAACACACCAACAACTGTGAGGACGGCACAGAAGGCAGCCGCATTTCCTGCTGTTGGAGGTAAGTCACCATGAGTGGGGTCCAACTCCTGGCAGCTACCGGCGACACCAACCGTGATCACGAACTATCAGACCAAGCGCTAAACTCGTAGTCACGTGAGGTAGGTACTGTTGTTCCCATGAGCTCAGTGAAACTCAGCAACCTCCCCAAGGTCACACAGCTACAAGTGGCAAAACTGGAACACAAACCCATTTCTAGTCGATGCCAATGCTTGCATTCGCAAACGTCACACTGAGGCATGGATGAGCCTGTCCAGGGTCCTGATTAACCTCCAGACTAATTACCAGGACCTAAGGAGTGATAGAAACGGAGTTGCATTTCTGTAATTATCTCCTGAGTAAAGCTATCTGACTCTCACACCTCAAGCGAGCAGTGTGGTCCCTAAGCCACCGTTTCTGCACTAACAGACAGACAGCTTCCCAGCCAGGCTGTGTGTTGAAAGGCCCAAACCGCCAGTTGCTCAGGGGAGGCACCGCAGTGCTCTGCAGAACCCGGGAAACCTCAGCGTATCTATGGTGTTGGCAGTGCCCGATGAGCAAGGTTTTCCGTCGTGCCGTATAATCCATCCCGTTCCTGTCACGGCGGTCAGCCGGACAACCAAGACGGGGCCTGAGCTGTGTTCTCAGCACTCAGGTGGGGCCACGAGGCAGCCGATGAGGAGCCCTGGGAAGCAGGAATTTTAATAGGAAGATCTGAAAACGTTTTCGTCTCCAAGGCAGGGGTTTGCCTTGGATTCAGATGCCCCAGGTCCCCAGGTGTGGCCCCTTCCTGATACTGAAATGGGTCTTGGGTAAACTACTCCTTCCTTCCGGGAGCCGCGTCACATTCAGGGAATCGTCCTCTTCAAGGAAGAGAAGAAATTCCTTCAAGTGCTTCAGTGTCCAAAATACCAGGTCACTAGACAGATGGTGAGTCCCTGGGTGGTGCAAATAGTTAAGTACTTGAGCACTAACTGAAAGGTTGGCAGTTCGAACCCAGACAGAGGTGCCTTGGAAGAAAGACCCAGCAATCTGGATCTGAAAAATCGGTCACTGAAAATCCTGCAGAGCACCAGTCTGCCCTGACACACACCATGTTGCTATGAGCCCAGATCAGTTCCACGGCAGCCAAGCTGGTTTTATTTTTATTTCATTTAGGCCGGATGAACGTTACATCTGAAACCATTGCATCTGAATCCTCCAGCTTCCCTCCAGAATCTCCTTTAGATTCTATTTCTGAACTTTAAAACAACAATTTTGTTTAGAGAGTTGATTTATTCCCAAGTAAATAGGATGCAGTGTGGGTGAAGCACAAGGAACCAGGAGTCAGGGGCTGGGTTTATCCGCACAAAAGCCGCACTGTTGCCGACAGCGGACGCTCTCCCGTCCCTGTACCTTTCAAAACTAATATGTAACCGTATCTGTTTTAAAAGAGTGATTCATTTTCCTCCCATCGCCTGCGAAACTCTCTTCATCCCCACCACAGGAAACTTGAGTCTGATTTTAATGGGCTTCAATTGGAATGTGGCCTTTGAAAAGTAGTGCATTTGAAAAGATGGAACATTAAATTTTGTAATGATGTAAAACATCTTCAATTTTTGACAGGACAATGGTGCTTATTGTACTTTATGGGTCCGCTGGCGATTCAAAGGTCACTTTGTATATGACTTCACAGACAGGGGCAGCACTGAATGAAAATTAGGTTACATGTGATCAGCTTTATTATTAATCAGACGAAAATGGATTTTTAACATTTTTCTAATGAGCAACAGAGAAGGAGGAAAATATCACGAATAAAAACTAGAGAAGAAGGAGAACTACCATGGCTACAAACGCACCGTGCTGTATCTCAAATCATGCCTTAAATCTGAAATACTTAAATACTTTCTCAAGGAATAAAATGCAGCTGCATATTTTGGTGCCATAAATACCCAGGAAACTGCTGGAATACCTCCTTTAATTTACCGTCTCTGTCTTTTGTTTATAACTAGCTAATGAACTGGTTTCTCTGCACAGTATATAACCACAGCCCCCAGAACACCAGGCTGGGGAAGGTTGTGTCACGCTTTCCATGATAAATCCTGTTTTTCAGGGGTTTATAACTCAGTTGTAAATATGTAATTCAGGCTAAAACTTGGCGTCCAAGGCCTCAACCAAGAAGCAAATTTACGCTATAATCTCCAGCCTGCCCTCGTCTAATTTTTTAAGCTTTTCTTTGTGTAATATTTTGCTATTGAGGACACAGACCATTGAAATGAAGGAGCATACATAAATAAATAAAAATTGAAGAGTTGGGTGATTTTTTTTCCATTTCATATTAAAAATCCAAAGGCTATTTTTCAAGATATTCTCTGTGAAGTATATCGAGATATTTATGAAATAAATAGACTTCAAATCCAAAACAGATATAAAAAAAAAATACAGCCACAGTAGCCTATTTAAAGTGCAGCCTTGACGACTATGCAATTGGAGAAACTGAGATAAGGGAGCTCAGGCCTAGGAGGACTTCCCTGAGGCCCTCAACCCTCCAGACAGGGCCCAGAACTCACACTTGGCCAGTCACTGCAAAAGATGGCTAAGTTACTTAGTCTGGGGCAAGAAACCCTGCCATGTGCCAGGTAGCTCTGTGTGAAGGAAAGCTCACAGGCTTCAGACACACGGTTCCCCAGAGTGCAGCCAGCCCCTGAGAATGCCCATGATGGGTCCTAGAGGGAGGCGAGGAGTGAGGCGACAACGGTTTGGTACGGTGAGTCCTCACTACTAAAACACAGCCTAGTTCTCTAACCCATAGCATCAGATAGGAAAACACTTGTGTAGGAACACAAGATGCTGCCTTCGGAGGGGAGAGAGAAACCTACCCACAATTAGCAGACATCAGGGCCAGGGGAGGAGACATGGCACAGGGAGGAGATGAGCCAAGCCTGAGATAGTGATAGAGAAAGAGGAATCAGAGGAAGACAGGGGGAAGAGATGGAGGGGCTAACGGAGGCTGCGGCCAGGGGACGCCACACGTGCTGTGCAGGCAGAAAGGGACGTGTCATATTACAGGCCACTTAGCTCACATCGCCCTATCACTCAAGTCTAGAGAGCCAGCCATACTCATCAGGTCACTGAAAAGCCCCTCACTGGTCTCCGAGATCTCCCAGCTTCCCACCTGGGTTCCCCGCCCAAGCACCCACCCCCAGCAGCCAGCAGAGTCCGCATTGCTTGACCTCTGCTCCCCCTTCACCTGACGGAAGAGCTGGAGGCAGGACAGCCTATGGAACCTAGGACCCAGTGCAAAATAAAAACTTGGGGTCCTTGTTTCAAGTATAGATAAGAATTCCAAGACAGCAGCCAAGGTCCACAGCAAAAGGGCCTGCTGAGCCCAGGTCTTACACTCCTGAAGCCAGCCCTGGCCAGAGGCCTCAGGACGAGGGCTGGCTCCTCCTGAAAACAGGTTCCAAACACACAAGGCAGAGTCTTGGCCGTCGTTGCTTCTAAGGAGCGTTCTGGCGGTACTTCTTCCAGACAGATTCGTTTGTTCACTTGGCAGTCCACGGTATATTCTGTGTTCTTCACCAACACCACAATTCAGCGGTACCAATTCTTCTTTGGTCTTCCTTATTTGTTGACTAGCTTTTGAATGTACGTGAGAACAACTGAAAATACCACGACTTGGGTCAGTTTCACCATGGTCCTCAAAGTGACATATTTGCTTTTTAACATTTTAAAGAGATCTTTTGCAGCAGTTTTGCCCGTACAATATGTTTGGCATATGAGTGGCGTTTAATAAATATTTCTGTAATGAAATAGTGAATAAATGACTGAGGGAATCCTGGCTGCACAGCACCTCCTGACTGTTGCAGAGGCAGGAACCTCTTTCAGTGATGACGGGGCGGGGACAGACGATGAGTATGGTGCAGTGGCAGGTCCCAACTTGTATGTACAATACTAGGCCAGTAGGACACATCACCTTCCTAAGTTCACTCTTCAATGAAGAGCTGCATCTGGCTGAAGGCAGCCCATGCCCTACCTACTTTCTCACCCGTGAAAGAAATCCAGTAGGATTCCGTAGAAGCCAAGAAGGAAAAATACATTAAAATAATATATATATGTAATAGTATAATTTTATAGTGTGTAAATGTGTGCTCATGTTATACAAATATATAGGTGTTGTCATTACAGACTTAGAAAGCACTTGATCTTGGTCACGGTCAAGTACCTATGCTCAGCTCTGCTGGCATAACATGGACTGTCATGACTTTTTCACAGGTTTATACAGAAGACTTCAAAAATCTCTGATAATCCTCCTCGGCTTCTAGCTGAAAGATCTATTTCTGGATCTTTCTCTGAGGGAAATACCTCAAAAGCACCCGTGTAAGAAGAGTTCTGGATCTACTGGAAACCAGAAAACCTTGGCTGCAACCTCTGTCCCACTTGAATCCTCCTGTTGCTGTTGAAGCCTGTTGCCTTTGGCCGCACCGCTGAGACCAGCAATCAGCATCATGACCATGCCCAGGAACTGCAGGGCACCTGCAGGCCAGCCTCCCCGAGGGAAGGCAAGGTGTAGCTTAGGTATGAGAAGCAGTGGGCCTGTGAGTCACCCCTCTGGGCCTTTTTCTGCAGAGAAACCTACCTGGAGCCTTGCATCTTTCCCTAGAGTATCTGTTCCCCTAATCTTTTCGCTCCCTATCCTCTGACCCTTCTGCATATCCACCGTTATTTGGGGAAAACATCCTAAATTGTCTTGAGGGGAAAAGAGCAATGTTCGCACTCACTTTTCCTATTTCAGAACAGACAGGGTATTTTAAGGTTGCTATAGTTCCTAATTTCACCTTTTAACAGAGGGAAGCAGATAGACTTGCAGCTAATACGAAAGGTGGTCCACCTCTTGTCTCCCACAGAGGTCAGCACTGCGTGAGATGCAAATAATATAGCAACCAGCTGGGAGAGGAAACACTAGGGGGAAAAAAAAATCATCCAGAAATAGCTACTCATTTGAAAGCAGTTGGCCCAGCCAGAAACAGTGCTTCTGAAAAGAGAATGAAACAGCCTGTTTGGCAAGGACTGCCTCTGTGCCTTGGGGTCTCAGTCCCCTCTGCCAGGACTGCCATGCTGAAAATGCAGAGGAGGTTCTGACCCAGAACCTGGAGTGACCAAGAGCAGTGTAGGGTGGAGTTGCTCAGCGGCAGCCCGGTCCAAGCTGCAGTTACCGGGAGATCATCTGCCTTTCTCCAAGGGCTTTGACCTAAATGTCCCAAAGGTGAGATCCCTTTTTCCTAGTTGACTTTGTTGGTGTGGTCATTAAGAGTCTTGACAAGCTCCAGCTCTGCAGCAATGAAAACTTGCCAGGATGTAGCTCAGTTGAACAGGTTTTGCTATAAGCAATCTTGGTCTATGGAAAAGAAAGGCCCTGGGGAAACTGGGCAGTGGCTGGGCTTCCCCTGGTACCGTGATCCCAAGGTTGTATGACCGATTCTGTTATTTTCACCTTCTTTCTTATTTCCAGCAATGGCATTAGTGAACAAAGATTCAGTCACAGTGCTTCCCCTAGGCCCAGCGGACTCACAGTGTGGTTGGTTACAGTTAGAGGAAGGACCTGAGATCTGGGAAGAGCCAGAGGTGCTCTGGATCAGCGGAGTGAGCTGAGCTTTGGAGTCCAAGCACCTAGGGACCTCAGCCCTGCGTTTTGCTGCCCCTTCCCAGGAGCGCAAGTCATTCTTTTTCTCTTTGAGCCTCAGTTTTGCCATGTGTCAAAATGGAGAAAGACCCTAAATCCCAGCTGTATTGACCTCTCAGGGCTGTTGGAACATGCCAAAGAAATACCAGCGTGTGGAAAAGCCTCAGGAGGCTCAGAAACACTAATCGTGTGCAGAGTGAGCCCCAGGATGCTGTTTCTTTGCCGTCTCAGATCTTTGCACTTGTTACCCCTTACCCTGGAATATGGGTTCCCAAGTTCCTGCACATAGCCAGGGTTTCCCCTAACATCAGCTCCTCTGACGAGTGTCCCCTGAGCACCCTGCTTATGAAGCTGACCTTGCTTCCATGTGACTCTCCAGGTCTGCATCGACTTCACCACCTCCATCCACATCATTTATCATGCATCAAACTTGTAATTAAAAAACATTGCCACTGAGTTGATTCCAACTCACAGTGACCCTGTAGGACAGAGTAGAACTGCCCTATACGGTTTCCAAGGAGCACCCGGTGGGTTTGAACTGCCGACCTTTTGGTTAGCAGATGTAGCACTTAACAACAAAGCCACCAGGGTTTCTGAACTCATATTATGTGTGCCTTTATGTCAGAGTCCCCCACAAGAACAAACACCCCACAAAGGCTGTGATTCTGATTTTTTGTTTGTCATGACCATCTCCCATTCTCCGGAACAATTCGATATGTGTTAAATAAAGGAACAGAAAACAGTCTCGCTCTCTGTCACAGAACCATCTCCTCTCTAAAGAGTTTGGGGAGAATCTGTTTCTTTCATTTCTCAGAAGAGAGCCAGTGCAGTGGTAGTTTGGGGGAGGCCCTGGGAAGCACCAGAACTTCTCAGAATGCCGCTGCTTGCAGATGTGAAGTCTTCCCCTCAGGCTTCCTTCTCCGCATCCCGTCTCGGTTCCCCTTCGTCTCTCCTTCTCAGCCCACAGCCTGCTCTCAGGACAGGAGAGCTCTGGTGCTTTCCTGTGACCAACAGTCCTGCAGTTGTCTCCCAAGAGTGGGTGTGCTCTGAGCTTACCTTCCCAGTGTGGGCTGGCTATCTGGGTCCCCTGCAGAGAGGAGCAGCCTCAGAAAGCAGCAGGAGGACTGTTTTTCCAGGGAGGGGCATATTTTTGCAGGTGGTACCTGATCCTTGCCAGAGATGACTACGCAAATCAGTATTCACAGTCCAACCAAGCGAGGGCTGCGTTAAACCAAGACACTGGTGGGGAAAAGACTGACAAAAGTTGTCCTCAGGCTGTACAGACAAGCCACGTGAACAGTCCTCTTGCTTGGGGACAGAGCTCCAAGAGGATAGGCTGCTGATGGCTGCCAGAGAGCAGAAGAAGGGCCAGTCAGTGGTGACCTGCTGCCCACCCCGCCTCTGGCTCTGCAGCCAAGGGCAAGCCTTCACCCTAATCTAGATCCCAAAGACAATCTTTCAAGTTACTCGTAGCTCTGATAGTATGAGAATTATTAATTCCTTTGTGGAGAGGCCAGTGCAGGCCCCAGTGAGTTCTAAAATATAGATGGCGGCCTCAAGAAGTACAGAGTTCCCCGGAGCCCCGGTGACGGGGGACGCAAGCAGCTGGTGGGAGGGGCTGAGACTCTACGGTAAGCTGGACACTGGGGCCACATTGACCAAAGAGAATGAGGAAGCAGGAGGACAAAGTTAACAAGGTGGGAAAGAAAGATGAGACTAACTCCAGGCAGATGGCACAGAATGAAGATAGCCACTGTATCCCTCCAAGCCTGTGAAACTGTTTTCTCTTCTTTGGTACTGATTTTTGTCATACTGCCTCAAGACTCTTATCGCACGCAAGTCACCTATATCCCTAACCAAACAAATAGGTATAATCACTTGTGACCCTCACTCACGGGTCAAGCCATGGCTCTGACCCAATTCCCTTACTGCTTTCTTTGGGAAGTTACTAATGGTTGGCCAACTGAGCAGATCCCCAAAGCCTGGTACCCTCAGCTTGTGGGCAACACCCAAACTCCAGAGACCCAAGGGAAGTGAGATCAACTCAGCCTAAGCTAGACTCCCGAATGGCCCTAGTCCTTGTCCCTTAGCCCACCGACCTCTCAGGGGCAACTCTTTTTCTTCGATGAGTGCCTACAATGTTTCTGAAATGGGAAAAAGTGCTAAGATGGGAAAACGTTAGAACCAAAAAAAAAAAGGAAAAGACAATGTTAGAGGGGCCTCGCCACAAACCTGCCCATGGTGATGTGGAGGCAGTCAGGAGCTGTGCAGGCCTAGCATGGGGCCCATTTTTCTTCCTTGGAGGAGCAGGGGGACAGCTGACCACTTGTTCGCAGGATGTGTTTTGATAACTCCCAGAAATTAGTGGGTGTTTTATGGAAAGGTAATTGGGCATAATTCCCTTCATGCCTTGCGGGCGGCAGGCAGCCTCAACAGCTGGCCCTGATTTGGTCCCTCAGCAGCAAACGCAGCTTCGGCGGCCAATTTCTAAAGACGCCATGTTTTCTGAGGAGACATCACCCACACAAAAAGGGGTATATTTATTGATACGTTAAAATACAGGCTTTTAACTAGATTCCTTAGCCCTTAAAAACAAGGTGAAGAGATAGACAGACACAATTATGTTCTGACTAGCTTCCCCAAGCCTGCCCAATGGGAGCGTCTGGATGTGGTTCTCAGGGGCGCTGAAATCTGCTTAGGAAAGCAACAAGTCCTTTGTTCCGTTGACAACGGTTATTACAATTAATTCAGTTTGTGATTGGTACTTGCGCTGAGTGACAAGGTGTTATTTTACCTCAGTAAAAGTTAAAGAGGTAATAGCCACGTGCCCCGCGACGCCGTGGGCTTGCTCTCAGTCAGGAGGGAGAAGAGAAGGCTCGGAGCCGCCCGTCACGCCCTGAAGCGCAGGTTTGAGCCGGGGGAGCGCGCTGGCTTGCTCTGCTGAAAGTTTCTGCTTCCCAGCCCTCTCGGTTTCTCGCAAAGTTTCTCGGAAAGGCATGGAAGTTTCTCACAAAGGCATGAGGTCCGAACGTGACACGACTTGGAGAGGAGCAGGCTGAATACCACCCACATGGGCACGATGGTGAGTCTTGTCACTCGGCCTGTTGCTGTTCAGCCAAGTCAGAGTTTCACTTGGAGGCCTGGCTCTGCCTCCTTGCCTCAGGATTTCTTGGTCCTGGCACTATCGGTACTTGGAAGTCATCCAGTTTGTTGTCATTGTGGGTCGTTCTGCCCACTGTAGGGTGTTTAACAACAACTCTGGTCTCTGTTTAGTAAGTGCCAGTACATCTCCTGGTGACGCAGTAGTTAAGTGCTACATCTGCTAACCAAAAGGTCAGCAGTTCAAATCCACCAGGCACTCCTTGGAAACTCTATGGGGCAGTTCTCATCTGAGATGCACTGTCACTGTGAGTCAGGATCGACTAGGCAGCCGTGGGTTTGGGGGGTTTAGCACATCCCCTCAACAGTGTGGCGCCCCAAACTGTCACCAGACATTGCCAAATGTACCCTGGGAAGGAATAACTGCCCCTACTGGGAAGCAGAGCTGACATACAACTCCTGGCTGCATGTTGTCTTGCAGACAGAAGGTTCAAGAACCCCTTGCCTTACTTGGATTCTGCCTCAAGTTCTCTGAGGAGGCCAGGTATCCCACCTAACCCAGAGGTGCTGAGGTAGACCCAACTGACAGTGCCCCAAAGCACAGGGTACAGAGTGCCCACGGACCTTATATGCCATCAAGAGGCCGTGGACAGAGGCATGTGGTGGAGAAGAACGAAAGACCTAAGCAAGATCGTGGGCCACAGAGTCCACCTCAAAGGGACGGTTTTCCTGAGGCCTCCAGATGTACCTGTAGCTGAGGTAACCACAAAAGGACATTTTCTATTAAGAGACTCTTCCACTTTCATCAGGGTTGCCCAAATTTTGTAACAAATAGCACAAAGATATATTGAACATAGCTTAGCTGTAGGCATCATTGTGAACGTCAGTAACTACACACGAGGCTTCTGGGTATTTTAGTTACCCAATTACCACGTCGCTCGCCTTCCAGATAAGTGATTGTTCCCTCTGCTGCTCACCTAGGTCTATTGCTTCATGACTTGGCAGTCCACTTTCCTAGTTAGACACCCCTTCATCCTGGTTGGGATTGGGGTTGTCTCAGGGAGGCCCTAGGTGTTTTCCAGGGAGCAGGTACAGAGGCCTACGGGGCTGAGTCCGCAGGTCCCTATCCCCTTGACCTCCCTATCACCTTCCTCTCTGAAAAGCAGCCCAATCCAGTTTGTGGAGGAGAGACACAGGAGGACCAAGTCCTAAATCCTTTGCAACTTAATATGTTGCTCAGCTGCCCCAGTGGCCTGCTGAATGTGGCCAGACCTCGTGGCAGCTCCAGTACCTTCCTCAGCACCAGCAGCTCAGCAGAGCTGACTAGAGTGGCAAGTCAGCCTCCGAACGCTGCTAGACAGGGAGCCGCAGACATCCACTGCCTCTTTTTTTTTTTTTTAGCAGAATTTATCACCATTTTAAAATCAATTGCGTATTTGAAATTAAAACAAATGATGAATACCAAGCTAATCAACAGCGGCATCTTTGCCTATTTAGAAGTAAAACTTGAATGTAAAGAAATCCTCACCTTTGCTACTATCAAACCGGTTTCAATATAACTCAATATTTCATCAATAGAATCCTCTCTGCCTATGCAGAATAATGTCATAAAAAAACTGTACAAGATTCTATGGCTTCCCACATGCAGTGGGTTAGAAAGGATGTCCTCCTTCCCAGTGAACCCCCGGCCCCGAAAGCCTTTATCCCCTCCTTCCCGTATTAGGAACTGTTTATTCCTGTTAAATCTAAAGGAAAGAGGTTATATATTTAATGACTCACAAACCAAAATGCTACCTACTATCTGCACAATTGCCATTTTATCTCTCTAAACTCCTCCAGCTTGACGTTTTTAAAAGGGCAGGAGCAGAAAACCCTTCTATAATACCTAATTTGTACATCTGCAGTCGCCCTCCAACAGGCACTGGCACCATATGTTTTTAATTATCGTAATAGCCCTAAAGAACCTGTTCAGTGGGAAACACATATGATCCTTTTATTACTGGTTTGTAATTTAAACAGTTTTAACAGAAAAGGTCTGGCTAGAGGGGAGTGACGGGCTCAAAGGCCTAAAATCCCCGTCATTGACCTCTGGAGGTGCGAGTTCAGATTCCCCCCACCGACGTGGGACCTCACACTTGGGCTTGACGGAGGTAATTGGTCACATGTGAAGCCATTCTCAGAGACTTTAACAGACATAATCTGCCTTCTCCAGTGACTCTGAGTTGTGGTCAGATCCTGACACGGTGAGAATAAGATTGATAAATATTATTCTAGACTGACCTCTGCCACTTCTCGGTCGGGGGACAGACTGGGGGAGACGGGCAAGGAGATCCCGCTGGCTGGTGCCACAGGCCTCCCACCCTCCGTGCCAGCTCACACTTGGACCCCAGGGCCCTAATGGGAAGACGTAGAGTCAGGTTTTGTCCTCTGGCTTGGGAGATCAATGATGTTTCTTTTTTGTTTGTTTGTTTGTTTGTTTTCCTCAATCAGGAAAATAGCTGAGTATGTAGAGTTCTAGGGAAATTGATTCACAGACTGGGAGATGCAATGAATTTGGGGATTATCTAACACATTTTTCCATTTTTGGACAGATGAGGAACTGAGGCCAGAGATGGGGAAAGACGTGCTCAGGGTCACACTGAGTCAGTCACCGCCCAGCGGGTCTGATCCCCGCCCTCGCCTGCCTGTTCCTGGATGAACCTCAGTTTCTGCTTGCGCTTTGAACCACCTTTGGGCACTGCCTTAGCCCCTGCCCAGACCCAGAGCTGCAAACTGGCTACAGCAGACTGCTCTTCTCTGTTTCGTTACTTATTTATTTGCTTGCTTGTTTTTCTGTTTTTTGTTTTGTTTTCCCCTGGCTTACTTGTTTACTTTCGATGGCATCTCAAACAAGTGTTACAGAGATGGGAAAGCACCAACAGGAGAGACAGCTGTGTGATCACACGCGGAACCCCGTGTCCTGCTACCTGGATTTGAATTCCAGCTCCCTAATGACCTTGGGTAAGGTAAGCAGTTTCTCTGGGCCTCAATATGTAAAATGGGAAAAATAATTACCTCTACTTCACATGCTTTTGACGAAGATTAAATAAAGGAATGTCATCTGCGTTGTCATCTACAGGACGCTTAGGACAGGGCCTGGCCCTGGTGCTCGGTGTCCGCTATAAACTTGGATGATGGGAAGCTAACTTAGAGGCCTGGGTCCTGCGGCCTGGACTAAGGGAACCACTTCTTGGTGATGCTGTGAGGGACAATAGTCTGCCTTAGACACTGGAGACAACACACTCCAACTTGGCTGCTGTTTAGAATGGGGCAGAATCCCCCAGTTACACCGATTTCTGAGTGACTTCTTGCAGTCATCGGGAGGGAGAAGAACAGGATTAGTGGCTGGGCTCAGTAACGGACATCTGAGCTTCCCACTAAGCCCTCCGAAAGTCAGGGCTGATTCTACTTAGTGGCTAAGAACTTCATTTTTTCCCTACTGCTGAGTAGTTTCATCATCTCAGTGTGACTATATGCTGTTTTATCATTCTGAGTGTTTTTGTTTGTTTGTTTACCTTGTTTCTGGTCACAGCCTGATATTAGCAACACAACAGGTTAGAAAATCAGTACAATTTACCTGGTGTACGTGGTCTGACAATTAAGTCCACAAACTTAATTTCTGTAAGTGCCACACACCTCATTGCTGAATATCACGACGGTCACCGCTGAAGTACTCCCCTTGGGAAGCTACGCACTGATGCCAGTGCCTAGTCTGCCCTTCAAAGCAGTTTTGAAACTTTCTGGAATGGCCATTGTGCATGGTGGCATGGTGGCAAGTATGTGAACTTAATTGTCTAGCTGTCTGTAAACAAATAAATGTATTGGGACACCCTCCCTGCTCACCTGATCTGGGCCCCCACGACTGTTTTCTTTACCTGAAGACGTTTGGCTGTCATTCAGGACACCAAGGGTAATGTGATGACAGCTCTGATGGACATTCCAAAACAAGAGTTCCAAAGCTTCCTTGCAGGGAGGACGAGTCACCAATGTCAGTGCATAGCCTCCCAAGGGGAGCACTTTGAAGGTGACCCTAGTGATCTTCAGCAGTGAAGTGTGGACCACTTTCTCTAGGGTGAGTTCACGAACATAATTGTCAGTCCTCATGCTAGTCGCCACTATCCACTGAGTGTGTGCCGTGTGCCGTGTGCCATGTGCCATGTGCCAGGCTCAGTGTCTGCCCCTCCCCCCCATGTCTCTAAAGCGGCTCTCCGTGACTCTGCGTGTCGTTACGGATGTCCCATGTTGTTGTCAGCTGCTGTAGAGTCAGTTCCGATTCACAGGGACCTCACGTACAGCAGAACCACACGTTGCCTAGTCCTGGGCCATCCTCACAACCGCTGTTGTGCTTTGAGCTGCTGTTGCAGCCACTGTGTCACTCCGTCACCTTGAGAGTGCCCCATGTATACTGACTACACTGAGGTCCAAGCAGGCATCTACGGGCAAGGCCAGCACAAGTGCTAGGAGACTGGCCACTGAGTTTAAGCTTTTTCACTTGGTAGGAGAATAACCGTGGACAAATTGCCTGATGTCTTTTGTGCTCAATTTTCTCCTTCATAAAATGGGTCTGATGACTAATTGCTTTTGATTATAGGAAATGGGCTGGGAATCAGGAAGTGCTGATTCTGGGTCTTTACAGGAAGACGGGCCGACACTGAGCAGCCCACCTGCCTGGATGCAAAGCTGGAGACAAGTCTGCAACAGGCACCTCTTCCCCTGAACCCCCATCCCTTCTCCTCCAGAACCTACTCTCTCCCCAGTGCCGTGGATGAACAGACGCTCAGTTGGCCAACCTCGCCCCTGAGAACGCACCTCTGCCCAGAGCTCCCTAACCAAGTGAGCCCAGAAGGCATAGAGGTTCCCTGGAAAGTTCCAAACGGGAGGGTAAAGCCCTCATTCCAAAAGAGCTGAGCTTTCCTTTGAGCAAGAAGAGGGCCAGATGTTCACCCTCGTCGGAGACATCGGCAGTGACCTCTCAGCTCAATAAACAGCAAGTGCAGCTTCGTCAGAGTGGGTCTCCCAGTCCGCCCAACAAGATGACTGCACTGACTCCCCCTCAAGGAAACAAGGCCTTCTGAGTCACAGGCTGCTTCCAGGGGCTTCACAGAGGAGCTTCTCCCTGCACAAGGGCCACCAGGCCCCTTTGGCCAGGAGTCTGCGGTGACCAGGCCCTGCCCATATGATGCCAAGGCCCAGCTCGGGCTTCCAGGTTAGAACGTAGACACCTCTGTATTTCCAATCCTGGGAATAATAACTCACATCACTTGGATCCCATCTGTACCCATTGAAGGCAGAGCAGGGAAAACGAGCATAAAACACAAAGTTCCCACAGACAACATCTGTCTTAGTGCAAACAATGGACCATTATCTTGTAAATAATTCTGATTAAGCTCCAGCATTTCCTCCAGAAACCAGCGGAGGGGAGCAGAGGGGGAGATGGAGCTGCTGGAACACCAGGCCTTGCCGACCAGGTGCCACCCACACAGAGCTCATCCACTCCCAGCCATCTCCCCACCCCAACAACCTCCCCAGTGTTCTCACCAAGAGCAGTTCAGCTGTCCTTACCCTCTGCCCAGCCACCAGCAGGGAGAGGCACCCACCCAACCAACCAGAGCCACCCAGGCACTTCAAACCGCAGGCAGTTCCGTCAACCTCTTCTTTCTGCCCGAACACTTCATTCCTTCTGGGTTATTCATTTCTCTCTCTTTCAGCCCTTTCTTCCACTCTTCCTTCTCTACCAAACCTGTCATTATAGTCCTTCCTTTACTCTGTTCAGAAACCCTGGTGGTGCAGTGGGTTAAGTGCTACATCTGCTAACCGAAAGGTCAGCAGTTCAAAACTGCCAAGCGCTCCTTGGAAACTTTATCGGGCAGTTCTGCTCTGACCTCTAGAGTGACTATGAGTCGGACCTGGCTTGACAGCAGTGGTTTTTTTTTTAGTGGTTTACTCTGTTCCACTATTTGCCTTTCCTCTTACCTTCTTTGTCCACGTCTGTCGTTTCCCCAGGTCTGTGACTGCTCTTCCTCTGTCTTTTCTCCTCTTGCCCTCTACCTCTACGGCTCTGTCTTTCTTTATCCACTTCCGGTTTTCTTCTGTTTTTTCTTTTTGCTCCTGTCTCATTCTACCGGCCTCTTAGCTCTCACTCCCTCTGTAGCTCCCAATTCCTCTGTGTTACCCCCAAGCCAAGCTCCTGGGGCTTGCTAACCCCATCTGGACTGTCTTCAAGAACACCCTGACATAGTGGGACTGATGTCAGTTTGGAGATTTTGAAGCCTGTCTGGCCCAAGGTGCTCACTCTGGCTCACTCTCTAGAGGTTGTCAGGTCTCGGGGAGGCCAGCTAGGAAGAAAGGCCTACAGAAATCCCTCTTCCCACACTGGGAGGGTCTCACATGCCCCAGCCCAATCCCAAGGCCTCTCCTTCCACGTTTTCAAGGATAGTGTGGTCAGCCTACTGTTGGCACTCCTACTCTGTCTCCCATCTTCTGGTGAAAAATCCACCATCATGAAAAAAGAGCTACAATTTCACAAAGCTACCCCAGTTGGGCAAACCCAAGTGTTGAACCTGTGCAGGTGAGAGGTGATGATTCACTTAGCAAAGACATGTATCCTAAGGTCCCCTGAAAGTCCTGTTTGTGATTTAAAATGAAACCGTTGCCCTGAGTATGATTCACAGGTTGTTCTTTGAGTTCATTTATAAAGCAAAGGCCAAACCAAAAACCCCCAGAGAGAGTAGATCCATCCCACAGGGTTCCCAAGGAGTAACTGGTAGGTTGGAAGCACGAATCTTTTGGTTAGCTGCTGAACTCTTACCCACTGTTCCTACCAGGCCTCCCAAGTAAAAGGTCAATGGTACAAAACTCCAGTTTCTACTGGTCGATCATCAGCCACTTAAAAAAAAATTCCACGTTGTCATTCTTTTATGCAATTACAAAACAGGAGAAATAATTCAACTGGAATCAAAAGAAGTGCTTTTCTACATCCCAGAATTGTTCTTGGATCCTTGTAAAGGTTTCCCGTGATCTTCCAGAGATGTTCCCTTCAGGAATGGAGGAGCCCCTGCTGGGCCATCTGGACAGAGGCCTTCAAATGAGGATGACGGGGAGAAGGACAATGTCTGATACCTGCCCCAATTCTCCACCCCTTCAGCAAGGTCTTAGAGGGGTCTGAGATTTCATGAGGCTCTGCCTGGGGCCTCAAATCGCAGTAGAAATCTTATAACTGAAATCATATGGTTTACCAACTGCCATGGTTCTCACTCATTTATTCTCTTGAGGGTGAACAGTGTCCTATTAGACAGAGGACAAAACCAAGGCAGTTAGCTATGGAATATTCGTGGTTAGACATTGAATTGAAAATCAAAATTCAAGAACTTGGGGGGAGCAGTTCATGTATAGAATTACTGTAGGTTGTTCCAAACTCTGGCTGTCTAGTGATTAAGCACTTCATCTGCTAGCCAAAGGGCCGCAATTCAGATCTGTCAAGGACTCCTGAGAAACTCTATGGGGCATTTCTATGGAAACTCCGGTGGCATAGTGGTTAAGTGTTACATCTGCTAACCAAAAGGTTGGTAGTTCAAATCCACCAGGCGCTCCTTGGAAACTCTATGGGGTAGTTCTCTAACCTATAGGGTTGCTGTGAGTCAGAATCAACTCAACAGAAGTGAGTTTGGAGATTTTTTGGTTAGGGGTTCCAAACTAGTGTGGCTTGATAGTCAAGAGGGGCTTCAGGTTGCCAAGGGGATTCTGAGGATGGAAAAGTGCGAGGGTAACCAAAATGGGAAAAAGAGCGTGTGGACTGCTCCTGCACCTCTAGCAGTGCAGATGGAGCAGGCCGGCTGTGCCTGGCTCTCGGGACCTCGAAGTGTCAGAAGGGGTCTGTGTTGGGTGGCCGTAGGACATGCGCATCTGGCAGAACACAAGAGTGACACTGGTGTCTGCAAAGTGGTTGAAGAAACCCCTGATTATCATGGAAAATACCATCTCCTCAAGTGTGGTTGTGAATGAAGAAGTTTGAAAATTTTGAAAAAATCAAAACTGAAAGAATCCCCGTTTCCTTTCCACTTCAAGGAAGGTTGATGTCTAGAATTTTCAAAGCAATCCCTCAGTATTGTTCTTGTGATTCACTAACAATGTCTTCGTGGTATAGCCGGTAACCCCACATGATCCATGCCCTTCAGTATCAGATGGTCTCACCTAGACAAAACCCTGCATGCTCACATGCTTGTGGAAGTGCCAGGGAGGCAGGGGTGGGGTGCCGGAGGGAGCTCTCCTGAGGATGCTAGGACTCACATGTCCTCGGACGGCATCAAAAGAGACATTGCTCAAAAGACTGCAGAAGCTCTAGAGTTTGTTATCCAGAGGGCTCTGGGGGTTCATCCAGAATGTTCCCTGCTGTCTCCAAGAGAAAAATGGTGTCCAAAGAAGTTGAGTGGCCTCAGCTTCTCGGGGCAGGATTGCAGCTGGATGCCTGACGTCCTGACCCTCAGGCCAGCCATCACATCCTGCCTCCAGTAAGCATTTCCCTGAGCTGAGATGCTATGTACTTCTCAGTATTTTGTATCTGCAGTTCACTTCCCAAGAGGAAGCAGAGAATGCCCAGCTGTCCCCATCCTTGGCTCTGGCAGATCTGTGACCTTCTACAGTAGACAGGGGGAGGGAATAAAAACTTCCAGGCCAAGGGGTTCGCACTGGTATTGGATGCTAATGGTGACCCACCCTGCCCTCTGCTTCCCTGGCATCATGTCCAGGGCCTCTTGTTTCTCTACAGTGACCCCAACTAATGAAGGATGCAGAAATGGTGGATAATGCACCAGTTTTTCAGCCCTCAGGGGAGTAATTGTGAGGTGTGTTCCATACAGTATCCCAGGGGACCCCAGATGGATTAAGCCCCAGCTACCCACCGTGGTAACCTCTTGTTAACACACCCTCTGTGGGCTTTCCTCCTTTTTCTGCTGCATCCTGGTATCACCTCCCATGGAAGCTGCCCGCAACACTGTCCCAAACCAATGAACCTTAAAGGACTAAGAAGATCTGTGGCTCCTCTCCCAGAAAAGAAAGACCTGGATGTAATAATGAACCTGTAACTACCCACACGACATAGTGGCTGATGGCTACTACTGCTAACCAGAAGGTTGGCACTTTGAATCAGCCACATGCTCCTTGAAAACTCTATGGGGAAGTTCTCCTCTGTCTTACAGGGTTGTCACGAGTCAGACTCAACTCAGCAGCAGTGGTTTAACTGCTAATGAAGTGGCTGTGCAAAGCTCCCCAACTTTAACCTTGACCATTGACTTTGTCCAAGAGGCAGCATCTGCTCTTGCAGAGGCCATGTCACCTCTGTGCTGCTGCCTAGATAGGAATATACTTTAATCATCGTGAAATCTCTTCTAGGAAAGGAGGTGCTACAACCACAGTAATCACGGCTCCAAAGTGCATTTCTTTTGTCACCTCCCCTACGAGACTATCTAGACCGTGTCATAGCAAAAACAATTTCCAATCTGTGTCAATGCGTAGATTTGAAGACTCCCTCTTACCACGTGCTTCAGGACACCTTTCCCTTCTCTGGCTTCTCTCATCTCAAGTCTCAGAGGTCTCCTTGAACCCTCTGCTCTGCTACAGAGTAGGGTGGCCTCTCCACCTCAGACCAGTGGGTCGCCTGCTCTCAGGAAGGGTGTAAACTGTGGCGCCAAGGGCAGATCCGAAGGGGATGGGTGTGGTTGCCCCAAGGCTGAGTCCCAGTAGGTGATGGGGCTTGTTACGCTCTCGCAGGGCATGAGGGGTGGGCATGTGGTGTTCAACAGGAAGCGGCTGTCAGTCCTGTGCAAAGCTGAGGAAGGAAGTCAGCTCATTCTGGGGACTGCATCCATCCCCCTGTCTCTCAGGCAGCAGACAGTAGGCACCCAAGGACACTCAACGAGTAGGAGAGGAGTTGTTACCCAGAGACAGGCACGCAGATGACGAGCTGGTGGCCGTCAGGGGGACGGCGCGAGGCCGGCGGGAGCAGTGCGGTGGAAGGAGGGGAGGAGCAGCCTGGGACGAGGTTCATGAGAACGGGAGGACGAGAACCCACCAAGGTCTCCTCTAAGCTTGAGAAGCTCCCCCTGGGGAGTGGCTCAGGAAACACCCCCTGCTTTAGAAGCGGAAACAGCTTAGAGGGCCATTAGTGGGATAGGGCCCTGGTGGGGGCAGGAGACGCTCTCAGCCACTTGATACGTGGCTCCAGGGACACGTCTGCTCTCGGTGCAGGGCTGGCATCGTGAGATTTCCTCCAGCGGCTTCTCCTTCCTGGGCTGGGTTCTCACTGATTCTGCTGCCAAGGCCACCACTCGGGGCCCCATTGAGCTGGACTGGCAAAGCCAGTGACATCAGGAAGGGCACTGGGCATGTGGACAGTGACTGTGAACAGTGGCAGTGCTAGTGACAGTGTGTTGGAGGCTCCAGGGACCTCAGCAGCTGCAGCCAAGCCCTCTCCTCCTCTTCCCACTCCCTCGGCTGCAGCCATTGGGTCCACAGGTCCCTGACTGGGTGTCACTTGCCTTTGTAGTATGGAGGGTGGCAAGATCCTCAGGGGAACTGCAAATGAGGTTTCTTCAACCAAAAGGAGCACCTAGGTCTCCTGGCGAGAGGAACCCTGCACACCCTCATATCCTTAAGAGGGGAAGCAGGGCCTGACGGGTGTCATGCTGAGGACAGGATTCAGAAAATGACCCAAATGATGCCTCCCACATCACGCTGCATTTCCCTCAGGGCAGCTCCCCAGACAGAGGGGAAATCTGGACTCCCATGGAGCCCTTCTTGTAGAAACTTGCCTATACCCTGGAGGTGAGACCTGCCCTCCTCAGATACGGCCACATGGGTGCTAGGCCTGGCAGCTGGGATCATGTTGCCCCTTCTGGCCAAGGCGTTTTGGGATCCATCCATTTTTCCAATGGACCCCACAGTGTAAGTTCCCAACTTTGCATGAGCAAAGTCAGGTAACAGTTGTAGGTACTGATGAGCGGGAAAGCGAGTGACCTGCAAGCCCACGTGTGTCAATGGGGGCCTTTCAGGCCCGGTTCTCTAGTTCATGCTCTCTCACTTCCCATCACCTCCCCACAACAGAGAGCATCCAGCACTGTGTTATAGTCTTTGAGGTCAGTTTTCCTGAGAAACATTGGAGGAAATGTTTCAATCATTCCCAGCGGGACATGCGACTGTCCTGCTGCCAAGGCCAGGGCTGTTCAAAGGGGGACTTCAAATGGGTACCACCATGCTACACGTGATACGTTTTGTTTCTGTGGGGGGACAGAGGCTTGGGACTTGGGACTCTTGTCATGTGATGTCTAATACCTTTTCCTCCCTAGGACCCATTAGGGGGCAAGAAAGTGTATGGCAGTTAGAAGTTCACAAGATCTACCCAAGCCCAGAAGCTTGGCAAGACTGTTGAAACGGCCTGCAGGACCCTGAAGTCCAACTCAGAGACAAAGAAAGCAAGCAACCCGAACAGAAGACAAATCTTCCTTCCTGTATGCCACCCCTAGCAAGACATGAGCAGGGGCTGTGGTGCAAACAGGCCCAAGCCTGTTACTACAAAGACAGGCACAACCCCCAAAAAATCCCAGTAAGACAAAAACTCCCTCAAGGGCCAGTAATTCCAGGTATTATTTCATTAAAAACTACACTTCATGGAGTAAAAAGGAAACACGAAGTCTTGTTGCAGGCCAGCTTTTCCACATCTGGGATGGAGTTCTACAAAGCACTGTGAAGGCAGCCTCTGGTGCCCGGGTCCTCCTCTGCCCATGTCCTGTGAGCAGCTCTGGGGTCTAGGGGCCTCAAAGCAGTTTGTCCTGAGATGCATACCTGTCCTTCCCTCTCCCCTGCTGGCCACAATCATGCCCCCTCAGTCAGGAGTTGTCACGTATGGAGCCATCATAAGACAGATGAAAAACATGCAACAAGTGCCCCACATGCCACCCAAAAAGCAACATAAATGTCATCCCCTCAATGTCCCATCGAAGCTCCCAGAGGACAGAAAAATGACAAGGGGTGAGGGGGGTGTCGTGGAATGAATTAACATAATGACTCAAAACTGCACTAATGTTTCACAGCTTTTTTTTATTAGCAATACCAAGATAAGTTATTGAAGCAGTTTTAGTATTGTTTTACATTCCATTCATAAATGACCTAACTTGTAACTCGGCATACAGCACACTTAGAGATATACTTTGACACTTATTCAGAAAGCTACAATTATTATAACTTACATGCCTTCATTACCAGGAACACCTTAATATATCTTCTAATGACTTCGACAAGACTCTATTCCAAAGCACACGATAACCCAGTACAAGTTTACACATTTGGGTTCAATCACCATTTGTAATTGTCAAGGTGGATGCTTGCTGAGCACTGGAATTTGACCGTCATCTATTCCTGGTTAACATGACGACCTGACACAATGTGAAACTAGCCATATTACTGCTTAAACACTATGGAGAAAGAGAATTACTGCACTTTTCTGTATTCTTCCAAAGTGTTACAAAGTACAGGACAGTCAGACACAAGTAATGGCACCAGAGCCCCCCGGGCACACCTTGAGAGGCTGCGGTAAGCCGGCGGAAGAGATCCCAGCATCAGGGACTGCACAGGTGTGGGCGCCTCCAATCCGCCAGTCTTTGTCACTCAGAGTTTATGATTTTGAGGGAATTTTCTCTGCCGTTGTGGTGTAGTAAGCCTTTGGAATTCATGACTAATAGTGGAACATATGGGCCAATATTTTTAGCTTTCATGATTATTTGCTATATATACTGTAGGTTGGTATACCGTGTGTATACACATACCTATGCCAATAGTCATTATTTGTTCAACACACATATGTGTATACGTTCTTCTCTTGACTTTACACGAATAACAAGCTGCAGATAACCATCGAGGCACACGAACGGACAAGGGCAAATCCAGATAGACCCCACTAGAACGGGGGAGGGGGGTCACTTACCTGCAAGAAAATGCGCAGATTCATTAAACATTCCCAACAGCACTGGGGCTAGGGACGTCTGAGCCTCACTGTTTAATGGTACTGACAATAAAGCAGTATTTACAAAGCTGGGTCCTTCCGCCTCTGGCTAAAGCAAGTATAGGCTATGTGATTAGAGCAGGCTGGCCATTAGACATAGAGGTATTGTTGATCAGTGCTAAGTAATAGCACCGATAATTACTACTTGTTTGAAACCTGGGCTTTGCATACAATGTCGGAAAAAGAGACGGCGAAGTCACTGATTCCTGCACCAGTTAGGAAGGGGCATGTGTCAAGATGACTGCCAACCCCGGCCCTCACTGAGGCTCAGCAGCTTGAGCAGGCAGATCCAGCGTTAGAGGTGGCGTGCCCGCACCCAGCGTTAGAAAGCCGTGGGGCACTCCCTGTTCCGTGGTACGGCACGGCCTGGGCCTGCGTGGAGACGGTTTCCTTTGCTAAGCAAGGTGAGCACCTGTTCTGACAACTCGTCCTCTTCCTCCTTTCCCAAGTTTAGAGACTTTACCAGAGGAAATGCCACGTTTTCAACCTAAGAGGTCAGTGGCTGTTTCTTCGCGACTTGGTCCTGGTCACGTGCGTCATGCAGTCCCCACGACCAACCAAACTGAAAGCCACCAGGCTTCGTTCCTGCTGAAGGGGCACCATTGATTCGGACAGTGTCTTCCGGAGCCAAGAATATGCAGCAAAAAGGAAAGTAACATAGCCAAGCCAAGCCAAGTGCCGTCGAGTCATAAACAAGGCTAAATGTCACCAGTGCTTGCCAACTTAAGACATGATCCATTTGTTTGTTCCGAAATGATAAGTGGACCATTCGGCAAATACAATGGTATTCACACAACAGTTCAGTCATCCTGAGGTCCAAATGACATCACGTCAGTGGCATTCCAATTTAAATTTAAAAAAAAGAGAGAAAGAGAGAAGAGGAAGGGGAGGAGAATGCCGAAAGTTTGGCAGGAAGCTGCCACCCAAAGAGAAAGCCTCATCATCAAACACAGCATACCCGGCAATGCAATGGATTGTGGTGATGATTTTAGTAGGAAATCTTGGGGACTTCAAGACACTTTGTCCCTGGAGTCAAAAGAGAAGTCTCTACAGTCAAAAGAAAGCCAGCTGGCAGGTCAGAGTAGACAGGGTACAGTGGGATCAGCATTAACTTACACGGCTTTGCCCTTGGACTCTGGGTCAGGCCAAATGGCCCTCTCTACCACAGCCTAATATTAAGACTTGGACACACACTGTCCTGTTACAGGGAGCAGCCTGGAAACTTGGAAGTCAATGGCCGATTTGAAAATGAGAAAACTGGGCAAATTGTAAAGCTATGCTTTAACCCCAGACTCTGAAAGACCATCTATGTGAGAGGCAGCTCATGAAGAAGAGGAGGAGGAGGAAGGTTGCTCATTTGGCTTTAAATAAAGCACATCAGCTCGGATCCAACTCGATGGCACTTGGCTGGCTTAGCTCCAGAGACAAGACAATACAACAGAGACCCCTGCATCTCCTACGCTCCAAAGTGCCCTCCCTGGTGTTTTGAGGCTTTAGCCTGGGGCTCGTGTACTGTTGAGAGTGGAGTCTGTGGTTTTCTTTCCATGTCCGTTTCCTAATTTAATCTCCCTTCTTCCTTATAACCTGCTGAATACAGAGTCACATCTTAGAATGATCCACAAGACAAAAAATGTACCAATTGGCAGAAAGGTAGGCATCATAGCTTGGCTGGGCGTCTTCATGTACACATACACCATTTTCACATACGCAGCTACAGATCCCTAGGAAATCTCAAACCGATCACAGTCCTTACCAACATCCTGGTTAAAGACTCGGAGGAGGCAGAACTTATTGGCCACCCCCAAGGACTTGCCTTCTGCCAAGAACAGGACTGGGTAGCAAGTGAGAACAACGTGATCACCAAATTGCCAGAATCATTTCCACTGCTAACTTTCCCAGCATTCGACAACTCAGCGCGACAGACACAAGGAAATAAAACGTGTCCTATAAGCTTGACCGAAAGTAGCACTCAGTCTCATTTTGTGCTAAAGGGCTCATTGCAATCAAAACACAGTTGGGCGCAGCCGTCGTTTCCTGAGGTCACCCTCCTGACACTCATCTCTGCAATGCAGCACCGACTCAGCAGCCAACCACCGACCCAAGCTCTGCTACTCTGACACCTCCTTTTGTCCCGAGGCTTCCACAGAGCAAGCTCAAGAACAGTGACTGAGCTCCTTGGGCCTCCTATTCTCCGTACCTCCTCCCCAAGGTGGGGGTGACAGAAGGCCTGGAGCAATGGTACAGGAGCCTTCTCCTGGAAACTTAAGGGTTAAGCCAAGATGTGCCTTCCAAAAACAGGTCAACTGAGACCCATCTGGCTGGCAAGCCCTCCCTCTCGTGTCCGGCTTTGGCATTAGACAGCTATTGATGGAGGAGCCCCGTGGCCAACAGAAGTCAGTCCTCTCCAGCATCACCTGGGCTGGTGCAATGACAGAGGACCAGGGTTAGTGTCATCTGTAGGGATGACCACAGCATTGCAGCCCGCTTTACAATAGAGTGAACCAGTTGCCTTCAAGGTGACTCGTGTGTCAAAATACGAAAAGTGCATTCCACAGGTTTTCAGTGGGTGATTTTTTCCAGAGATTTTCAGACTTTTCATCCAAGGCACTTCTGGGTAGACTCAAACAGCCAACAGGTTGGCTGGCAACCCAGTACATTAATCATTCGTACCATCCAGGCTTTCCTTATGGCTCCTCAGCCAATACGAGGCAAGTCTTTTACCAAAGTCAGCCACACCACTCATCTGTGTACCGTCTGTGGCTGCTTTCCTGCTACCCAGGCAGAGTCAGATGTTTGTGGCAGATCGCATGGCCTGTAAGTATAAGGTGCTCATTCTCTGGCCCTTCGCAGAAAAGTCTGCTGCCCCTGCTCTGGAGTGTGTTGCTGAAATAACAGTCCAATTTTATGCTGAGAAATCATTGAGGTTCTCATGGGAGAAAAGTTTGAAGAGCATTCAGCTCAATTGTCCTGATTCACTTCAACACAGACTTAGCCAAGAAGGGAGGAGTTTAAATGAACCCTGTATTGGGGGTTATCTAAATTTTCTCACTGCGGTAGAAGCCCAGAAAACCCTTAGCCTGTATTTTCAGGCCAAATTTGGGTTAAGGAAACCAGTTTCCCCCAACAACTAGAGAATAAAAAATTGAGAATATTGATAATAAACCTGCTAATGGCTTCGCCTTCTCACTAGGGCTTCCTCCGAGGCTGAGCGGCTCACTGGTCTGGTGGCCATAGCACCCAGGACCTTGTGCCCATGATAGACATGGTAACAGATTCTCTTTGCTCTCTCAGACTTCCCTGCCTGGTGGTGACTCCAGAACCAAACTTCAAAGGATAAGGAGGTTACATGTGTTCTCCCAGCCCTTGCCTTAACCTGACTTTAATTCCGCCCCATCAGCCCTTCTCTTGGGCTTACCAAATGAGGCACAACGAGCCCTGAACATAAGACCCAACACACAACAGTTGTAAGTACTATCTCTCTGGGCTTCAAAAGTCAGGGAGTGAAGGTGATCTTGTTGCTTTATAAATTCACAAGCTCTGGGGTGAAGTGTGGTCTTTAGTCTTCACATATCGCCAGCTCCTAGCTGCTGCACAGATCAGCCATTGCCCTGTCCAGATGTACCTGAAGCTTGGGACTTCTATGTTCTAGTTCTCCAAGTTCTCCAATGACACAACAGTTGCATGAGAGATCCAGCTGTGGCCTTGAACAGGGGGACTGTCTGCTTATCTTGTCAGTGGACACGAACACTGCTCGGGCTTTGTCTTTGCCCTTCATTTAAATATCCTTGTGCCTTATCAAGGTCACACACGTGACCAAGTTCACTGAAGGCATTTCAATGCCTTGTATGTCATGGGTAACTCAACAAAACAAAGAAATGTGAGCCACACTTAGAGTTTGGAAGTCACAGACTGGAGATCCAAATGTAGTAGACTCTGACTCACTTGAGAAACAAAATACACGTCTTCCAGCTGAATCCAAGATGGCACCATCTCTCCCTTGGGACCTCCTGTAACATGTGTACAACTACCTGATGGTCTCTCCTCTATGGGAGGGTCTTTTAAAAAGGCATGTCCCATTCTCCAAGTTGGCGTATGCTCCAGACCTCTCCCTGTTCACCTATCTGACCAGCCTCCCCTCATTGGCCTTCTCTCCTGCACCAGAATTAGAAACACCTCGGCTACAAACAGGTAGTACACAATGGCCCAGGGTGCCAGCTCCACAGGACAAGACTTTGAAAAAAATTCAGAAGCAGGCATGCAGAAATTAGGAAAACATCCAGGAGTAGAGCATACAATGTGCGCATCACCCAGAGACTTAGTGTTAAATGCTACCTCAGGTAACACGCCAGCACGGGCCAGAGAAGCTACTGAGAGCTGCTGTGAGTTTACATGATTCAAACAGCGTTTTCACTGATGTTTCTTTAACCATTTCTACACCCTACAGGAACAGAAGCTTCCCTTAAGAAACAGGTATTAGTTCTTCTATAGACCTGTTTCTGGAAATCCTGGTAGTGTAGTAGATAAAGGCTACAGCTGCTAAGCAAAAGGTCAGCAGTTCAAATCCACCAGGTGCTCCTTGAAAACTCTATGGGGCAGTTCTACCCTGTCCTGTGGGGTCACTAAGCATCAGAATTGGTTCAATGGCAATGAGTTTGGTTTCGATTATAAGCACGTTTCTGGAGTAGGGCAGTGGGTAATTTGGTTTACTAACCATACAAAATCAGACTCAAAACTTATCTGAGTTCTGAATTATAGGAATAACCCTTTGGTCTGGTAAGACCCAGCTTTTGGGGGAAAGCCAGGTATAGACCTGGTATACCAGTTGGGAAATCTATATCTACCTTTAACCGAGCAGATGAGAGAGAACAGCTATTCCTTGGGCCAGTGTGATTTCTGCATTTTCAAAGTGAACCCAGTGGAATCTGGAAGCTTAGATCCAGCTCTGGCACATCTTGTGATTGTAAAAAAAGAAACAAAAAAAACCGCTGTTGACTAGAAAAGTTAAGAAAGCTGCCCATTTCGTAGCCTATAGATTTTATCTTCCCTCCTGATGTTCACAGATATTAACTCTTAAAAAGAATAAATTATGTCTGGCTCTTCTGGGTATTAAGATACCACAACAGCCAACAAGAAAGAAAAAAAGAGGATTGGGAGCAGTGGTTACAGGAGGCCAGCCGTGGCAGCCGGAGACTGAGAACTGGGCAGGAGCAGGGTCAGTCTAGGGCAAAGAGGGAAGTACCCTACGACCAGCCCCGAGGCAAGGGTCAGGGAGAGGACTGCCGTGCCTGCTTTTGGACCAGAGAAGAAATAGGGACAGAGGAAAGGCAGAGTGTGCACTCTGACCAAATAGGTGCCTGAAGGTGACCATTAGTGTCAGCATCTCACCATGAATGGAAGGTAGCACTAAGGGACCTGGTGCTCCTGCAGAGGCTGACACAGGGTGCCTTCCAGCCTGTCTGCCCTGAGGACCCTAATCCCAGTAGGGCAGAAAGGACACAGCTTCTATTCCAGGGTCTGTGGCACAACCGCCAGAAGGCTGACTAGCAATGTCTCCTGCAAACATGTGTGGGTACCTCAGAGACTTGTCGTGAGCCGCTGTTTCCAGAGAGAAAGGCTCGGAAGACCTGGGATGCCTCCCCTGCCCCTGCTGCCTGGTGCAAGAGGACATCATCGGGCAAGCTTCCTCAAAGGCAGGCAGCCTTCCTTCATCATTGAGAGGAAGATGGGAAAATTAATAGGGGTAATGTGAGCTCATTTCAATAATAATGAGCTGAAGAGCATGCCAGGTTTTGATCCTTTCTGATGCCTGGGTTCCTGGCAGGAATTAGGGCCCTGCATAGGTAGTTGAAAGAACTGAAAATAGACCTTAAAAAAAAAAATCTCCAAACAAACAACACTAAGAAACCATCCCAATCACAAACTTAAAACAACAATAAAACAAAACAAAACAAAACAGACTTCGACATCACTCCCCAGGAAGAAGAGGGGGAAAAAATTGGACTGACATACAAACCCTTCCTGTGTCTTTTAAATATTGTTTTTAACGGCTTCAAAACTAATAAATTGTATGTGGCCAAAAATAGATGAAGAGTGCTGGTTAATGGGGCCCTGTGAATCGTTCAGCATAAGGAACTGTCAATATTTTTTTGAGCTGTCAGAAATCCATTTAGTGATTTTTGACAATTCAAAAAATATCTCCGACTGCTTGGTTCAGTTCCTAGCGAATTAGGGAAGGAGAAGGAAAGAGGAAATACATCAACTGGATTTATGAACCCAGAGTCCAGCTTCCTGAAGCCTGCTCTGTGCTAAAAGGAAAGTCAGGATACTGAGGTTAAGACAGGCTCCCTGGGGTGAGCTTTTCCACCTTCCCTCTCTTCCTGAGTCATCCTTCCCTCCCTCCCTCCCTCCCTCTCTGCTTCCTTTCTCCTTTCTAGCTTCCTTCCTTCCTTCCTCCTTTCTTTTTTCCTTCTTTCAACAGGTGAAGCCAAACCACAGAAATCCATTCAGATTAAAGATGGAATGATATCATGGTCTTTCTTCTCTAGCAGGGACATTCTGGGGCTGGTCTCAGAGGGAGTCATACACCGGCTTTCTTTTCCAAGAAAGGCTTCAAGCTGTACCTGGCCACTGGGGAATGATTTTGAGATCCTCCCGGTTCCCCATCCATTCTAGGTTTTAAATTTGTCATTGTATTTTAAAATCTGGAGTTACTTCGGGGTAATCACATTCTTTAAGAAAGTAAGGTGCAAGTGTGCAAGCCAGATCAGGTGAGCCTAAGTCCAAGACACAGGATGACAACTCTCGTATCCAGAGACTTAACGTTGCTATCAGAACAACAGACAGATTGCTTATCGGAACAACAGAGAGATACATGGACGGACGGACTGACAGAAAGCAACAGTAGAAGGCCAAAGTCGCACAGTCACTGCCATCTGGTGTGCCTAAAGATGGATCACAAATACCTCAAACCCCTCTCCCTTCGTGGAGAGGGGGTCACTTGATTACTGCATCAGGGTTAGTGTGATAGGATTTCAGTATCCTCTAAATCAAAGGAAAGAAAAGCCTTAGAATGGAGGTTTGGCTTGGCAAAGCATCGAGAACTGCTCCTCAGGCATCTTATGCAGAAGTTGAAACTACTGAGAAATTTGCCAGTTACCATGTTCTTTATTTTGTTTTTGTCTTTAGGGTTCCCCCCAAGTCCAGGATCAAAAACAGGAATAATTCACACTGTGAGACCTCCCCCGCCCCTGCCATGCCTCTCTTCCAGGCATTTCAGAGCATTCTGATGCAAATTAGAACACAGAAATACGACCTCCAAAACTTGCAAATGACATTGACTTTCGTGATTGTCTACATTGCATATATAGCACTGCTTTTTTATGTTTAGTCAAAATTTGCTAATGAATGCCTACTCAGGTTTTTTTTGTCTTTCTTTAAATGTACAAGTCAGCACTGATGTTTTGGGAAATAAACTAAAGGAAGAGGATTCTAAAACTTACCACATAAGTCTGGCCTCTTGATACATCCAGAGCTGGCTGTGGTACTCGCAAGTCCGTTAAAGGCGGCCAGGCCGTCACAGCTGTAGGCCCTGAGGACTGACAGCATGGTCAGGGGCTTCTCCAGGCCCGGGGGCCCCCTCTCGGCCTTGGGCAGGCCCGCCGCGGTCTCCGGGGCTGGAAGAAGGCTTGGGCTGTGCCACTGCTTCTCCGACGCCTGGGGCAGAGGTGACAGGAGTCCCTGGGTGGGCTGGGGGGCACCTGTGGGCAGCAGGCTGTCCCCTCCATCACTGCCGCTGTCCTTACTGAGGGCAGCCAGGGGCTTGCTCATCACTTGTGGTTCAGTCTCAAGGTCCTCTTCGTCGTTGTTCTCTCCCTTGGAGGAGTCCATGTCCTCGGAGGAGGCGATGTCAGACAGATCATCAGTAGTGTTTTGATTTGTGGCTTCGGGGATCAGGATGGGGGCATCGTCTTCAGGGTGGGCCTTGCCATCGGGCTCGCTGCTGGGACAGGCACTAGAGGCCCCTGAACCAGCCATGCCTGGGTAAACACCAAACTGCTTGTAGAAGTCGGAGGGGAAGCTGCAGAATGCAGGGTCCACGTGGCCGGACCACGTGCCACTCTTCTGCTCCCCGACCGTCTCCTTGACCTGCCCTTGGGCAATCTTCTCAGAAGCAGAGTCCAGAGGCCCAGCCAGGTGGGAGAGCCCCGACTCTTTGTTCAGTTGCACGGTGGGGAGCACAGCCATTTTGCTGGCCTCCCTGGCTTGGTCTTCGCAGTTGACGGGCACTGCCAGGGTGTTCTCTCTGCGCTTCGCCTTGCCAAGGTGGTTGGCCTGGAGGTGAAGAGCCATGAGCTCCACGGACGAGGTGGCGAAAGAGCAAAACAAGCAGCCGTGCCACGCGATGTTGTCTTGCACGGTCACCGAGGAGCCAGGCAGGGAGGTGGCGTCTGGCCTCACGGACAGATCTAGAGGTTCGTACTGAGATTTCTCAGACTTCCTCTGGGAGGACTTAGCGCTGGGCTTCTCCTCACCGCCCTCTGCCCCGTGGACTTTCACGGGGTGAGGCTCAGACAGGGCTTTGTCCTTCAGTTCCTTTTCCTTCTTCAAGGAGCTTAGGACGAAGCTGTCCATGAACGCTTGCAAGGACCCTTGGAAACTCACACCGTTGCTCACGATGCTTTGATAAGCTCTTCCGATTTCAGAGAAGTGAGTGCTTTTGGAAGGAAGGTCGGTGGCTTTCAGAGGGTCCGGAGGAGCCTCGCAAGACATGCCAGCAGCCTGCGCTGAATGGTCCCCAGATGAGAGTGCCCCCAAGGTCCACTGCTGAGAGGCAGGGCCCCCTCTAAAGTCAATTCCAGGGAGGCCTTTGAAGGCGCCCCTGAGGATATCTGGCCTGATAAACAATGACGCTTTGTTGGACATCTCATCCTTGTGGTCTTGGCTGGGCGGCTGTCCAGACAGGGTCCCAGCCCCATTCTGTCGCTCCCGATGGTGTCGTTCTAGGTGGTATTTTAAGGATGCTGACTGGGTACCGGCGTAGTCGCAGTGGGGACATTTGTAGGGTTTCTCACCTGCAGATTTGGGTGTAAGAGAAAGAAATGGAAGTGTTTATCTCATTTTGGTGTGCTGAACAAGGCTAGAAGGATCAACATTTGTTCTCTGAAACAAAGCAGCTCCAGCTAATAATTAGTTAGGGAACAACTGTTTTTTAATAGAAGAATAATTCGTACTCTTAAGCTTTTTAATGATTTTGTACCATTTGGGGCTATTCAGGAATGACATACTATCTACACACAATTAGCTATCTTTTTCTTTATCTAACATGTGAAAACGGCTGTAGATTTAAAAGCTATGATTATGAAAATTAAGCACAATAATTTCAGCCACAGTGATCATTAAAAGTAGAAGTTTAAAAAAGACCAACTATGTAACAAATGGGGGGTTGCAATATTTTGTGTATACAATGGCTCTAAAATTTGTTTAAATTATACACATGGAAACCATTTTTAAACCTAAAAATTTTATGGCACTGTTACGCAAGACTGAAATGAATGATTTAAGCCTTGCTCTGCGGTAAATCATGGATATAATTAGCAAATGGCATACTGCACAAGCAATTTATCATTATTTGGAGGGCACCATTCCAGACGGGCTCAGATATCTGCAGACCTACTGCATTGTTTCTAAATAAAGAACTATAAATACCGATTCTATAAAATATTAATATCATTACGGTGCATTACGATAGCAGCGTGTAAAGACATATAGTTAAGATAAAAGGCAGTCAGTAAAACTTACAAGAAAATGAGTAATAAAAAAGGCACAAAATATATTTAGTTTCTGTATTTGAAATTAACATTATCTACTGGTCTTTGTAGTGTCTTAAATTTGTGCTAATGGCGGACCTAGCGCTCCGGTAGTAAAATGTATAATTTACCTATAATAAGCACTTTCTAGAGAACAAAAATAGCTTTAAAGAGTGTTTTAAAACATATAAGCTAATTTCCAGGAATTAAATATTTATTTCAATGCAACATCCAACTTCTATTGTTCTTGCCACAACAGAGATGATACTGTCATGGACAGCTGGTGTCTGCCCTCACTGCCACAAGAGGAGAAAGAGGTAAACAAATGTAGCTTTAAATACATCCTGGGATTCTCTTCGCCATCCTGGGTCTCTTCGAGACTTTGGAATCACAAAGCTTTCTGGAAGACACAGGACTGCGACAGCCCCTTTTAGCTTACTCACAATAGGACCCTGTCAATATCCACAATTATTTCTCCAAGGAAGCTCAAGTCTCTCCCCCTCCTGTGCTGTTCCTTTGTCAAACAGGCTGGTTTAAAAAGCAAGAGCAAAGCTTTGGCGGATGGTATATTCTGGAAACATTCTACTTTGACTAGTCTTAGCTGATGGCCAATCTTCAGGGAAAGGGCAATTCAGGGCAGAGGACGCTAGCCAGGGGGACACCAGCCCGCACTCTGAGAAGGGGCTCATGGTATCTCTGATGGCTACTAGGACCTCGGCCAAATGTCAGCCAAGCATTCCTTGCAGGGGTTTCTACAGTAGCTGAAGAACTCCCTTGGATGGCGCTTCAGAACCAGGCTTCCATCGGGGAAAGGGCCCAGCTGGGACCTTCTAAGGCTGCGGGTCACAGTCCTGTTTGGTACAGCCAGTGAGAGAGCCAGGAGGAAGAATCTGTTTCCTCTGAGGTAAAGCCATGCATGCTGTCAGGCCTTCACTGTCGTCCCGCTTCGTGGATTTGATCCCTGTGTTAGACACAGACTCATTTCACCTAGCACTATGTGGACATCCCACATGCAGGCCAAAGAACCACCCCTGGAACAGGCAGTAGACACGGCAACTTCTGAGCGACGGGGTGTCACGGCCCCCTCAGCTCACCTGAGAAGCCCAGTGGCCCGTCGAAGCAGAAGCAGTTCCCAAAGCTTACGGGGTCACGGTGGAGCTTGTGGCTGGAGAACCTGAAGGGAAATTCTGGGTCCCTGCCCATGGGATAGAGCAGACTCTGAGACGGTCCAGCAGAAGTGAGGCCAACAGGTACTAGGGAAGACTCACGTTGCATTTGGGAAACATATCTGGAACTCACACAGTGCATCTTGCACAGGGTTTATGGGCAAAGTGAGGTCACTATTAACCCACTGACCCACTACAGTCTAGTGGGGACTGACTCACATGACCCTAGAGGTCAGTGTAGAACTGCCCCATAGAGTTTCCAAGGAGCACCTGGTGGATTTGACCTGCCGACCTTATGGTTAGTGGACATAGCACTTAACCCACTACCCCACCAGGGTGCCAGAAGGTGTCAGAAATCCTGGTGGCCTTGTGTTAAGTGCCACAACTGTTGACCAAAGGATCGGCAGTTCAAATCTACCAGGTGCTCCCTGGAAACTCTACGGGGCAGTTCTACTCGATCTGTGGGGTCACTGTGGGTGGGATGCCAGTCAAGTGCAATCGGTTTGGTTTCTCTTTTTAAGGTGTTTAGCAGGGGAGGGGTGCTTTATCTCCAGACCTGGGGTGGGCAAGGGTGGGGCTGTCTTTCTAGCTGTAGACTACAGGGACACACATGTGGGGGTCTAGGTATCATCAAGAGGCATGCCTTTGCAATGTACATGGGGCTTTGTTAAAATCCTTAGTCATTTAAATTCCCTAGATCCGGGGTGGAAGCCAGAAGTTACTGTTTTTGTACTGTAATTTTTTTTATTGTTTAAAAAATATGTGTAATAATATATCACTTCTCAATTCTGCATCTTTCACACGTACAATTCAGTGACGTGTATCGTGTTAATCATGTGCAGCCATCACCGCTATCCACTGGCAAGCTGTCCAGCCCTACACAGAAGCCAGGGTTCTTCAGCAAGCACCACCCCGACTGCTGCAGCAACTCCCATGCAGAGGGCTTGAACACCACACCTGGAAAACCCCAAATGTAGCTGCCTGGGGAGCTTTAAAAAAATGCTGATCCTTGGTTCCACCTTCACGTCCAGAAATTCAAATGGTCCCCGGTGTGGTCTGAGCCCTGGGACTTCCCAAAGTCACCCACTTGGATGGAGACCCCTGTCTAGGACCTCCCTGGGAAAGTGGCCTTTGAGACAGGTGTTATGTGACAACTCAGCAGAGGAGACAGTCTGGCAACCAGGAAGTCTTTGAGAGCCTGGGCTGGGGACAGAGATGTCCTGCGGCTTAGAACCCCTGTCTTGTGACCTCTGCTTCCTCAGTTTGTGACACAGGATGGTTGGAGCACACAGTCTCAAAGATGGGGCTGTCCCAACTTTAAAGATCGCATCAGGGGCTGTGCCATATCTCCTGAACAGAGCACCAGCCACAGGTACATGGGTCACACGTACCCAGGCACACACTGGGAAATGGGCAGAACTGCTCACAAATGGTCTCAAGATGCAATGAACCGGTGGATGACTGAACATCTCCTACCTCCCACACACTTGAGGGAAGAACGAGGGGTCTGGTCTCTGTGGTCATGACTCAGAGGAGACATGCCATACAGCTAATGCCAGAGAGAACACACATACAAGTGCACATAGACACAAATACATACATGTGTATTCGAATACGTACATACAGATAGACACATCCACATACACATGCATATACACATACACAAACACACACACACAAAATCCACTGCCATCAAGTCCAATGCTACTCACAGTAACCCTATAGGGCAGAGGAGAACTGCTCCATAGAGTTTCCAAGAAGTGCCTGATGGATTTGAACTGCTGGCCTTTTGGTTAGCAGCCATGGCATTTAACCACTGTAACACCAGGGTTTTGTATACATCTGTACCAAAAAAAACCAAACCCTTTGCCTTCGAGTTAAGTCTGACTCATAGCAAACTTACAGGACAAAGTAGAGGTGCCCCACAGAGCTTCCAAGGAGAACCTGGCAGACTCAAACGGCCAAGCTTCTTGGTCAACAGCCACAGCACTTAACCACTGAACCACCATACACATATGTAAACATACACACACTGACACAGAAACATACGCACATGCACACACCAGGCACACACATACACACAAGGAAGGTCTCTTCACTCAAGCCTGTGCTCTGTTGCTGGCATTAGGTGCTGTCTGCTCTGTTAAAGCCCCAAGCAGGCCTCAGCCCCCGCTGCTCCGGGCAGAGGAAGGCCACGGCTGAGAAAAAGAACATTTAGTTCATTCCTATGGGAGGGCAACAGCAATCCAGTGAATCCAGGCTGTTGAGCACATTTTCAAGGGTTGTTTCGAGGGCACATGACAGGCACAGCCTTCAGAAAGCCCCCCATCTGCCTCTCCTCGCCCCCCACGCACAGCGAGGCCAGGTCCTCTGTGTACTTTTCGGCAGAGCTAACTGTCCTAAAAGGCTCTGGGTAGCTGCTCCCCACTCCTTCCCGTCCCAACACCCAGACAAATGCCCCAGGCAAAGGTCCAAGGACTAAACCAGCTCTTTGGATGGGTGTTTTTCCTGTTAAAAGACCCTTGATTTTGTTTTCTTTGTAGTATCTAAACTCTGTCTTCGCACTTTCTTTCATGGACACCGTGGTGGCTTAGTGGTTAAATGCTACACGTGTTTACCTGAGGGTTAGCAGTTCAAATCCCCCAGGTGGACTGTGGGAACTCTAGAGGGCAGATTCGTTTCGCCTGTGGGGTTGCTAGGAGTTGGAACTTCCTGGACGGCAGTGGTTTTGGTTTTTTGGTGTTGTCCTCCTTTATGACACCTTTGCTCACTTTGCCTGGGCTTTGTCTCCAGTGAGGGGCCCCAGGAAGTCCTGCTCAGCTTTCTCTGGGGTATGTATCTGGCCCAAACCCAGGGGTCTGGCACTGTTGTGTGGGGGCTCCTCTCCTGAGAGTGCCCAACCAGCACAAGACTTTCCTTTCCCACTGACAGCACCCCAGCTGTTTCCCAAGCGTTCTTTCCCCAGTGGGCACTTTGCAGAGTGCTCAGGAGGCAAACTTCTCACAACACTGGCCCAGGTTGGGTGGGGCAGCAACTGAGGAGGAAACCGTCAGCAGACTGAACGGGCTCTGACATGCGGCTGGGGTCGGCCCCGCCACGTGGCTGACACACACCAGTGCCCGGTCCACCTGTGCCGGGAGCGCTGTGTACTGAGGGTCACCCCATCTGGACACGTCCCCGGGAGAGCTCCAGGCTGACAGCAACAAATCCGAGGCACAGGCCGTCAACAGACTTCCTGCCGAGGAGAAAGGCAGTCAGCCTGCCCTGACCTCTCCAGCCAACGCCCAACTCTGCCCAAGACTGGAAAGGACACGCTGTGCAGCCTGGTGGCACAGGCCATCCCAGACCCTGCCAGCAACTCTGTCACACTGAGTGATTGACCACTTACAGCACAAATGAATGCCAACCTAATACAGTCTGTCCCCACCTCTCCAGGGCTCACAAACACTCTGGCACCTCCTAGGTCCCCTCTCCAGATGTTTGGGACTCTCTGTCATTGTGTGGTCTACTGCAGGGGCCCCAGACACAGAGGTCTGCAGACAGGGACAGACCATGGGAGAGCACAAAACCAGAGGCAAGGCAGCGTCCACAGCCAACTCAAGAAAGGATATTACAACCTCTGGCTTTTTAAGAAAATTCCTGTATTCAGATCCCTACCTTGACATCCTCATTCTTAAATATTGGCCAGCCAAGCCAAGTGCCGTCTGCAAAACTTTTTTTGAGGATAGAGAGAGCCTCAGGGGCCTATTCTGCAGGCTGGGCCTGGATCCGTCAGCCAGTTTGAGACTGGCATCTGGAACAAAGATGGACCGTGTCAGGTCCTTCACCACCCAGGAAGGGAGGGAAGGACATTGGGGATCTAGGTGGTGAAACCTCTCCCTGTAGGTTTTTTTGGGGGGTTTTGTTTTTAATTCTATTATACTTTGAGTGAAATATAGCTCAAGTTAATTTTGCATTCAAAAATTCTCTTTTATGACATTGGTTGCAATCCCCAACCCTGTTATGAGCTTGCTCGCTCTCCCACCCCAGCTTCCCTATGTCCGTTTGTCCAGGCTTCCTGTCCCTTCCTGCTTTCTTGGTTTGCTTTGGGGCAGGAGTTGCCCAGTTGGTCTTGTGTACTTGACTGAACTAAGAAGCCCATTCCTCCCACGCGTTAGTGTTTGTTTTATAGGACTCTCTGACTACTGTCTAGATGGAAGACTCAGAGAGCAGTTTCAGTTCTGGGTTAGCAGAGTCTCCCTATATTATCAAGGAGTAGGATATATGCCAAAACAATGCATTACTAAGACAATCTTGCTACAAAGCCTGTAATAAAAATTGGAAAACATCAGTTCATCATTCCAAAGGACTGATGAAAGTACTGGAAGCAGCTTACATAAAACCAGCCTCCCAGCAAGATACTCATAAGATGTGTATTCAGTTGTGGAAGTATCACTGATACCTTCTGCAAAGCCTTGCGCCACACTCTTAGAAACATATGACCAGAGGGCTTTAATGAGTTCAGGGGACCTCTTTTTACATGTGGCTCTGTTTTCTGCATCTGCACTGGGTATGTCAAAGGAACCCTCGCTTTCCCAGGGAGTTACTGTGGAGCTGCTCGGATTCCCAACAGTGCCTCTCTGAAAACAACTGGTGGGTTTCTGTTATTCTCTGTGGATCTTCCTTGAGCGTGCATTTAAGAAGTAGCTCATCCTTCTACGGAGTTTTGAATTTTTTCTTTTTTTTTTTTTTTTGCTCAATCTTCAAAAGTGTTCACTTTTTAAGTCAAGTGACTGAATATACCTCTGTGTCTACACCCTCCATTTGATATTTATTTAGTCTTTCTGCGTGTCTTTACTTAGTTAATACCAGGAGAGATAAATACGGTGGTGCCTTTGCAGTGAAGCTTCAGTACATTAATATAAATTGTACACTAATTCCCCCAAAGCATATATATGTTGTAAACCTGGAGACTTCTCACACAGCTGCTTATTGCTAAACAGTGCCTTGTCCAGAAGGGGACAATCTGTGTCTCTAATTGCTGTCACTGAAGCCGAGATTCATTATGTGACTTTCCCATTAAAATGTGAGCATTAATTTGTATAATGAAATATCACCCACTGCAGCGTTCATTAGCCATGCCCTACTGTATACGGCACATTGTTAGCTACCTAGAAACTGTAGTTAATTTCACTAATGGATATTTCCCTACTTAGTGTTGGGTTGGAAATTTATACTGTAGCGTTACCTCTTAAACTTTTAAGAAAATTTAAATTCAATCAATTATTTTCGACAAAAGTTGGGGATGTCATTAAGACAGCAAGAGCGAGGCAGGGGTTATAGAGAAGTAAAGTGGGGCTTCGGTTCATCTTAGGAAGAGAAAAACAATGGAATGTTAATTCAAAACAAAAAAGGAGAGGGGAAGAATCATCTCCTTTTGGGCGAGCAGATCTCTTTCTTTGTCATTCCTCTGGTGTCTGTCCCCCGGTGCCGTCCCCGTCCCCCAACACTGTGCAAAGCTTAGACAACCACATAAAAGGTTATTTAGGAAAGGAAATGGGAAAAGCACATTTTTAACCAATCCATTTTGGAAACGCATCCAGAAAGCTTTTATAACTGTTAAAACAGCCTGGTTATCTTACCTAGAATTACACGTGCATCTCAGGTAAGATGCTGTACATGTCAGCACCTGGTTTAGAGCAGCTAAAAGCTCATCCCACCTGCAAGCAGGACCAGCCAGCATTTAGGAAGCTCTAGGAAGATAAGACAGCTACCAAGCAGACCCGAGGAGTTCATCGTCTGGGCGACAGGGACAAGAATTCTACCCTGCTATTCATCTCAGGGATTCAGGAACCTCCACCTGGCAGAGTACTCATTTCCCTGACACACTACCTCCCTAGCCTCCTTGTGCTGGTGGGGAAACTGAGGCACAGAAGGTCGAGGACCCCTGGCTACCAGTCTGCCCTCATTACAGGGTAACAGGCCCAGAAGACCACAGCATTTCTCTTTCGAATCGCCAAGGGGCTGCATCCACACAACCCTGCGGGTACCTTTCCTCCACTTCCTTTCCTCCTGCCGTTGAGGGTGTCTGCCCAGCCCCATCAAAGAAATGCTGCGCTATTTCCCTAAAGAAGCCAACAAACAAACAAACAAAAAGAACCCGCTGCTGCCAACTCGATTCCCACTCATGATGACCTTATAGGACAGAATAGAGCTGCCCCAGGGAGTCCCCAAGGAGCACCTGGCAGATTTGAACTGCAGACTTCCTGGTTAGCAGCCATTAACCACTAACTCGCCAGGATTTCTCAAAACAATCCAAATGTCACCTCAAAAAGTAACAGCGGCAATATTGTGCTGCGGTTAACACAGCCAGAGTCTGGGTTAGGCGGCTCTGGACCACATCCCGCCGACCCACGCGGGGCGCCGTCTCCGGGACTCCGAGTCCCCTGCAGTGGAGGTCTCTGCAGTGGGGCCCAGCAAGGAGCAGGAGTGAGTGCCTGTCCTTTGAGTCAAGTCCAGTGCTGTCATGCTGGTTATCATTTTGTAATTGGCTGCCCCGGTGTGTGTCAGCCAGTGGCTGTCACACGATGCCCACACAGACTCAGTGATGATGCGAGAGAACTCCTTCCTGCCTTTTGGGCAGCAACTTCTCAGTTCCGCAGTTCTCAGTGGTCCTACCGGGAGAGGGAGGCAGGTTCCCGGTGACACAGACAAAAGCCAAGAAGACACGGCAGGCACTACCTGGGGGTCTGTCCCCCATCCTGAGGCTGAGCCCACGACCACTTGCAGACACCACCGGCTGCTCTCGCTGGATGCCTCCTTCCTCATAAAGAGGTTCCCAAGGCAGGACCAGGGCGTGTGGCACATCAAGCCCAGATTAATAAACCACTTGCATAATTTGAGAGGAGAAAAAAAACTAATGAGATTTATTTTTAATTAGTCCCAGAACTTTCGTGCCTCCAAGTGTTCGCCGGTGAGGTTGCTTATTCCGTTTCTCTGCTACGGTCAACCCCGAGAAGACAGGCCCCTTTGGGAGTCATGCAGGCGAGCCAGGGGAGAGCCCAGCTGGGAGGCACGTAACCAGTGCAGGAGGCCTGGTGCCCAGCCTCTCGGGGCCCAGCGAGCCCCTGCCTGCCCCCTGAACGCATCATGGATGCACGCACTGGGTGCTCAGGGGTCCTCAGGCTGTCAGCTCCCCAAGGTGGGGCTACAGGAGGAGGCAGAGAGAGAATCTGGAGCAACTGTGGGATCTCTGCTAGGCCTTGGAGAGGATGGTGGGGATGGTGGGGACATCCCCAGCGCCCCTTCTATGTCATGACAATTCACAGCTGCTGCTCCTTTCCCAGCCTGCACTGGCTGAATCACGGCATCATGCCCTGGAAGAGAAACTCCACATGCCCTGGGATGAATGGCTAATGTTTCAAAGAGGGAAGTCTTTTGGCCTCCCCTGGGTGGGCCAGTCACCAATACTCTCCCTCCAAGAGCCAGATGGAGCGGCCTCTAAGGTCTGATGGGCTTTAGGGGGCTCTGCAGTCCTGCAGACCCCTCCCCTCCACCCCTGGGGGGCCTGATGGGGGCTCAGTGGACAGTGAAGCAGTCCCAGGGAACCTCCTCCTCTGCCCCAGCCCCCAGGTGTTTGGAGAAACCCGCCTGATGCAACTTCGCAGCCCCTCTCTGATAAACAGGTGTGCGGAGGAAAGAGCAGTCATTGAGTTAATGTACTGGAGAGAAAAAGGAAGTGCTTTTTATCAGTCAATGTTACACAACCACGGATCCTAATAAAGACAGAATACGACAGGGAAATACAGAGAATGGGCCACCCAACATCCTGCCCAATTAAAACGTATTTATTGCCCATTGGAGTTTGCAGCGGGCTCATCGGGGTCTGCTTTAGAAAAACTGCAAAAGCTAGTGTTTGGGGAAACTTGCATCTTATCTCCTAGACCACTGTCCTCTCTCCAGGTCTTTTGAAAACTTCAAATCAGAAGGTACAAGGGACAGGCAGACTGGGGCATGGCAGCGACCGGAGCCTCTGTGAAATCAATTATTAACAAATACCTTGATTTTGATTTTTAATTACTTGTGTAATCTACACTTTTACATCATCATAATAGATGTTTACTTGGCTGATTTATAACATGTAACACTTTCTGTTCTATTCAAACACACAAGTGTGAGCATTTTCCAACTTCTTTGTTCTTAGATAAAAAAAGAAATTGATCTTTATCTAGTTCCCATTCTGCCTTTTAACCGCCACAAATGCTGTTTCAGAGAGGAGGGGGGTTGTGATGTTCTCATGGCTTTTTTCATTTTCTCACTTCTGAGAAGTTTCCAGAATGCGCTTGCCCATGGCCCTGTCATGCCTCTCACTGTGTCTCCAGCACAGAGACTACTGGGCACAAGGCTATCAGAGAGAAATCTGGGGAAAAAGCATCTTTCTCAACCTTTGAAACTGTGAAAGCAGGACCCGTCTGCTGCTACCTTCTCGTGTCAGGCCTGTAGCTGGTTGTGCTCCTCCATTTAACAGGAAATACTCTGTGGACTTGCTGCACTTGCCCCCACTGCTCAGATGATGAGGTCAAGGCCAACAGGGTCAGCTAAGCAGCTTGTCAGGAGGTGCCGCAGCTTTCCTGGCTGGCCCACCCATCCGCTAAGGTGAACCACCACAAGCCTGGTTAAATTCTGTATCTACATAACATCCAAGTTCATTATCACAAGAGGGCCCTGGCCTTGGCTCTCCTTTCCACAGGGAGCACCCCAATGGTGGGAGTCTCGTGGTTGGGCTCCCACATCCTGCCTGGCACTCTGTCAGTCTCCCCACCCCGGGGCACCCAGCTCCAATCTGGCAGGGGCTGGGGGTGGATGGACACTGGTGTGGTCTGAGAGAGCCAGGTGTCTGTGCTGACTCCCGCAGGCCTGATCCTTTCCACGAAGTCAGCACTTCACTCATTCATTCGGCAGGTCCTCTCTAGATACCCAGCTCGACAAACCTGCCTGGTGCAACTTCTCAGCCCGTCTCTGATATACAGGCGTGGGGTGGAAACAGCAGTCATCGAGTTAACGTAGTGGCGAAAAAAGGAGGTGCTTTTGCTCAGTCCGTGCTCAGTCCGCGAATCCTAATAAAGTCGGGGTATGTCAGGCAAACACCGGTTAGCCGCAGTCTCACATCCCACCCAATTCAAACACATTCACTAACCTTTGGATTTCGCAATGGGCTCACCTGGGTCTGTTTGAGAAAAATGTCAAAAGCTAGCATCGTGGGAAATGTATGTCTTATCTACTAGACCACCATCTGCTCCACAGGGAGCTCAGCTGGCCATCCGGCCACCAGCCTGGGTGCTCAGGGAGCTGTCACCCCGCTACATGCGGACAGATGGGAACGAAACCCCAACACAGGGCTCAGCAGAGGGGTGAGTGCTGTGGTAACAAAGAAGCAGGGGAAGGATGGAGCAGAGGGAGTGGGAGGAGGGTCAGGGGCATAAGATCAACCAGGTAGGAAGAGAGGCTTGACGAGTGGGCACACAGCTGCCCAAAGCCCGCAGGTGCAGCAGCAAGCCCAGCCGGTGTCTCTCTGGCAGAGAAGCCCCCAGTGTGCCATCTGTGAAGGCTCTGAGCGTGGAGCTTTGGGGTCTGCACACTGTCCTACCTGCGCCCAGAAATCTAGTGCTTGGGGTCACACTGCTGTGCTGTGGCTTCTGCTGCGCTCCTGTGTTCTGCCCTTCCTACAGGGGCAGAGGCTACTTGGAAAAGGCACCTTGCTTCCCACTGGAAGGTCCCCTCTGGGCCACAGGCCAAGGATGACAGGAGGGCGGTTGCCATTACTCTTGCCTTGGTTTTACGGGGCAGCCTTGCAAACGCATGCCTGATGCACCTGCCAGGGTGAGACGCCCTCACAGGCCGGGGGTTCCTTTATTGAAACAGTGGCAACACTGCTGTGCCCCCAAAACCTAGACTGCTGGGTGTGAGACAAGCAAGAAAACATACCACCAAAAGGAACATAAGAGTTTCAGAAAGTATTACCTTTGTGAAGAAAATTAAGCTGGGGCTGGGGGGATATTTAGATGGAGGGGAGAGGTCGGGGATGGTCTCTCTGAAGACAGGACACAGAGGAAGGACATGCCAGGCAGAGGGAAGAGCAGGCACAAGGGTGCTGCAGCAGGAAGGGTCTGTGTTCAGGAGCAGGAGGAGACAGGCGGGGGTGGAGGGCAGTGGTCCGGACGGAGATCAGTGTTGGGTGGGGTCTGATCATGTGGGGCCTGCTGGGAGAGTAAGGCAGCCTGATGCGGAGTCCTAATAGAGCCCTTGTTGGCTGCAGTCACCCCAAGAAGTGGAGAGCGCCCAGATGCAGGGGTCCGTGTTCTGCTGTACCCCCAGGCAGTAAATAAAGATGGCAGGAGAGGCCCCCCGCTGTCTGTGCTCAGGGCGTCTTTGGGTGTCCCGGAGATTTGTGGGTACCAGGTGAGGTGCCAGGTGTGGGCTGCTCATCTTTAACGAGGTGGTGAGCACGGGGCCTGTGAACACTAAATACGCCTGCAGCGCCCTGAGCTGTATTGATTCCTCGGGAAACAGATGACAATTATTTTTGAAAATGGATAGCATATTTGTCTATGCTCTGAAGCAGCTCAGACTCCAATAGATAAAGTGTCAGGAGGAAATCAAAGAAAATGGAGGTGTCTGTATCTCAGATAGATCTTTTTTGTGTATGTGTATTGGTAGTGTGCAAACAAGTAGCAGAAAAGTACAAAAGGCCCCCTGGTCAAGGGACAGAGAGACCAGGGGAGTCCTTCACCAGGAGGAGATGGAGGAGGCTGATGTGGGAGACGTCAGCAGCATGACCCAGGGCCCAACACCCCTGGTTTCTGTAAGAGCACCCTGTTTTTCTGGGGAGGAGAGTCAGTAGAGAATCACCCCAACTTGGCTCCGCAGAGGTGAGAAGGGCTGGCTGTCTGTCCAGTTCCAGGGATGGCAGGTAAGGCAGGCTGGACCACAAGCCAGTCTGCCTGAACCACTAAATTCCCCTTTAGACGCAGGCTAGTCAAGGGCTCCTGTCACCTAGGCCTCGGAAGGACTTGTGGTCAACAGGAGGCAGAGGGGACAGACTACCTCAATCCACTGAAAGGAAACTGCCAACAATGTCCTCAGGCCACTGGATGACAGGTCAGGAGGAGGTCAAGGGTTACCAGATCCCTCAGAACCTGCTGGAAGAACCATACAACCTGGTTGAAAGTTTTCAAAGAGCCCTGTTTGGCCTGCCATGATTCAGTGACAGGGAAGTGCTCCGGTAGGAGGGGCCAAGCATCCCCATCACAGATGTGAACCACAGAGGTATATGTCTGGGTGCAGCCTGAGACAGTAATCTTTGAATAACCAATCTGAGAATTAGGATCAGTTCTGACCTATACACTGACTCACAGACCAGCCCACCACGAACTCCTGACGACCACCAGCCGCTCAGTGGTCAGATCTTCCACACGGGAGACCCGGGTTCCCCTCCTGGCCAGTCCACACAGTACACGGCAGCCCCCCTGGGCAGCGGAGGTTTGAGTGTTGCCATGATGCTGAACAGGGTAAGACAGAGCAGGAAGAAAGGCCTGGCCATCTGCTGTGAAAATCAACCCGTGATAACCCTGGGGATCCCAACCATGCGACCAGTAACCCATCACTGGGATGGCGCGGGACTGCACACCAATTCATTCTGTTGTGCATGGGATCACGGTGAGTCAGGAATGACTGACCGGCAACACGGTGACATGGAGAACATGACATATAGAACAACATCGCCGTTGCAGACCAGAGAGAGGGCCAGGGCAGAACACAGGCCACGTGCCCGCCGCACTCAGTCTCTCACCTGTGTGTATGCGCAGGTGGACCTTCAGGTGATGGGACGTCCGGAAAGTCTTCCCGCAGTAGGGGCAGTCCTTCATGGCCGAGCCCAGGCTCCTGTCCCGCAGCAGCGCGGGCTGCTGGAGGCTGGCGGATCTCCCGGCTTCCTCGCCGACGTCTGCAGCGGAGGAGAGACGTTCGCACATCGCTTCAGCACATGTCACAAGTTGTTCGCACCCAAACTGCTAACACCACACGAAGTTAAACATGTCAATACTACACCTGTCTAATTCATTCTTTAAATCTGACAGAATGCTGACAATTCATGTATTTTCTTGTTATTCTCTTAAATTATTTCATCTTTCCTATCGTCATTTTAAGCAGCATATGGTACCTTTATATTGAACTGAATTAAACAAGAAAAGAAACAGCTGTGTCAGCAGCTGGTTTGATTTCTACTTTTGCTTAGCTCCTATTAAATTTTTTTTTTCCAAAAGTTTAAAAATGTGGGTGTTTGTTGCATCTTATTAATTTGTAATATAGACTAGCTGGAGAGTTTACTATGGGATCTAAATCACACTTGCATCGTGTCAAAAGACAAAAAAAAAAAAAAAAAAAAAAAACATGTCTCAGCTGAGTCCCCAAGACATGAAGACATCCAGCTATTTTGGGACAGGAAAGAAAATTATCCCAAACTGATCATTTCTTCCTTGTAGAATCTTGAATCCATCGTCGGCTGGTGTAATCTCATGAAAGGGAGAAGAAAAAGTATGGAAATGCAGTTCCACAATTAGACCACGATAAACATACAGCCACAGAGTCAAAGTCATGTGCAGAACCTCAGCTGCAAAACTCCCACGAACTTCCAGCACCACCGTTAAATCTTGATGCGGCAGTTTCAGAACTTCCTCAGTAAAGTATCGATACAAATTTTCCTGCCTGTTGTTATTTGTTACGTAACCCAAACTGTTAGGAAATAGAATCAAATTTACATAGGGCCTCCTTCTGCCCAGAAACGATGGGTCATACTCGTAAACAAAACTGTGACAACACGGGACAGTTGGTGGATGTGTGACTGCGATACCCAAGGACTTACATCTTGCTGCGAAGCAGCCACATCAGCAGGGCAAGGCTGGGGTTGGGGCCCACGGCTCAACAAGGTAAGGCCCACGGCTCAACAAGGTAACCCTCTCCTCTCGCCCTGCAGGATTCTCCCCAGAGCCGGGAGCTGGTGGCCTGGCCCAGAATCCAAGCTGCAAAGGGCAGTGGGGTTCCCACTGAAGCTCCCAGCCCACTCGGTAGGCCTCGTGGTAAATCTCGCTCTGAGAACAAGGAAGCCTTCTGGGATAATGAGCAGGTCTGTGAGTTCTGCAGAGATCAGAGTGGAGGAGGGTTGTCCCTCCCAGGCAATGGAAAATGCAAATTGCTTTCATCCAGTCCCATCCCTTCCTGGTGCTCTCTGCCAACAGCCAAAAGGGACAGACTTAGAGACCGGAAACAAGAGGAAGGCACGTCCACCATGTCTTTCCTCTCAGGATGTTTGCTCTGAACAGGTTTGGGAACCCTTCGGCTTGGGACCTCCTCTCTCCCTTTGAACTCAGTCACTGTTGAGTCGATTCTGACTCACGGTGACCCCGTGGGTGTCCCTAGAACTATGCTCCAGAGGTTTTCAGTGGCAAACTTTGCAGGAAGGCTGCCAAGCCTTTCTTCCAAGGTAACTCTGGGTGGCCTTGAACTGGCCAACTTTCTGTTAGTAACGGAGCATGTTCCTCATTTGCCACCTGGGGACTTGGCTTTGGGACGACGTCTGATACTATGTCAGCCCGGAGAAGTTCTCAGACAGCTCACTTTCAGTCCTAGTTCCCAAGCTGTGTACCATCATGAGAAGAACAGTTCCAAGGGTCTAATGGTCCTGCATGATTTTGCTCACAGTACTGCAGAAGTCACAGGACCGGTGCAGTGGTTCAGCATCTGGCTCTGAATGAAACGGTTGGCAGTTCAAATCTACCAGCCACTCCTCGTAAACCGTGTGGGGCAGTTCTCCTCAGTCCCGTAGGGTCACTGTGAGTCAGAGTCCACTCCACAGCTACAGGTTTGATTCTTAGCTGAGGACTGGCCTCATCCACATCTAGAACTCAACATGGGCTACCTCACACCAGCCCCTATAAGAAAGCAGAAACGCCACCAAAGACGCCTCATTAGTAAGGACGAGGGGGTATAAGAGACAGCTTGAATGCCACATCAGAAAGCCAGCCACTCCACATATGGTCACAGCTGGCCCCTTACTTACAGGGGTTTGAAACTACCAAGGACTGCCACCAAACTCTGCCCTGAAGAAGACGTCTGCCAGCTGTCCAGAAAAGCAGTGTCCTGAGTGGCGATCCCAAGTTGACCAACCCGGGATTCAAACACCTGGGATGCCACCGCCCGCCCACTCCCATCCCGAACACAGGCTGTGCCATCCTGGTATCGCTTTGCAGCCTCTCGCTAGGACCCCCAGGTCAGCCAAAAGCTACCGAGTGTGATTGAAATTCTGCCCGTGTGCTCCTTGGAACAGAGTTAAAATACATTGAGTTAGGCTATTACCCATCCATCGATTTGTCATACTGTGGTGGCTTGTGTGTCACTTTGATGCTAAAAACCATGCCATCAGTATTTTAAATTCCATCAAATGGCACCAAGGCGGACAGGTGTCAGTAGAGCTTCTAGACTTAGACAAGGACACAGGGCCTGGAGGGCTACTTCTGATGATCAGCCAGTGAAGACATCATGAATCACAAAAGGATACTAGCCACCTCCCCAGCTTTGGACACGGCATCAGAAGGGGTCTATTGCCAGAGAAGGACATCATGTTTGGGGAAGCAGAGGGTCAGTGAGGGCATGGGAGACCCTTGGTGACATGGATGGGCACAACAGCCACAGTGACACGCTGGAACGTGACTGCCAGGGTTGCTCAGGACCAGGCAACGTTTCACTTTGTTGTACTTCAGGTCACCATGAGTCAATCTATATGACAGCAGTCACAGCCAGATTGGGGGGACAAGAGCTGTCACTGTGCAGCAGCAGCAGAACCTCACAGCCCTGAGCGCTGGCTTTCCGGACTGAGGTGGGCAGTGCTGTCTGTGAGGACCTTCTCTGAGCCCGGGCTTCAGTGAGGCTCAAGGCGAGCAGGGCAGGGTGGCATCTGTCAGACACACACTGTGGGAGAGATCACGGACGGCGCGTTTCTGCCACGGCTTCTGGTGTGCATGTGGCCCGCGCACGCTGTAGGTGATCCCGCTGACGAGGCGGGCAGGCCAGTCGGAAAGGCTGCTCAGAAGCCGAGGGTGACCCCAGCCACGCTATGCCACTCGGAGTGACGGCCTTTGTCTGTCCTCCTTTTTTGTCTCCTCATCTTAGCTACATGCGGCCCAATAAAAAGAATAAATTTGTAACATAAACAGCTTTCTTTGCAGATTTAAGAGTCTAATTTTCATGTTACACAAGATTTTTTTTTTTTCCTTTTTTTTTCTTGGAGGGCCATAAGGCCTATAGCGTTTACTCTGAGACTAATCCTGCTGGAAAAACAAACTCTGGGCAACGATGAAGGAAAAGTTGTGGGTGGTCCCAGGAAATGTCCAGAGAGAGGCTGAAAGCCAAGTCCAGCACGGGTGGAGAGGCCTGGCCCAGCTGCCAACGCTCACAGGCCTGCGTGGGTCTGTGCCTCCGTGCAGAGAGTCTCAGTCAGTACGTGGTGGGCTCCTCTGTGAAACAAGGGGTGGTAGCCTTGCTGCCCCTGGACACTGAGATGACCCTGGGAATAGTGGCCTTTCATTCCAGGTCTGGACACTATTTCTCAGCCTAACATACACTCAGTCTAGGTGTATAGTGAGGGAGACACGGCCCAGTGATTTCTTCTGTGAGGCTGACCTCCTTTCTAAGCTTCACTAAACTCTCTAGAACTTTGTCTTCAAAAGGAGACATCTTATATGGGTGCAACAAATAATATTCCAGACAGAGGCTGTACTTGCAGCCCTTCCAGAGTTCCAGCTTACAGTAAGTGAATTTCAACAGGTATCAGAGAACTTGACAAACTTTCCTCTTGCCACAAGCTAATAATGGTTTTCACGCGTTGTCAGGAGGGATTAGTCCCTGGAGAAGGACATCACGCTTGGTAGAGCGGAGGGTCAGTGAAAAAGAAGAAGACCCTCAGTGAGATGGGTGGACACAGTGGCCACAGTGATGGGCTGAAGCATAGAAACGACTGTGGACCTGGCACAAGACTGGAAAGTGTTGCATTCTTTTTGGCAGAGGGTCGCTAGGAGTCAGAACTGACTCGAGGGCACACCACCACCACAACGATGTTTACTAAAAAGGAGGGAATGGACCTAAATCACTTGGAGCTGTCCTTTGAGAAAGTGTTATTTGAGGGTGGGGGATATAGGGCCGCTGAACTTTCTAGATTTGTTTTCTCAAAGTTAAAAACCATGTCTTCCACAACTTTGTTTGTTGCTTTAGTGCTCCAAATGCATAGCAAGGCTGGCCTAGATCACTAGGACATTAATGCCAGCCACTTTCCTTGAGTATTCAGAGAAGGAGGGTCTGAAGTGTGTCCCACACCTGAGAGCCAAAGGGAGAACCAACCCAAACCCCTCACCACTGAGTCAATTCCCACTCACAGTGACCCTACAGGACACAGGAGAACTGCCCCCGTAGAGTTTCAAGGACCAGCTGGTAGATTTGAACTGCTAATATTTTAGTTAACCACTATACCACCAGGGTGACTGGGAGGAACCAGGGGAATCCTCGTCATCTACTGAATGACAAGCTGGCGTAACAGATAGGCAAAGAAACAGATGCTTAGAGACACAGCGCATAACTTTTCACAAGTCAAAGCCAAGACAAATATAAAATACTAGGGGCAGCCACTGCCTGACGCCGTTCCCAAGACTGGCCGTCCTGCGGCCCACAGATATGACGAGAATTTATGTATCTCATTATGCACTTAAACTTACTCATATATAAAAAGTACACAGTGACTTTGTACATTGCAGATAGATTCCCCCAGTTATATTTAAATATAGCTCCCCTAGTCCACACTTAAAATGGGCTCAGTTCTCCTAGAAAGCATGTGAGAGGTCAGGAAAAGCCAAATCCCTGCCATCGGGTTAGTTCTGACTCATAGTGACTCCACAGGCAGGGCGGAATTGCCCCACAGAGTTTCCAAGGAGCACCTGGTGGAATAAAACCGCCAACTTTCTGATTGGCAGACATGGTGATTAAGCACTATGACACCAGGGTTTGCGACAGGTCGAGAGGAAGATTCTTTTTCTTCTGGATCCTGAATGCCTGGTTGTCCCGAGGCAAGTCCCTCCATGCTCTGCCCTGGCCTCAGTTCTCCTGTGACCAGAAGGACTGGATTTCCAGGGGTCCTTCAGCTCTGGCTTCCCATAATCCTTCCATCTGGAACAGCTCCAACTCTACCCCCAGCACTCTCGGCCCACTGAACACCCCTGGTTTGGGCCTTCTATTTGTGCACCCCAGGCTGCTCCCAGAAGAAGCGGGGATCAGTCCTAGAGGGTAGAAAACAGATGTTGGGGCCAGTAAGTGCCCCCTAACTATTTCATAAGGCCCTCACGTTTCCCACTTCTCCTTGCACTAAGTGGAGACCCAGTGACTCATCCCAGCCAGTGGCTGAAAGTGACGTGTATCGCCAAAGAGACAGATGCTCCTCCTCCCCCCCTCCTCCTTCTCTTCCCCAGCCACAGTCCCTTGGACCTCAGGGATCAAGTGGGTAGAATCACAAATTGATGGGCTTGTGGGTTGCTGGGTCACCAGGTGGATGGGAGCCAACCCACCTCAAACTTAGCAGGAAGGAGAAATGAATCTTGGTTTTGTTAGGCCACAGAGATCTGAGGGTTTGCTGTGGTGGAAGGACATCAGGGATTGTCTAAGAAGACAAAGACTCCCTGTAGAGAGGCCTTCTGTGTTGAGACCCAGTTTTCCAGAGAGGTGTAGTAATTAAGAGACTAGGTGAGAGAGAACAAGAGCCAGAGATAGAGTCCAAAAGAGACACAGGAGGCAGGAGACAGAAAGGCAAGGACAGGAAGGTGCCTTCTTAAATCACGCAGGTTTCCTGTCTCCACTTCAGGCCAAGTGCTAGGCTGGTGGCCCTGCTCTTCCTAAGTCCACGAGCAGGCTGCAGAGACCATTCCACTAAAAATGACATCGGTGATGGTGACAAGGTCCACAGTATGGACGCCAAGTTATCCAGCAAGCTCACCCAGGTCCCAGCTAGCGGTGACCAGGGTTTTTACTACCTTGTGGCCTACAATGCCATGACAGTTCAGTTGCTATGAAAGCTCCAGCTCGACAGTAAAGGACACTTTCCCAGACGTGGTGCACAGTTAATCCCCACAGTCAGCCTTGTGCAAAGGGGCATCATGAAAGCAAACTCTCTTTTCATTAATAAAAATAAAAATTATTTGTGGCTCCTAAGACACGAAGGAGCAGTTCAACAGGACACTGAAAAGTCTTATGTCTCATAATTTCTTTGCTGGAGGACACTAGCCTTTGAGACTTTTGTTCCGGGGCAGAAAAAAATCACTAAGACGTTAGAGAAACTTGAAAGTTGCAAGTTCTGCCTCCAAATGGAAAACTGCCCTTAATTTTGAAAACTTTAAAATCAAAAGACAGAAATATGACAACGGCCACTGCAAGAGAGCCTCCTGGGTCAAACAAAGGACAACTTTTAGATTCTAGAATGATTGGAAATTCATGGTATGCATAAAAATTGTAACATTACAGCCGACTGTTCTACTAAGCTCTTGGAAGCCGTGACTCACGCGCCAGGTCAGTCTCCGTCTGGTCTCTGTTGCTCCGTCCGAGCTCTCCCTTTGGGGATGCCCGTATATAGTCATGGGAAACAGTTCGGCGTGGATATGGATTGGCGAAAGCCTTTGTTTAAATAGAGAGCTAGCTTAGAGAAGGGTGTCCACTTGGGAGGAGGCAATGGCCCTATTTCTTCTGGATCGCCAGTGGTGGGGACTGGGCTGGGCCTTGCTGGTGAGCCCTGAGACAAAGGGATAGTCTTGGCTGGTCTCCTGGGTGGAGATCAGGTGACGGCATGCTCCCCATCACCTCTGTGTCTCACCTTTGACCCAGACATCAAGCCGAGCTGGCATTCATTTGCTTTGGGTGAGACAGAATTTCTTGACAAAAGCAGGGAAGTAAGTCATTATCAGGCTAAAACTGAAGAAAGAAATTTAAGAAGAAAAAAAAAGTCCTATAAGATACTAGAATCTCAAATAGCTTCTCTAAAGCAACATTTTGATGAGTTAAGTGAAAATGAACCAGAAACACATGGATTAAATTTCTCTTAAAATACACAAGGGTTTCAGAATCGAGTGCTGCTGGCCAAATGTGTTTCTGGTTTTCCCAAGACCAGAGTCCTTTCTTAGTTGTCTGGAGGCATGCCCCTGCTGGCAACAGGGCCACCCATGGGGTCCCTTCCTCTTTGCAGGCTGTTGCTGACAAGGCTCCCTGTAATCCTGGGGCTCTCAGCTCTTTCTAGAGCCCTCAGAGCCACAGCAGGCTGGCCATGGGCCGGCACTGTTGGGCCCCAGCCTGGGGGCCGTGACAGGGGATACCGGAGGCAGGATTCAGAATTCACAGAGTGACCCAGGACAGCCCCTTGGGTCTGATGGGTCTCTCTGGGCTCTGCTGGTCCCGCTCTTGCCTCTGGTCAGGATGGTAAGCTGCAGCCCACTCCTGAGACCCGCGCGAAGCATTATCACCTGGAGACTGGCCTCAGCGCAGAGTATCAGGTAGAAGGATGAGTCCCAGAGACACCGGAAGCCTACAGACCCACAGACCCTCCCTCGCACAAAGGGGAAGGACTGGCCACTGGTGTCTGTGGCTGTCTGGAATGACCTCCAGCTCCTGCTCGTGATCACCACCCCCTGCTGTAGCCCACCCTACTCCCTGCTGCCCTGCCAAGTGCCCCATCCTTCCCTCTTCCTGGGAGTCAAGCACCTCAGTCTGGTTCCCAGCTCAGGGGCTGATCCTGCTACCACCTCCACCTGCAAGCTTCTCCCCCCAGAATTCAAAGGAAGACTCGTTCATTCAGATTTCAGCCCAAAGGCACCTGCTTGGAGAGAGGCCATCCCTGACCAAGCGTTCTGAACTTCTCCCCATGCCTGCCTCTCAGGATGGCTTTCTCCTGACTCGTTCCTCCCAGCATGCATCACTGCTTGCAGAGTCTGATTAGCCTCTGTGTCTAACTGTCACTGCCTGTCCCCTCCTGAGAACATCAAAAAAATAAAACAGCCCCAAGCCAGCCAACCCAAAGCATGGTGACCCCCCTTGGGTCACGGAACTATCACTTTGAACAGCTGAGTTTTGGAGAAATAGGTCACCAGGTCCTTCTTCTGAGGCCCCACTAGGCAGACCTGAACTGCTCACTTTGGGGTCAGCAGCCAAGCATGTTCCCTTGTACCACTCTGGGACTCCTCCAGAATGTAAGGTCCGAGAGAATGGGCCAGTTGGTGGCATTCACCATTGTCCCCTGATGTGTGGTAAACACTCAGCTGGTAAAGGGTGCTCTTGAACATCTTTCTACTTAAATAAAAGAATCACACAGCAAGCAGGCAGATTGGAAGTCAGACACAAGGAGCACCTCCTGTCTGTTGAAAGGACACAGCCTGGATGGCTCAGAGGGACCTACCAGGCACTGCCAGAACACCAGGAGTGCCCCAGGGGCTCAGTGCCTTCAGGGGTTGCAGAGATAGAGGAGGGCTGCAGGGAGACTTCCTGGGGGAGGTGGCCTTGGGGCTTCTCACAGTACTTCCCTTCCAGGTGGGAGGAACTGAAAAGGCACAATTAGAATCAGCCAGACCCTGTGTGGCCTCCACAGAGAACCAGGATGAGCTGCTAAGGGACATATACTGCACTCCTTCATTTTCCCAGTTCCGGGCTCAAAAAGGAAGATCTGCAGAAGGAACACCCCTCATAAGCATAAAAGGACATTAATCTACAGAAGAATGTAGCCAAAAAGTTATTTCCAAAGTAACTAATGCTCCAGTGACATATTGGCATCATTGCAGACTGCCAGTTATATTTGCCTTTTTCATTGTTTAAATGAAGTACTCTTGTATTTAAAAAATGAAAACTACACAAGTCCCTACTTTTAGTAAAGTGTAAGTTCCCACACAATCTTGCTTCTTAAAAGAAAAAAGAACACTATAGCTTTTAGGGCTCTCTTAAGATCATTTCTAGACGCCTCCTATATGGTTGGGGGCAGAGGAGACAGAGAGGAGATCTCTTTGACTGTCAGGTTTCCTTCAAGAAATTCTTAACTAAATGACACAGAAAACGAGTAGGACCAATCTTTCTGAAAATGCACTTGGTCAGTTGCCATAACCTGGGAGGCTGGGTATTCTCCTGGGACTTTTACATACACTGAAAGGAGAAATGATGATTTGGCGATAACGCCTCCCCTAGAGACATGTTTTGCCATATTCTTTTTTTAAACAAAGAAGACATCTGAAGCACCTTGCAATATCTTTCATTTAATAGTTGGCAGAAGGCAGGTCCCTGATGAACGCTGGCCTGTGTCTTTTCTCTTTAACCAGCTGAGTGATCCAAGCTTTTAATATAGCCGTTCCAATTATTGTAAAAGTCATCTAGTACCTTATAACCACAAATATTGACAGTTTACTGCACAACACATTCCTGACATTTGAAGGTCACACCATACATAATACATACTCTTTTATAAAAGTGTCTGGAACAAAGAGATACAGGATAAGCAATTACCTCTCCCAGCTTGTCTGTGTGTTCAGTCCTGGCTGACTTCAGGTTCGTGGGAGGTGCACGCCCCATTTAAATAATCTATTAAGGCGGCACGGAGGCATTCATGACAGGTCATTATGGGATGGCTCGTGTACACGCTGCAGTCGGATTGGCTGCCTGGGGCATGAGATCTAGGGGATTCTCCTCCACTGGGTTGGGGTCACAACACTACATCGTCACAGAGAGCCCTTCCTTGTTCACCAGCAGCAGCCCTTGCAAAACCACTAAACAGAACAGAATCCCAATATGTTCTTGACTTTCAGAGTGACTTAAGTATGACTGAAAGGAATTTTTCAAAGCCCCCCGTCCCAGGTCAGATGCCCTTCAGATGGCTACAGTGCCTCCAGTGGCAGTGACCACAGCTGTAGTCACACGGCCACACTGCCAGTCCCCGTGGTCTCCAATGAGGCCTATGGGACCTTGGCCTTGGCTCCAGCCCAGCACAGGAGGACATGGTGCAAGAAGAAACCCAGGGTGGACAGGTGCTTCCCAAACTTCTGCTGACACTGAGAAAGCCTTGAACTCCAAAGGAACATTCTAGAAGAAAGACACTACTTACTGCCTTCTCTGATGGTTGTTCTGTCTCTCACCTGCTTGCCTTCCTAGGATGAAATCAAGCAGAAAGTTTCAAAATACAGATCAAGTGGAGAGGTTCTGAAGTGCCAAAGGTCTCAAGTCAAAACCAGGTTCCACCAATTCTCAGGAGTATAATCCCTGGCTGGGTAAACGGCTAAGTGTCTGGCTGGGACCTGAAAGGCTGGCAGTTCCAGTTAACCCAGAGGTGCCTGAACCTCTGCAAGCCGGTCAAATGTCTCTCTGTTTGTTTTCACTCCTGGTTTGGTTTCCTTACCTACACAATGGCAGACAAAACCAAACACCAAAACTGCTGCAGTCAAGTCCATTCCAACTCACAGCCCCTGGAGGGATTTCCAAGGCCGCCGGCCCCCACAGAGGCAGACTGCCACATCCGTCTCCCCCGGAGCTGCTGGTGGTCCTGAATTCCCGAACTGTCCCTTAGCAGCCGTGGACCTTCACCCCTTCACCGACGGAGCCCCTCAAAATGGGGATATTAGAAAAACCCCTAATAGTTTCTACCTCACAAGAATGTATCAAGGGTAATACATGCACACCACTTGACACAGTGCCTGACTCAGCACACCCTTCAAGGGACAGGGACTTTCAACACTAATGTTGTTGCAGGGACATGTGTGTTCAAGAGGTGGCTTGGAGGGGACGGACGAGAGGGACAGTCCCAGCCCTCACTCCACCTCACCAGCTCCTCCAAGCTGTAGGGCTGGTACCAGGCCTAGATTGTGGGGATTTCTTGAAAAGTCCAGGCTAGGCGTTTTCTCCAAACTACCGAGGACCCAAGCAGTTCTCCCAAGCGAAGAGTGAAAAGCAATACTGAGCTTCATATCAATGACAACCTTTAATCACAGATGAAGCAGCAGGCCATTAGAAATCTAAGCCAAACTCCCTTCCAAGTGATACTAATGACTGTTGTTTGCAAATATATATATATATATGCACATGAGTATAAACACAAATATACATATATATATATTAGAAGTGTGTTAAAATAAATAATCCACAAGCCCTCAAGATAATCAAAAGCCCCTCCAAGAGTAATTTTATTTTGATTTCCAAAATTAACATTCTGAAATTTAAGACACGGGACCAAAATTATTTCCATAAACATGACGTGTTTATTAGCATTAAATTCCAGGAAAGAGGACTTCCTGGGAAAGAATACATTTTGCATCTGAAAAGCTTTGCATACTGGGATGTGTGTGTGTGTGTGTGTGTGTGTGTGTGTGTGTGTGTGTGTGTGTGTGTTTCTTTAAGACGCTGTTGGGTTTTCAAGGGTCGCATCTGAAACAGGGCACCACGTGACCAGGAGGTTGCTATGGCAGATATGCAGTTTTTATTGAAGAGTAAACAGTGGCAGAAAACAAGTGTCAATTGCCAGCTCTGAAGTTACTGCTGTGTTTTGAGCGGCACTGACTTCTCTAACCCTTTTCAATTCAAAAACCTTTATCAGACAGAGACTATCATCGGATTAAGACGTAAAAAAAATTTTTTAATAAATGCTAAACCCTTCAACTTTTAGTTGACATATAAAAACGAGTCCCTCTCCCCACCCCCCACAAAACAAAAACAAAGTCTCTAAGGATCTTCCAGTGACAGCCCTTGATTTTTCATCCAAAGATCTGCCGCCTGGGTGGTGACCCTCCCAAGGGTAAGACCTTCAGCCTTGGCCCAAGTCACACCACAAAGGAGCCAAGGAGATGGCCGCTCCCTCATCTCCATTGTCTGGGAAACTGCAAGCAAGTCACAATACCCTGAGGTGTGGCCCTACCAGTCCAGAACCAATTGTCATTTGCAGGCCTGGTATTCCCGGTTGCTCAAAGGGCAGTGGGCTTCAGGCAGTTAGCCTGCGACACTTTGAGCAAAGTTGTCACCATGTCCACCTTCAAAGACTGGCAAGAGCCTGCCTTCTTTCCTGGCATTTCTTCAGAGGTGGCTTTGTTTTCCTGGGACAGCACTGTGTGGTCTGAGTGACTGCTGTCAATCATGGGTCAGACCGTGTCACCTCCAAGAGAGGAAGATGCCCACAGCTTCCTGTCACATGCCTCACAGGTAAGAGTTTGGGTTTGCTCTCCACCAGCAGTTTCCCTCCAGCCTGTGGACTGCAGAGGATACAGGCTAGGACTCCCCTGGTCCATCCCCTGCAGGTAGGGGGCCACCCAGCACAGGCGTGAACGTGAGAATCCATGAACTGACCCTCACCCCAGAGCCAGCTTTCTGAAGAGTGGAGCAAAAAGGTCAAGTCTGCTGGCTCTTTGGTCATGGTATAAGTATCATTGATTGGCAAATTTCTCAGAGAGACCTGTCCAGGCACTGGGAATCCCAGGTACTAGATGAGAGAGAGGCTAATCAGGGACCGGGACCGACACAGCAGGATGTCCCCAGGGAGCTGACCTCCCCCATCCCTGAGAGGCTGGCCTGAACAAGAGCCCCTGCAGGTGGAAGAGGGAGACAGGGGCAGCTGAGCCAAGTGTGCACGGCCACCCCCACCATCGGTCGAGACACTAAGGGTGCAAAGCACCCCCTCTTGGCACAAGATACAAGGTGTGCACAACCCCCCATCAGTACAAGATACCAAGCACGCACAGCCCGCCATCAGCAAAAGGCACAGAGCACGCACAGCCCCTCATCCCCCCATCGGCACAAGACACAGAGACACTGAGCATGCACGGTCCCTCATCACCCTGTTAGCACAAGACGCTGAGCGTGCACAGCCCCTGCTATCGGCACAAGACGTACAGCAGCTTCTGATTCTGCCTGACGGGGTAGCTCAGGAGTCAGAACACCTCAAAACACAGAGGTCTGTCTGACCCAAGATCTGAGTTCAGATTCAGACTCTGCCTCTTAACTAGCCCTGTGACCCTGAGCAAGTCGCTGTACATTTAGAAGCTAGGGTGTCTGTGTTTGTAAAAGTGGGTAATGGTTGAATCATCAAAGGAATCTGAATCTTTCACGAGACAGTAGGCTTTAAGTCTAGGCATAAATGATTTTACTGCAAAGATGCCATAGCCGAGAGGGAAAAAACCCCTCCGAGTCAGTCAGCCCTGGGCTTGAATCCCAGGCCTGCCACTTCCAAGCTAGGTGCTGCCCAAGCTTGAGATCTACAGTCCACAATCTGTAATACGGGAATGTGGTTGCCTGTTTTTGCAATTTGTTTTGTAAACTGGATGAGACGATGTACAGAAAGCAATGGACGCCTGGTAGGTTTCCAACAAATGACACCCTCCCCTCAACCCACCACCACCCAGCTCCAAAAGCTCACAGAAAGGAAACCAAACCCCTGGCCGCTGAGTCACTTCCAACATGTAGCGACTTCCACAGGGCTGAGCAGAACTGCCCGAGAGGCTTTCCAGGAAGCTGCTGGTGGATTTGAACCGCCAACTTTTTGCTGAGCTGCCCAGATCTTCATCACTGCACCACCGGGGCTCCCAAATACTCACGATAAAGAGAAATTGGGATAACCCGGGGAATGATGGTCTGTTTAATGGGATCATTCCAGGAGCCCTCTCAGTGGCCAGTGCCACTCTCTCTGCCAGCCAGCCAAGTGCCCTCGATGAGTCCCTCTCTGGCACATTCCAATTACAAGCCACTTCACCAAAACTGGGAAGGCCATTTCTAACGTGTAAGCAGCACACAACCTCAGGTGGAAAGGTGTGCTGATAAAATAAGACTCCCTGTGCTCTCCTACTTTCTCAGAGATAAATCGGACTCGATTTGGTGCCCGTTCTCAGGACACTTCCTCAACATGACAGTTTACTCACAGCCCCCTTCTGAGGGGAGTAGGTGGCAGAGGGGAGGCCCCGGGGGGACACAAAAGTCTAAAGGCACCCTCAGCTACTGACTGAAAGGTTAGAGTTCCAGTCCTCCCTGAGGCACCTGGAAGAAAAGTCCTGTGATGCAGTTCCAAAAACTCAGCCACTGGAAGCCCTATGGAGCACAGTCCTGCTGGGACACACGGAGGGTCGCCACGAGCCAGAGCCAACTCCATGACAGCTGGCTTTTAGGTAGTGGGGGAGGGAACTGCAAAATGAAGGTGGGAGCTTGGAGCGACAGGAAAGAGAAGCACAGAAACACCCACCCAAGCCTGGGCCAACGCGGAAGGACAGCGGAGTGTCCCCTCAGCCATCTCTGTGGGGAGCCCCTCCAGTCCAGACACGGCCTGCAGTTCTGCAGGTCGTGGGCTCTTCAGCCCTGCAAGCCAGCAGCCAGCAGCCCAACTCTGACGAGCTCGCGCCCTGTCCCAGGAGAGTGCACCCCGGTATTGACAAAGAACTTCAGAACTGTCCTGTGGGCCTCTAGCAATGACAGGGACTGTGAAGTACTCTAACAGACATTGCTTCTCATCCCTCCTCATGGCCAGGCTGGGAACTTTTCCTGGATGGACACTTGGGGGGGTACACAGAGATGCCACTGTCACCATCACCCCCACCCCCTGGCTGCTCCGGGTCAGCCTAGAGCGTTCCAGAAGCCCTGACTCAGCCCTCCTGGCTCTCCAGGTAAGCAGCTTCTCTCTAAGAAACCTCAGAATCTCAATAGTACTGCTCCATGTCCCAGAAACACAGCCCCCAGCCCCCAGCCACAGCCCTGCCACCTCCGTCTTGCCTGATAAATTCCTCTCACTCTCAAGGATTCAACTCCCTGCTTCCTGGGGCGGACGTTCTCCGACCTTCCAGAATACATCAGGTCTGCTCTGATCCCCCAGAATGTGACTTTCACTGTGCCAATCGGAGTTTCCAGTTAACTGTCTGCTACATCCCCAGTTAATGTGTGATTACAAACTAAAGGCCTGTCCTTCTCGTTAGGTGTTGTTTTTAAGTGCTGTTGAGTTGGTTCCAACTCGCAGTGGCCCAGTGGACAACTAAAGGAAACGCCGCATGATCCCGCGCCATGCTCACGGTCATCGGGACGCTGGGGCCCACCGTGGCAGCCATGGCGTCCCTCCACGGAGGGTCTTCCTCTTTCTCAATGACCCTTTATTTCACCTAGCACGATATCCTAGGTCTGCAGAGATTGATCCTCCTTGACAACCTGTCCAGAGCTTGTAAAATCTAGTATTGCCACCTTTGCTTTCAAGCAGTGTCCTAGCGGTACTTCTTCCCGACAGGTCTGCTCGTTTCCACTAGATGTCCGCTCTTAAAGGTTGGACTGAGGTCTGCCTTTCTCACTCTCGTACCCCAAAAACATCCTGGCAGACCGTGGGTGCTCCATGAACGTCGGGGAATGAATGAGTGGATGAATGAGTGAGTGGTTGGTGTGGGGAGCACACAGCAGCCTTCACATACAGTTTCATCGCGGGACGCAGCCTCTTTCTTTGAGGTATGGCACCTGCTCTCCTGGCCAGCTCTGTACCTGGCCTACCCCTCCTGTCAATCCAAGTGACCTGACTCAGTGGGCAGACAGACCGTAGCCACATGGCCAGGAAGGAGGGCGAGTCCCTGCAAGTCGCCATATCTCTGGAGCCTCTGTGAGCTCTGCCTTCTCCTCTCTCAGTCCACTCAATGCCTTCTTCTCATGTTCCATCCAGGCTGCTGCTCCTCCAGCTTCTGCTTGAGCCTGAAACCTCACCTGCCCCACGGTGCTGACCAAGGCTGCTCGAACCCCTCCCGCCTGCAGGGCAGCCCCCTCTGTACCCCACAGGCCAGGACCTGTCCATATGGAGGAGAGGTTCTGTTTGCAGCAAGGCTAGCAATGTTCAGAAACCCACCCAGCTGGTGGCCTGGGGGACTCAGGTGGATAAGGCCTGGGCAAATGGAACCTCAGGAGTGGAGCCGCGGGATCTGGCCCAGGCCTCTGCTGGTTCAGCAAGTGGGGTCCAGCCTTACAGAAACCCACTAGGCCATCTGTTCTGCCTCAGTACTTGTGGCTGAGTTTCTGGGCCTGGGGAAAAAGTCTGCCCAGACATAGGCTGCAAGCATGACCAGAATAAGGAGGCTCCACTTTCCTATCTACCCGGCACTCAGCGCTTTTCCTCTCCCTCAGCCTGGAACCCTGGCTCCTGCAGATGCTAGTGTCACGTCCCCTGTGGCCGGAGGCTCTAGCTGAGCAGACACCACCCAGTATTTACTGCTTATTCTGGCTTCTCCCAAAAAGTTTTGCTCTGTCTGACTTACTAGAGGCATCTCCAGCCTCTAGCACGGTACCTGGCACATAGAAAAAACCTCAGTAGGCACAGAGTCAGCCCTTAGTGTGGTGATCCCCCTCCCCCGCCCCAGGAATCAGAGAACTGAGTCCCAGCAGGTCTGCAACGGCTGGTTTTTCAGAAGAAGACCAGCAGGTCTTTCATCCCAAACACTTCTGCATGGACTTGACCTTCCAATCTTTTGGTGAACAGGTGGGCCAGGCAGCTATTTATTTGTACCACCCAGGGAGACTCTCTGGCACATAGTAGGAGCTTCATAAATATTTATAGGCTAAAGAACAACAGTCTGACAAGGCAACACCACTCTGCTGTCTTAGATACTGATGATTTTTCCTTTAAAATGGAAAAACCATTTTCCCTGTTCCCTTCGGAAAACCTTTCACACTGGTATTCAAAGCTGGAGCGGCGACGGGTGCTCGGTGTCCTGCAAAGCTAATTTCTCCCCCTTAACCGAAAGAGACAACTAAATGTTGCAAGGTTATTCAAAATTCCTGCCACCCACCCCCAGACTTCTCCTTCGGGGAAAATTGCACAGCAATACATTTCCTCATCTGTATGTTAAAGCACGCTTATAATCCACCTATCATGATTGCAATTTGGGGAATCAAAACGGAGACCCCAAACAGCCCTGTGATCTCCGTTTTAGCCACATACATTATAATAAATTAAATCAAAGGAAGAGTTGAACGTTAACTATCTTTCTATTCTTTTAATACCCTATAAGGACACTGAAGCCACCCAGAGAAGGCGCTCTGGCGTCCCCCACCCACTGCCCACTGCCCTGGTACCACCACGGCCCCCACCTGGAAGGGGATTGGGAGCCGTACTGTATGCCTGAGCTGTTGCCTGAATGCGGCTTCTGTATCGTTGGTTCCTCCCAGGGGTACAGAGAGGCTTCCAAGGCATCCCCTAGACAAGCACACGTAGATGTTTCTGGAAATAAGCAGACAACACAGGAATTGCACCCATGGAAGGAAATCCATCTGACATTTGTATGTCTCACCTCCGAGGACACGGAGCTGCACGGCTGGGGAAACATGCCGTGCCCATGAGCTGAAGGGTCTCATCCAAGTACTTCTGTGTCCTTGGGCCAGTGATGCCACATGCGCAAGGACTCACAGCAACCCTGTAGGACCAAGTAGAACTGCCCCTTAGGTTCTCCAAGGAGCGCCTGGTGTTTTCAGACCAACATCCTTTTGCTTGGCAGCCGAGCTCTTAACCACTGCACCACCAGGGCTCCAGAACCTTAACGGAGACAGCAAGCTTTCAGTCACACCTGGCTTCCCTTCTTGAAATTGGTGTTTAACTTCTACAGACTCGGGAGATTTCAGATGAAGTTGAGGTTCCCAGTGTCTCCCGAGAAACCACAGCACCTCACAAAGCTGAGTCCACCGTCCTGCAAAGCAGCGACCCTGCCCCGTCCCACCCTTGCTGCCTGTCCGGCCCTCTCTGCAGCCTTGCCTCTGAACTTGCTTTCTCTGTCTAGATGAAGCTGGACCTGCTGTCCACTCTGAGACTGGCCTTATTAATGACCTCAGCAGAGCAAATAAGGCAGCAGCCTACGGGCCACCTCTCCTAATTACAGTGGGTCTGTTATTCCAAAGCCTGAGATGAATGTGGGGTCAGGTATGCACTGGTCTTCAGAGAAAGAGGGAGAGAAACATACTTTAAAGTGATAGCAAACATCCTTTGATTCTTCGCTGTGATGCCAAATTGCATCCAGAAATGCTGAAAAGTGCGCCCACAACCTTAGTCAAATTTCAAAGGGGCCTCGTAGGAAAGGCAGTCATCAGAGAGAAAGACAAGCAATCTGAGATGCAGACAATGGAAACGTCATGCCCTAGGATTTGGTGGCCACATTGGAAAGAAGTGGGCAGTGACGCCTTCTCAGTGCCTGCCCAGGCTGGGGATCTTTCTCACTCCCCACACCTGACCTTCTCCCACCTTCTCCAGGCTCGGAATGCCCAACCGTCTCCTTCCCGCCTCTTCAAACGTCTCCTGCCACCGCCTCCCTCCCACGGTCTCCACAAAGTCTCAGCTCACCTCCCAGCCGCCCCCACCCTCAGGACCTTGGCTGAATGTTTCCGTACAGAAACATGCTGCTTAGGATTGCTCACTAATTTTTATCATGTGTTTTGATTCCAGCGTGCTCACCCGGAGCGCCCCGTGGGTCTGCCTGTCTGTAATCACCCACAAAGCCTAGCGAGGGCCTGCCCACAGAGTCACTCAATAATCACACGGTGGTTGACCTTTCAGTTGTGAAAGACACAGTCGTTAACACCTTCAGGGTGTTCTCTGGGAGGACTTTTTCAAGGAGAAAGGAGTCTCTGACCAAAGGACTGAAAACCCTTCTGACTTTCCTTCCTTATTTCACCCTTGTTTTATGACCACAGAACTTGTTGGAATGTTCTCTCTCTCCTGTAGGTTCTGAATGAATTCAACCAGCAAATATCAGCTTGGACAAGCACAGTGATGTCAGTTACAGGTACATCAGCAAATCCCACAGACATACCGGCCCCCATGAAGGGCTTGCCGAGGTGGTGCTGGGGTGGACCACAAAGGAGACACCCGGGCCTGTCTGACGTCGTGGTTGGACCATCAAGTGAGGTGCCCACTCCTCTCTGTGGTGCTCACCTGTCTTCTAGAAATTGGCCCCCAGCAAACCTTCGGGCAGAACCCACTTTTCCTTTCTGCTCTTACCCCTTCACGGATAAATCTTCGGCTCAACTTGGGGATCTCAGCCGAAAACCTTTCCGGACATCCTTGATTGTACTTCTAGACGCTTCGATTAAGGAGTGTAGGGGCAGAAGCACTCCAGCGTCTGCTTCCACACTCCCACTGTGGGTTTGTGGTGGTGAGGCTGGGACTGAACAGGCTCCTTGTGTTGGTGTTGGGGCCACTCAGCGTGACCTACCCAGCCCTGTGGTTGACCAGAGAACTTGTATCGAACCTCGCTTTGTGCCAACAGTGCAGCTACTCCCAACGCGAAAGACGAGAAGCTGGGATTCTTACCTGGAGGACTGTGACGTGCACAGCGTGGACAAAATAAATATGTCGAAAATAATGATAATAATAAAAAGCGAACTTATTGATGCTGAAACCTGCCACCTATCTGTGAGCATGTCCCATCATGGTGGTTTGGGTGTTTGTACGATGCTGGAAGCTAGGCCACCCGTATTTCAGACAGCAGCAGGGTCACTCATGGTGGACAGTTTTCAGGGGCGTTTCCAGACTAAGGCAGACTAGGAAGAAAGGCCAGGTGATCTGCTTTCAAAAATTACCCATAGAAACCCTACAGGTCACAATGGTACGCT